>CM035406.1:226693441-226705941 GCA_020310875.1 Ceratopteris richardii
CTAATTGACCCATCAAAATTTCTTTTGATTTTATAGATCCATCTAGATCCAATTACCTTCATAGCTTCTTTTTTTGGTACTAGGTCCCATGTGTCACTTTCCTTGAGTGCTTCAATCTCCTCATCCATAGCTTTTTTCCATTCTGTCTTGGCCATGGCTTCTTCATATGATCCTGGTTCTTCAATTGACAAGTCTTTGGCAAGATAAATAGAGTGTTTAGTGACAAGAGAGGTGTCATACCCATATCTGATAGGTTTTTTGCTCTCCCTTTGTGATCTTTTGATTGATTGATTTGAAGATTCAGGTATGTCTTCAAGTTGCTTCATCTTGAGTTTGCCTTTGGACTTCCATGCCTTGAATTCTTCAAGATTGATAATGTCTTCATCATCTGAATTGGTGTCTTCATTCTGAGTAGGTTCCTCCTTAGCAAGACTTGGAAACTCCTCCTTCAAGTCATCGAGTAGTTTAAACTTCCTGCATTCATTCTCATACCAAGAATCATTTTCATCAAAGAAAACATCTCTACTAACCACGAATCCCTTATTTGAAGGGTTGTAGATCCTGTACCCTTTCTGATTCAGATCATATCCAATAAAGATACACTTCTCAGCCTTAGGGTCTAGCTTACCTCTTATCTGAGAAGGAATGTGTACATATGCTACACATCCAAATATCATGCAATGATCAAGTGAGGGTCTCTTACCATGCCATGCTTCATAAGGGGTCATCCCATCAAGGGACTTAGATGGTAACCTGTTTATGAGGTAAGTGGCAGTAGATACACTCTCTGCCCATAAATAGTTAGGTAATTTTTTCTCATTCAACATTGACCTAGCTGTTTCAACAATCAATCTATTTCTTCTCTCAGCTACCCCATTCTATTTAGGAGTATACCTTGTGGTGATTTCTCTCTTGATTCCTCTGTCCTGCAAGAATGCTTCAAAGTCATTGCAGAAGTACTCACCTCCTCCATTTGATCTTAGCCTCTTTAGATTCTTCCCTGTCTGATTCTCAACAAGTGCAAGATATTTTTTAAAACAATTGAACACTTCATCTTTGTGCTTCATGAAGTACAATACAGTCCACTTGCTATAACCATCAATAAAAGATACATAGTACCTTGATCCTAAGATTGAGGGGCAAGTTCTAGGTAGTCCTCATGCATGTAACCTTTCCTTGAGAAGGGTAATCTGTGAGACTTTCCAAACTGACAAGCACCACACTTGTAGATCATATGTTGCTTGGATACATTGGGTATCCCAAGCACACATTGGTCCATGCATATTTGTTTCAAGGTTCTTTCTCCTACATGTCCTAATCTTTTATGCCAAATCTCAAGCTCTGAAAGTGTTTGATCTTTATAATTGTAGAGTGCAATATTCTTTGTATCTTCTAGCTCAAAAGTAAAAAGTCTACCTATCTTTTCTCCTTTAGGAATTCTCTTGAACCCATGCTTAGGATCCTCCACAAATGCTCCAAATTGGTTAAACCTGACTTGCAAACCTTTTTCCACAATCTACCAACACTTATCAAATTCTTGGTAATGGTTGGTACATATAGTACCCTACTCAACAAGTTTTGATTCCCATAAGAAGTCTTAACATTTCCAACTTTAACTACTGAGTGCTTGGTGTCATCACCTGTTTGTACTTGATGCTTACCTCTTGGTTCTTCAAGGTCAGAGAGTAGAGCTACATTGCCAGCCACATGATTTGAGCATCCTGAGTCAATGTAGAAGAGATGGTCATCATTTGTACCTGGTTTTGAAGTCATGTTCATAATCAGAAGAGAATCATTTTGCTCTTTTGTATAGTTGTTGTAATCCTTTCTGGATTTGAATCCTCCTTGGTAGTTTCCATTGTAGTTGTTGTTGTATCCTTGATGATGGTTGAATCTGCCTCTTGACTGTGAGTATCCACCTCTTTGATATCCTCTTCCTCTCTGATCCTTGTAATTCCTGAAACACTCATCTATAGTATGATTTGATAAACCACAAATGTTGCATGGTGAGGAGTTATAAGATCCCCCCCTACCTTGCTTACCTCCTCTGCCCCTTCCTCTTGATGATCTACCTCTCCTTGCATAGTTGGCTTGGGAGGTAGTGCCTTCATCCTCTCCTTTATTGTTCTTGCCTTTGTCTTTAGACTTACTTTATCAGTGTATAGGGCAGAAGGGCTATTACCTTTGGATGAGTCTCCATTCTTATTGAGCTTGGCTTCATGAGTGAACAATTGCCCCATGAGAGTGGTAAGGTCTGGAATTCGCATGTCCATGTATAGGTCCATGGCAGTGGTGAAGCTTTCCCATTTTTCATCAGCTTTAATCCCATTGATCACTTGCCTTACTATCTGCTCTTCTTCAATCTCTTCTCCTATGCTTGCTAACTGATCTGCTACATCTTTAATCTTAGTCACATACTTTGAAATAGCCTACTTAGGTTGCTTCCTTAGTGTGTTGAATTCAATCCACAATTGGTTTTTCTTGGCCCTTGTGTTGGAAGAGAAATAGGATGATAAGGTTTCCCAAGTCTCTTGGGATGTCTTACAGTTTCTAATATGTGGCAAAAGAAAATCAGAGATGGAGTTGAGTAAGTAAGACCTTTCTAATGCATCCTTGGCACACCATGTTTTGGGCTTCTCATGTTCTTCCTTTGTTGGTAGTCCTCTGGTTTTGAATGAGGGAAATTCTTCATATCTTGAGATGTATCCATAAAGAATCCTTCCTTGTAGGTATGTATTCATCCTTAGAGACCATGCCTGATAGTTGTTCCTATCCAATTTATCAAGAAATGAAGGAAAACCATCTCCCATTTTACCTTAACTTTGCTCTGATACCACTATTGGGAAGATGGATGAATACTTCAAGAAGATGAGTAGGTACTGCCAAATCTTGCTTTGTACCAGTCCTTTGATGCTTCAGAGTTGATAAGTAGACCTTCTTAGCTTTTGAATGACACCATAAAATGGTCTATGTACTTTGGAAATGATGTATGAAAAGATTGAATCAAAACAGACAACTTTGGACTTCAAGTCTTCAAGAAAACCTTCTATTTTTGACAATACACTTGCTGCTTCTTTTGCTTAGTATGACCAGCACAATAGGAATTGGAAAAATTCCTTTTAGGAGTATCTAACTAGCTTAGTAAGCTAATGATTTCAAGTGAAATCACTTAAAAAGATTAACTATGCTCAGAGAAATCAATTTAGCAAGTAAACCTTTACCCCCAATTTTTTAGGACTGTTGTAGACTTTGACTAGTGATCACCTCGATGGACTTTTCTCTGAAATGGTTGAATAGAAATCCTTCAAATTTTGATAGCATGTAGAATACTTTGATCTGATTCCAACAACATATAGAGCTTTGAATTTGGTGGAGAAATGACTGAGATATGAGCTGCACAAGTTGACTAACTTACAGAGACTATGACAGAGAACTCAGAAATGAACAAATGTAGATATATGTATTAATGAATAGTGTTGTACAATGCCATAGGCATGATAACCATTGCCTAATGGTAGAGTAGGGTGTGGGTAATAGTGTATGCCTCACACACACTAAGATATGAGAATGAGGAGCTCGAAAAATGACTAGCACACTCGCGACTTTTTCTTGGAAGTTTTATAGATGTTCACTTTCAATTTGAATTTGAATTCAAATTGTTGGCTCTCTCTAAAAAGTGATCCTCCATTATAGGAGATATTCCATCAATCAAATCCTAACTTTTCCATGAGTTCTTCTTGGTAGGTGTTTACAAAGATTCCAAGTCAAATATGACTTTTACAAAAGGATAAACTGGTAATTAACCACTAGCATTGATTTCTATGCATCTATATGAACTGCAAGCCAAATGTGTAGGCTTGTCAATTGCACCAACAATTTTTGCAGATGAAGTCCTTCCTGACAATTCACTTGTGCAGACTGTTCTGATTGGTCTTCTTGACTCATATAAGAGTTTTGCTTCTACTCTTCATTTGATGATGAAGGGCAATCCAAATGCCTTAACATTTGAAGAGTTAGTTTTTGTTTTGTTGCAGGAAGACCAGTCTAGGCAGAGCAGGTCTATATGCGTGTTGCAAATCAAGCTTTCCTTGCTAGTTAGAAGGGCAAAGGAAAATGGAGCTCTTCTACTAGTAAGCAGAAATCTACAAATGATGCACATTCAAAGAAGGATGACAAAGATGAGAAGAAATCAGAAAAGCAGAAATTGTTTTGTAAATACTGTAAAGCAAATGATCATGTCATTAGAGCTATCCAAAACAGGCTGCTAAAGAGGAAAATAAGAAAGAGGCTGGAATGGTTGTTGCAGAGGCCTCTACATGGAAAATAGAGTCTACTAATCTTGTGTAGGATGAAGAATGGGCATTTATTAATGTTTGCAGTTTTGACCCATCTTCTCAGGAGCAGTGCATGTCTATAGTAGACTTAGATGTTTGGTACTTTGATAGTGGGGCGACCAAACATATTACCTCGCAAAGCAGTTTCGTCTCTTCACTCAAACCTGCCCCTATAGGGAATACTGTTACATGCACCAAAAACTCCTCTTATCCTGTTATGGGAGTTCGTAAGATCATTTTGACTACTATTGATGGTAGTTCTTTCACTTTGTCAGATGCTTCGTTTGTGCTAGGGATCAAGAAAAATATGTTATCAGTTTCTGCATTAGCCAAGATTGGCTTCATTGTGAAATTTGTTGATGATAGATGCATAGTTCATGATCTGTCAAATAGCGATGTCATTATTGCTTCTACCATTTTATGTCGTGGGTTGTATAATCTCATAGACTATGCGAGATCTGTAAAAGATTCAGCATGTGCAGTACATGATTCTTAGGCGATGTCGCATGCAAAGCTTTGGCGTGCACGCTTTGGTCATCCAAATTTTGCTAGTTTGCTACACCTGTAGAAATATAAAATGGTGTCCTCTTTGCCCAAACTTGAGGCACCCGAAAAACATGTTTGTGAAGGCTGTATTTTGGGCAAAATGCAGCATTCCTCCTTTTCAAAAGATGGTTCAGTTCGGGCTACTAAAAAATTGCAACTTGTACATAGTGATGTATATGGTCCTATATAGATTCCTTCTTTTGGGAACTATCTTTACTTCGTGACTTTCATCGATGATTTTTCTAGGCATGCATGGGTATATCCATTGAAGGCAAAGTCCGAAGTGTTTATGTACTTCAAACAGTTTTTGGTTTTTGTTGAAAATCTGTTAGCATGTAAAATGGGCACCCTTCGTTCTGATCGAGGGGGAGGGGAATATATGTCTTCTGACTTTAATGCATTTTTGGATAAATGTGGGATAAAACATCAGTGTATAGTGCCGTAAACACATCAACAGAATGAAGTTGCTAAATGGAAGAATAGGTCACTCACGAAGATGGCGAGGTGTATGGTCAAGAGTCAGGCTTTACCACATAGTTTCTGGTTGGAGGCTATCATGTGTGTAGCATATGTACTTAGCACATGTTCCACTAAAGTGCTGTTGTCTATCACTCCATATGAGGCTTGGCATGGTTGCAAGCCATCTGTTGCTCATCTGCATGTTTTTGGTTGTTTGGCATATGCATTAGTACTTGAACAACATCAAGAAAATTGGATGATAAAGTAGTAAAATGTATTTTCGTTGGGTACAGTTTTGAAAGCAAAGACTATTGTTTGTATCATCCATAGAATAAATGCATTCTGGTTAGCCGTTATGTTGTTTTTGTGGAAGATGCTATTGGTGCCTCTTTTTACAGGTGGACAGTCTAGTGCTAATCCTAGTGAGGCAACTTCTAAGCCTTTGCAGGTTTCATGTGATGATGCAAATAATTCCATTTCTGATGCAGATTTACATGATGCACTTGTTGATGAGAGAGCTGATATTGAGCAGGAAAAAACTATGCCAAAATGGCTGGTGCAGACTTTGCGTGACAACAAATTAGATGCACCTCTGTCATATCATAAGTGTTCAGGCTCTCATAGTGCCTCTTTTGCATCAAATTGCTATGCTATGGCTGCCTCTATTCTTTGTGATGAGACTGAACCTGTTTCATTTGAGAAGCACAAAATTCTAAACATTGGATGGTTGCCATGCAATCTGAATATGATGCTATCATGAAAATTGGTACCAAGTCTTTATGTGACTTGCCTCCAGGCAAGAAGGCCTTTGGCACTAAATGGGTATACAAGCTGAAGTGTAAACTTGATGGAAAGAGTTGACATGTATAAGGCTAGGCTTGTTGCAAAGGGTTATGTGTAGGAAAGAGGCATTGATTTTGATGAAACCTTTGCTCCTATTTGTCGAATGACTATTGTTCGTAGCATCTGTGTACTTGCAGCTCATCATGGTTTGAATGTGCATCACTTGGACATTAAAACAACATTTTTGAATGGTGACTTGCATGAAGAAGTGTATGTTTTTCAGCCCCATGGCTTTGTGTAGAGAGGGCATGAAAACCAGGTGTGCATGTTAAACAAGGCATTATATGGTTTAAAGCAAGCACCACGTGCTTGGTATAAAAGATACATGCCTATCTGATTGCACATGGTTTTGAGAACAGTCCAACTAAAATCACCTTATATGTTAAGCATGCTAATGATGTGCTTCTGATCATTCTCGTGTATGTTGATGACATGTTGCTCACTGGTACTCATGACATGCATATTGTTGATTTTAAGGCTGATTTGCATGCCTCATTTGAGATGTTTGATTTGGGGCATTTGCATCACTATTTGGGCATTCAGTTTATGCAAGTTGATGGTGGAATGGTTGTCAAACAAAATATATTGACACATTATTGCAGCATTTTGGCCTTGAAGACTGTAAGCCTTTTGCCACTCCTATGGAGACAGGTTTATGATTGAGTCTTCATGATGCTGGAGATGCATTTTGATGTTGTTCTCTATCAGCAGGCTGCTGGATGCTTGATTTACTTATGCATTACTCGACCAGATATTCAATTTTCTCTCTCACAGATGAGCAAGTTTATGCATTGCCTAGGTTACAAGCATTGGTAGGTGGCTAAGCGCATCTTTCGCTACTAGAGTGGTACCCGGCTACTTGGATTGTTTTATTCGAAGGGGGGGGTCACTACCACCAAATTTGCATGCTTTTTTTGACAGTGATTGGGCTCATTGCTATGACACTTGTGTGTCCACCAGTGGTTTTTGCTTCATTCTTGGTAGGTCATGTATATCTTGGTTGAGCAAGAAGCAGCCTACTGTGGCCACTTCTAGTTGTGAGGTTGAGTATAGGGCAACTTTCACATCGACTGTTGAGTGTGTGTGGCTCAGATGCCTTATGGCTAATTTGGGTGTTGGTCAGTCTTCTTCCACCACCATCTTCATTGATAGTCAGAGCACATTGGCAGCTGTGAGGAACACTATGTTCCATGCTCGCACTAAGCACATTGAGGTTCATTATCATTATGTTAGGGAGAGGTTCTCTGCAGCGGAGATCAACTTGGCATATGTGCCCACACAGTAGAACATTGTAGACCTTTTTACGAAGGCTCTGCCTAGGGAGATGTTTGAAGCTTTTCGCAAAGCTTTGGGCTTACTTCCTTTTGTGGATTGATTCCACATAGCTTGGCACTTCCTTATACATGAGTGCCGGCTTCTTTTTCATCGCATCACTCCCAGGGGGATTTGTTGATATATATAGGTAGTGATGTGTGTGAACACTCTAGGACCATCGGGGTACTTTTTTCCCTCTTTAGGAGGTTTTTTCCCCACGGCTTGTATATACCCCTATTGCCCTAATGTGCTACTTATCTTTGTACATTCTAGTGGTAATACATTCAGTATTGTTTGTTGTGCTCCAAGCTTCTTCTTCTTCCTTGTGCTGTTCACGTGCTTCCGCAGACGTCTAACTCCAACAATATACACACACACAAATAGGGACACATACTCACACACACACATGCATACACATATACATACACACATATGAAAACACACATACATACACTAAACATAAATATGCATACACACACACATAGAGACACACATACATACATGTACACACACATGCATACATAATGCACATGCATATGCATACATACATACATGCATACACACACATACACACCCCGATACACATATACACACATACACACATACACACATACACAGTCTCACATTTACAAATAGATATAGATACACACACATATACGTACTTACATATACATATACACATATAGATACACTTACATATACACACATACACACACTCACATATACACCTACATACACATACACACACATATATGTACTTACATATACATACACACATATAGATACATGCATATAAACAAATGCATATACACATACACATGCATACACACATACACATGCATACACATACATATACATATACATACATATACACACACACATACATATACATATATATATGTATATGCACATCAGGTCACATGCATACTTGCCCACAAACATACACACATACATACACATGCATATACACATACACATGCATACACAATGCACACATACACATGCATACACACATACATATGTATACACACACATACATATACATGCATACATATGTACATGTACATATATTGATTTTTAACCCATTCTTTTTATATGTACAGATATTATGGATCCTAGTAGAGAGAGAACGATGAAAATCACTCTCATAAAAAGTCTTTGAGAGTGAGAGTTATGCCTGATACCTTAGGGATCGTCATGCATGAGTACTCAGAGATGCATGATGATGAGTTGGATTTTACAATCCAGATGCTTACCCAGTGACTAGAGGAGGGCTTTTCTACGGCTCCACATGCATGAAGAGAACTATCTGCTCATAGGTATGTTTTCTTTTTCACAAAATTTGTTTTAATGATATTATAACACATATTTTTATTTATTTTTATCTATCTATTTTCAGGACACCTATACCACCTCCAGATCATGAGAGCAAAGCACATGTGCCTATGAGGACATGCATAGGCACCCTATGGCTAGAGTGTGATATAGAGCCAGAGGGCAATATAGTGTATCTAGGGAATGGATTGGAGTTCAAAAGAAGAATGTGAGCATTATGTGACTCGTAATTGCGCCTTGTCCACTTGCAGTGGAAGTAAGTGTAAGTTTTACATATAAATAGAAATGAATATCTTATGTTTTATTTACATGACTTTTTTTGTAGTGAGCATGATGAGAGGGATAAAAAATATGTATTTAGTTCACTTGAGACAGAATTTGGGACTGGGTGGTCACATAAGTGATGTCTAAAAGAGATGCAAGCACTTATGGATCATCCTCATGATAATGCATGGTATGTATTAATTTTATTTGTTATATTTATATGTGTAACTATATATATATACACACACATAATATACACATACATGCACATCAAGTCACATGCATACATGTTTATGTGTGTATGTATATATATGTGTGGATATACATATGTGTGTTTATGTATGTATGTATGTATGCATGTATGTATGTATATGAAAGAGAGAGAAAGAAGTGCGACCAAAGGTACACATACACACACACACACACATATAGACACACATATACATGCACATTTACACACACACACACATAGACACACATACACACACATACACACATATACACATGTTGATACATTTAGATAGTGATGTGTGTGAACACTCTAGGACCGCCAGGGCACTTTTTTTCCTCTTTAGGAGGTTTTTTTCCCCCCCTTGTATATGCGCCTATTGCCCGAATGGGCTACTTATCTTTGTACATTCTCTAGTAATACATTCAGTATTGTGTGTTGTGCTCCAAGCATCTTCTCCTTCCTTGTGCTGTTTGCATGCTTCCGTAGATGTTTATCTCCAACAATTGGTATCACAGCAGGTCGTCACTTCATCTAGGGCGCCGTCGACACTCCTCTGGTTGCAATCTCAGAATCGCTTGTGCTTGTGCAGACTATTTAGTCTTTTTGCGCCAAAGGTATATACCAGTTTCTGTTTGCCAGTATAAGCATCTCAAAGTCTGTTACAGGTCTAGCAGAATTCGTCTGGGCAGTTCCGTTCAACTTTTTGAGATACAATCAATTTTCTGCATCAAGGTATTTTAGTCAACGGCCATGGCTGAAAGCAATGATGTATTCTGTATGTTGGTTGTTGAGGATAAGTTGGATGGTACCAACTACCCGTTATGGGCTTATTTGATGCGACATGTATTGGTTGCAAAAGGACTCTGGAACATTGTGCAGGGTGTTGAAAAACGTCCTATCACACCTGCAACTGTTACAACTACAGGTATAGAAGCTGATGCAAAAGGTGTCAAAGATGATGATATTCTGCATATTCCTGTTCGTGTTGCGATTTCTGTTTCACCTACTGCAGAGCAAATTCGTTGGGATGGCAGAGATGCCCATGCACATGCATTGATAGCTTTGTCTATCAAACGTGCCATTATTCCTCACATTCGCTCTTGCAGAACAACTAAGGATGCTTGGGATACACTTACCATATTGTACCAAGCTAGGAATGAGGCTCGTGTTGCTTACCTCCGAAAACAGTTGGAGAGTGAGCACATGAATGAAGGTGATTCTATGGACAATTTTCTATCAAAGATCAAAGACTTGAAGGATGAGGTTGATTTCTGGTGATGAGGTTATACTAGATAGCTCACTTGTGCAGACCATTCTAAATGGTCTTCCTGATTCATATTAGAGTTTTGCTTCTACTCTTCGGTTAATGATGAAAGGCAATCCAAATGCCTTATCATTTGAGGAGTTAGTCTCTGTTCTATTGCAGGAAGATCAGTCCAGGTAGAACAGGTCCATTATGCGTGTTACAAATCAAGCTTTCCCAGCTAGTCAGAAGGGCAAAGGAAAATGGAGCTCTTCAACTAGTAAGCAGAAATGTGCAAATGCTGCACATTTGAAGAACGAAGATAAAGATGAGAAGAAATTAGAAAAGCAGACATTGTTTTGCAAGTATTGTAAAGGGAATGATCATATTATAAAGAAACTATTCAAAACTGGCTGCCAAAGAGGCAAAGAAGAAAGAGGTTGGAATGATTGTTGTAGAGGCCTCTACACCAAAAACAGAGTTTGCTAATCTTGTGCAGGAAGAAGAATGGGTGTTTACTACTGTCTGCGATTTTGAACCATCTTCTCATGAGCAGTGCATGTCTGCAATAGACTCAGATGTTTGGTACTTTGACAGTTTCTTCTCTTCACTCGAGCCTGCCCCTACAGGGAATACTGTTACATGCGCCAACAACTCCTCTTATCCTGTTATGGGAGTTGGTAAGATCATTTTGACTAATGCCGATGGTAGTTCTTTCACTTTGTCAGATTCTTTATTTGTGCCAGGGATCAAGAAGAACCTGTTATCAGATTCTGCATTAGCCAAGATTGGCTTGGTTGTGAAATTTGTTGATGACATGTGTACAGTTCATGATCTGTCAAATAGCGATGTGATTATTGCTTCTAGAATTTTATGTCGTGGGTTGTATAAGCTCATAGACTATGAAAGATCTGTGAATGATTCGGCATGTGCAGTACATGATTCTCAGGCTATGTCAGATGCAAAGCTTTGGCATGCATGCTTTGGTCATCTGAGTTTTGCTAGTTTGCTACGCCTGGAGAAATCTAAAATGGTGTCCTCTTTGCCCAAACTTGAGGCACCTGGAAAACATGTTTGTTGGGCAAAATGCAGCGTTCCTCATTTCCAAAAGATGGTTCAGTTTGGGCTACTCAGAAATTGCAGTTTGTACATAGTGATGTCTGTGGTCCTATGCAGACACCTTCTTTTGGAAATTATCTTTACTTCCTGACTTTCATTGATGATTTTTCCAGGCATGCATGGGTATATCCATTGAAGGCAAAGTCCGAAGTGTTCATGTGCTTCAAACAGTTTTTGGTTTTGGCTAAAAATCTGTAAACATGTAAAATGGGCACCCTCCGTTCTCATCGAGGGGGGGGGATATATGTCTTCTGATTTTAATGCATTTCTAGCTGAACGTGGGATAAAGCACCAGTGTACGATGCCATATACACCTCAATAGAATGGAGTTGCTGAATGAAAGAACATGTCACTCATGGAGATGGCGAGGTGTATGGTCAAGAGTTAGGCTTTACCACATAGTTTTTGGCTTGAGGCTGTCATGCGTGCAACATATGTACTGAGCAGGTGTCCTACTAAAGCGCTATAGTCTATCACTCCATATGAGGCTTGGCATGATGGAAAGCCATCTGTTGCTCATCTGTGTGTTTTTGGTTGTTTGGCATATGCATTAGTGCCTGAACAACATCACAGAGAATTGCATGATAAAGCAGTAAAATGTATTTTTGTTGGGTATAGTTCTGAAAGTAAAGGCTATCGTCTGTATCATCCACAGACTAAACGCATTTTGGTTAGCTATGATGTTGTTTTTGTGGAAGATGCTATTCAGCCATTGCTTTCAGGTACTAAGGATACATCTGTTAGCTCCAAAGACATGTATGATACTTTGCTGCCCCTTTTTACAGGTGGACAGTCTAGTGCTAGTCCCAAT
>CM035406.1:226710941-227265941 GCA_020310875.1 Ceratopteris richardii
TTTAATTTAACATTGGTAAATATGTTTCCATCCATTTGGGTACCACTTCTATATTGAAAAATTATGCATTTAACAATTCATAGGATATCCTATGAATTGTTAGAAAGGTGGTCTTCATGCACATGAGTATTACCTTTCTTTACAAGAACTTCAAAGTTGAATTCCAATCATAGGAGAAAACATCTTACTAGTGTTTCCATATTATAGGTCTTGTTTACTAGGTAGAGGAGGGTTCTATGATCCATAGAAAATTTATACTTATTTGCAAGCAAATAAATTTTAAATTCTTTGGTATCATAAATTATACATGATGCTTCTCTTTTAGTAGTTGTGTGATTGCGCTCTTCATTGTTGATGTGTCTACTAGCATAGGCGATGGGGAAAGCAAGACTTCCATCCTTGACAAGTTGTGCTAAGATACAACATATTGCATAGTTAGACACATCAAGAAGAACATGGAAGACTTTATTCCAATCTAGTGCCTTCAGAATAGGTGTGATATCAATTTTATGTTTGAGCTCTTCAAAGTCTTTGTCACACTATTGTATCCATTCAAATTTAGTGACCAAATCATATAGAGTCCATGCTAATATGGATGAATTTATGACAATATGTATAGTGGGTCAGAATTACAGGACTTCTTTCTTGTTCTTTGGCTTTGAAAAATTCCCAATAGCTTTTATTTTATCTTCATCAATGGACATTCCATTTTTTGAGACTGCACTTCCTAGAATTTTCCTTTGTTTGACCATCAAGTCACACTTTTCAAGATTCAAAGAGACCCTATGTTTTCTACATTTTAGTAAATAATTCCTCCAATATAGGGATTTTTTGGATCTTTGTGCAAAATATGTACAAAAGTCATCGACATAGAATCATTGGGGGAAAAATGAATCCTACATAGGCCTTTTGCATTAAGGAGTGATTAGTGACATGCCAATCAAAAGATGTGGCCACAATCTATACCCTATAAAATATAAGACTAACGAGGGGAGATCGGGTAGATTTTCCCCTTATTTAATGAGTTTCCTCTTGAAAGAGAAGGAATCTCGACCAACCTAGGCCCAAAAATTCGAATTTTTAAAATACTTTAAAAATTCATTATAAGACTTTAGAATGGACCCCTCCTTAATGTTTAGGGTCAAAATTGTTATTTTTTACCTCAAATTCAAAATCCACTCTTATTTTTAGATGAAAAAAAAGAACTTTTTTGAAAAAATTCAAAAAGAGATATTTCCCTGGCTAAACCTCACATTTTGATACCAGGTTCCAACAAGTGATCTTTTTCCACTTTGCAATGTGGTTGTTCATGTTGGTTTTCATGATGTTATGTTTAGACATTTGCTTTAATGCAAAAATCATGACATTCTTTTATGTTTTGTGTGTGCATTATTTTCCCAACAAACAATCATTTTTTAGATTTCACTATTTTAATTTTAGCTTTTAAAATTGGGCCTCACTCAGTTTAAAAAGCTAAAACCACTATAAAAATAGGTCACATGTTCTCATTTCTCAAAATTTTCACTCACGAAGAGGTAGATATCCTCTCAAGGCTATAGAATACTATGCCCAACAATGGTTACATCCACATATGCCACTCCCATAAAATCCCCTTGAGAGCTTTTCATGGAGTTCTTGGATAGAAGAGATTAGGAAGGTTGTACAGTTTTTATGCCCTACATTGTAGAGTCCCTAATCTTGAAGGGACACTAACAATGACTTTGATATGCTCAAGGAGATTATCAATTATATGGAGTTTATAAACTAAAATACTCCATTGATATTCCACCATATGATGGAGAATGCATCCCTTGTAACCTACTATTTTATATCTATAAAGAGATGGGGGCTTTGCAAAGTGTCTCAAGCATTTCATGGCCATTTGTTGAGGATACATGTCACTTGTTAGATGACATAGTGCCAATAATCGAGCATTATAATAAGAAGAGGAAGATGTGAAAGAAATATTTATCTAACACTACTACAACAATCTTTTTCATCAATGAGGAGCCTAACCCAACATCATGGACCTCCCCCATCTTGTTACTGGGGGTTTTGTAGATGATAAGAAGGAACCACAAACAAAATCTCTCAAATTACTAGAAGAAATTGATACAATAGTAGAGAATTTTCACATGGTGTTGTTGATAGATTAAATGAAGGAAGTACTTTACAAGAGGATCCAACCTCCAACTTGCAGCCCTTGGAACCCACTCTACTAGGGCTAGACATGGAAATGGTTTCAGTTCTGCTTGTAGATGGAGAAGAACTTGTTTTCCTACATGATATTGAGAAAACATTTGATCTATGCCTCAACGAATCGCTTAGCATATTTTTTTCGATATCTAATGTTGCCATGGATAACTCTTTCGACTTAATTGAAAAATAAACTATTCCATTTAGTGATTCAATCACAAACATTTTTGCCTTAGTCTATGAGAAGTTTTTGAGTGATGCTAATTGAAATACCATTACAGAGGATTTGTTCATAAGAAGCGAAAGATTTATGGAGAAGAAGATTGCAACATCGCTAGTTGTGGAACTATTTGGCATGGCTCACTCTTCAATTCCTCTAGATGCGTTGGGAAGAGGAGAGGATGAGGATAGGCTTGAAAACATAAGTATCTACTCACTTTTATGATATGCTTCATATGTCTACTCAATAAATGTTAATGCGAAGGAAGCTATTGAAGTTGATAAATTTGCACCAAGGAGTGGTGGTGACGCGGTTGTCCATGGTGGTGGTCCATCCTTGGAAAAATACATTGGAAAATTGCGAAATGAATCTTAGTGATTGTCCACAAGGATCATTCCCCTCAAGGAATCTTAATGGCTTGGTGTCTAAAGTCCTTAAGTAAACTTTTGCACATAGCTACAATACTACAAGGGATCAACTATGTAATTTTGATTAGGAAGGCCTTTGCCCTTATTAGCCTAGGAATCAACTTTAGAGGAAAAATATTCGGACAAATAGGAATGGCTTCAGGTGTTGTATTGATAGACCACCATTTAATATCTCACTCTATTTTGACCTATCGATTGCCACAAGCTTTTCAAAGAAGAAATAATGTAGTTAAGAGGTTGAAGGCCAAGAGCCAATTGTTAAAAAAGTTAATAGAAGTGACACTTTTTCAGTTCCCATGTGCATTCAATTGTGTCTATTGTGGCTTTATGTTTTTGAACATATACTTCATATGGGTTGGATAGTCAAATCAATGTTTTTTTAGATTGTATGTAGTGCATGAGGGTTCTAGGGGCCTAGGAAAGGCAAAAAGGGGCTACCATAAAAATGGGGGTATGGGCCCTAAAAAACATTGACAAGGCCCATACCTGCATTTCTATGGTAGCCCCTTTTTTTCCTTTCTCAAACCTCTTGGATGCCCTCGAGCACATTTGGATATGTATAAGCACATACAAACATGTTTTAGGTTGATATCTCTCTTCTACAAGGGTTTTGGCATCAATTTCACCTTAAATATGGCAATACCGAATGCTCCAATGTACATAAAATGTGATTTTATGGCCAAGAATAACAAAAAGAAAACTACCATAAAACGTGGATTGGGCCTTGCAAAAAATTTTCAAGGCCCAATCTTGTGTTTATGTGGAAAGCTTTGTTTTATCTATTCTAGGTCATTGAAAGCACTTGAAAAAAAAAACATAGACATCTTATAGAATAAACAAATGCTAAAGTTCATATAAAAAGTTATAAAACTAAGATATTTATATGCAAATACACTTTGAAAGACTTAACAGAAAAATAGACTTAAAAAAACTTGAGAGACAAAATGTGTTAAGATGAATATCATATTAATCATTTGGGGTAATACAAAAAGTTCTTTCATCAAGAGAGTTTACAAGGGTTAAAGATTATTTCCTCTAATCCTTCTAGCTACTACGTATCCTTAGGTTGTATTGTCACTCTCTTTGCATGGATAACGCACAAGTTATAGTCTTCAAACATTGATATTAGATAAGCTTCTATAGTCCCTTAGGGGTCCCTCAATTGCTATCCCTTGTATGTGAGGTCCATCACAATAGTTTTGGAGCTCTTTCTTCACAACTCTTGCAAATGGATTTCGAAATAGAAGCTCCATAGATTTCTAATAATGTCTTATCTCCCTAGAGGCTTTGTTTTGTTCTATATGTATTTGTGGTGCTCTTGTATTTGGAGGGATGTTGGGTTGCGGTCTATGACGTGGTTGATATTTCTTCATTTTCTTGGACCATGCCTAGATGAGATTGCCTCTTCATTTACATGCTCTAACCTATTTGCATGCTAACTTTGATCTCTTTCTTCATCTCTTGGTATTTTCCCTTGTCCTACAAGCAGTGTCTTTCCTCCTCGTGTCACTTGATGACTTTTTTGGATATGAGTGTTGTTCTAGTAGCTCGTTAACACTTTCTTCATTTGAGGACTCCTAAAAATCTGACTTTGACTCCTACTTGGGGGATCATCATCAAATATAGAAGGTGAACATTTCATTTCTTGTGATACATCTCTCATGTTGTGAAGCTTCATTTTCTCATGATGGGATGATGGCAAGATGTATGTCCTCATCCAAGAGTGGATTGTGGTTCAATGCTTCCATGGTGCACATTGAGTATAGTGCATGTAGTTATGGTAGATGATGGGATCCTTCATGCATGTCATTCTCCTAGGAGCTAAAGTTTCAAAATGAATACGGCCTTCTCTATTTAAAGAGTCTCACTTAATTTTGTCCTCTTCACATTTAAATGGATAGAAATTATTTTAAAAACATTTAGAAAAACATTTTAAAATGTAATAATGAGAATAAAAAACTTAAGCATGATACAATGTAAACAATTGAAAAATTTATTTGATGAGAATGGCATTATAAAAACGTTACAATCAAATTTTTATATGCAATAATCTATGGTGGCAGTCAGTAAACTATTTTAAAGAAGAACCCTCACAAACTCTTTTTGCATGCCATTGCACATGTCATAGTGGTTGTGATGATGACATCAACTTCTCACTTGGAACATCATGTTGTATCTTTCTTGTGAACTTTTTCTATTTATGACTCACATGCTTGTTTCATTCCATATTTTTCTAGAGAATGTCATATGGAAAAACCGATTGAGCATTTCATCTAAATAGTTTGATTGCAATAGACCACCCCCATGATGGGTATTTTTAAACTAAACACCTCTATCTCTATAATGCAACTTCTCCATTTCTTGTATACTAAAAATTTCCAATGATCCATATTGGTTCATAAAAAAATGCTCCATGTACAAAAAGAATATGCTATGGTTGGGTAAAAAAATGTACACATAATATTAAAAACAAACTTAAAATGTAAGAAAAACCTACCATGTAATCTATAATGGTTCTCTCTCCCCATGATACGATGAATGACTATGTAAACTCCTTCAAGTCACTTGAAATGATCCTTGTTGTGAAGTTTTGGTGCAAATTAGATCCATCAAATGTAACAATTGATATAAGGATGACCAAACCTTCTTTCGCTTGTTAATGAGATCAACTTAACTATCATTGTATGTTGTAATTGAACATAGTTCTTTCCAAAGCTCCCATTTTCCATCATGTTGAGTATCGATATCTCTTTTAAAGAAACATCTTTCCTTCTTACTAGTTATTGAAACTTGTTGTAAAATCTCTTGAGACTCACCATGCTTCTTAACAATTAAAGATACATGACCACCATGACAACCAATCGAATTAAGAAGATGTTGTATTTTTCTAATTTCTACCATAGACCTCTCTAGTGGTTTCATTTCAAATGCATATTCAATATGGAGCTTCAAAAGCCTATCAAATATCATCATGAAGGCGTGAAAAGTGCATAAGTGACTAATAGAAATGGAATAATAGGGTTCTAGTCATTGGTGGTTTTCTCACAATTCAGTTCTTCTAGCATTAGAAACCTCAAAAGAGATATCTCCCATTCCCTAATATTCTATGATTTAGTGTCATGAATCTCTTCAAGGTCATCAACTCTCATCAATGTCCTTGCAAGATTAGATTGTCTTTTAGATGGCTTGTAACTGCATGCATTTGACAACCTAGCATGCACTTTATACTCTTAAGGTCTCCACCCAAATGCCATTCTACATTAGGATCACCTATACCATCTATAGAAAGCTTTTGCCCATGTATTGGAGAAGAATGTACTTCTATAATCCATGGAGTCCTACAAAAAATTCATGAAATAACATTGTTTGTTTCTTTGGAAATTCTATAGTGTTGGGTGTGTGTAGAAGTGCGAGAGACAGAGAAGAAGCACACAGAAGGAGCACAAACACAGCAAGACACATGGAGAAGATGATGGCTCAAATAGCTCTCTCTATTGACGATGAACTGAACTGAAGTAAGAGCTGAATAATATCCCTAAGTACAAAGTACCACCACATATGAGTGAATCGTGTATGTGGTAACATGGGGAAAAAACCTCTATCCAACACTAGAGTAAAAAGTGCCCATGTATAGGGAAAAGGTTCACATCAAAGCTACTCAAGGAACACATAAGTGTAGCAAACCCCCTTGGAGTGAATGATGTGAACACATACAAGGAGTGACAGATCAACCCCCACAAGGTAATAAGCCTAAAGCTTTATGAAATGCTTCAAACTTTTCCCATGGAGGAGCTTTGGTGAATATGTCTACCACATTATCTTGTGTAGGCACATATACCAAATCAATATCTCTTGCATGAAAGTGCTCTCTCACATAGTGATAATGCACCTCAATATGTTTGGTCCGTGCATGAAACACTGGGTTTCGTGCAACAGCCAAACCACTCTAACTATCAGTGAGAATATGTGTAGAAGCATCCTCCATGCAAAGATCCATCAATAGGTATCTCAACCATATACACTCCACTATAGCTGTCACATAATCCTAGTAGGAGATGGTTGAATTGGAAAAAGCGCTTATCCGTGGTGAGTGTGAAACTGGCCTTGGATGAAGGCGCATGGGCATTTGGGCACCCACGAAGGGTGGGATAGGTCCAAATTTGATCCATGTGCTGGAGTTTGAGGTTGGTGGAAGCACTCATGCATGAAAAGTGGGTCCAAGAGTTAGAAGGATCCACAAGTGAGCATTGAGGAGAATGCTCAGTTTAAGGGGGAAGGAATGTCACATAATCCTAGTAGGAGATGGTTGAACTACGCCTTAAGAGAGAGGATTAAGAAGTAATCCTCAACCATGGCTTTTGGGGCAAGTGGTTAGCCCATCGCACTCCTAACCGAGAGGTTGTGAGTTCAATTCCCAACATTTAGCATTATGTTGCTAAACATTTTGCTCTAATCTTCAATCGTTTACGGGCTGCGTCGTCTGCATTTGACACACATAGAGACGTCTGTTCTCTTCCACCCGACCACCAAGCAGCTCTCTCAATAAGTACTCACGTCTTCACTACTAGAGCCTCTCTCTCTATGAGATAATAATCTCCTTTCTTCTACCCTTCATATAAAACAATGCTCCTCATGGAGCCATGTGGCACAAAGCCATAATATGACATTTCCTTCCCCTTGAAAACATTTTCGTCCTCGAAAATGTAGATGAAATGTCCATAGTGGTAGAAGAAAGTGCTCGGACTCCCCTGGACCCCATGTACTCTATGTACATGGTCATCTCTGTGTGTTGTTTCCCCATATCCTTCCCCTTTAGAAGTCTCATATGAGATCATCTCAAAGGTGGGAAACCGTCTGAGTGGTGGTTAATATCTCCCATATACACTCCACTTTCCAAACTATCACTCCCATGACATACAACGTCGTCCAAATGACCTAAGTCCATATGATGTATACTCTATGGAGTAATAGCATGTAAAGCAAGCGTAAAAGTGCCAAGCTTATAGGCTTGACCATACCATAATGGAGATAATAAACCATATAATCCTATGAAATATAGAACAAAGTCCCATAACAAGTGACTCCAAACCCATCTAAAACTAAATGATAGATTGCCCTCATACCACTCTAGGTCTTCCTAAGCTTGAGTGTAATCACAAGTAATAGTTTAACTTAATTATCTTGTGAACTATGCAAATCCATCATCTAGCTCATGGTCATAAAATGCAATCTCTACATTTCACCAACCAAGAACTCTGTGGTTTTTCATCCATTACTTGTGGACTAAGTTCTATTGGAAGAGCATCTATCGGCACTTGTGCAAACTCTAATATTTCTCTTCCCTGTAGTTTGCCATATGAATGTAGAAAGCATTCCCTTTGAGATTCAAATAATCCCTAAGTACCCATCCTCCTAACTGATGTTTACTCATCATACTCATGATATAACACCAACTAAGAGTTTGGTACCCTAATAGGTTAGATATATTCCCATCTCCTAGAAACTCAAAAGAGAAGTATCATCAATCTACTCCCAGTCTAACTAATGTCAATAACTAGATTATCTCATCTAGTCAAAGACCATCACTCAAAATAGCATAACTGCTTCTCTTTAGAGTTTACAAGTGAGACTCAATCTAACCATCATGATTAACTGATCTCCGTCTTGTCTTTGATAGAAGAGTGCCACTTCTATCTAGACAACCTAAAAGTGAGAAAGTGAAACTCTCTCTCTCTCTCTATTCAATCTCTTCTAAAGAGAAGAGCTCTAGCAGTGAAACCTAATCCACTTTCCCTTTCCCTTTGAAAGAGATTCTGTTGAATCCATTTACTCTGCTCATAACTGAGAACACATATTTTCCTCCCAAAATAGTGGAGAATAATACTCCCATGTGAAGGAAAATTACATCGAAAAGTAGAGGAAATGAATTCCTTCTGAAATATAGACTAAGAGATGTTTCCCAAACATCTCTTCTCTCTAAAGGAAAACATACTCTATTCTTCTCCTATGAAGAAATCATGCTTTCCTTTCCTTCTTTCTCTGTCAAAGAGCAGGAGCTAAAGTGAGACCACTAAACTGAAGTGATATCTCTGATGGATCTCTGAGCTGATTCCCACTTTCTCCTTTCCTTAAAAGAGAAACTTACGAATTTATTTAGTCCTCTCTTCCATAACTAATGCATAATCCCTCATTACACACATTGCTATGAAGATGGAGAATAGATCTCCCCTAACTAATGAAGGTGTATGTAGTGGAGAGTGGAGAAAATAAATTCCTAATAAGGGTCAAAGCCCTCTACTAAAATGGTCAGCAATGATGTGACATGATACCGTAAACACATGTGTATCCATAATAAAGAACTATCTCTGCCAACCATACTCTGTGCATGGACCTATACGATCCAATCAAATTGATGGAATTATCCTTCCTGAAAAACTCAAAATGAGTATGTGATACTAATGGTGATAAAATCATCTATCACATTCTCTACTGAAAGAATAAATCTTCCCTAAACTATGAAGGATAACTCCCAATCCTAAGGAGATGTCTACTAAGAGCTCTCCTGTGATCTAGTGAGACATGATGCCATGAATGATGAGTCCTTTTCTCCCTGGCCATAGAAGACGAAAAGCTCAAGTGATGTGCATGAGTGAAACTAGTCACTCTTTGGGTATTCCTGATAATACCCCATAGTCTCCTAATCATCATGTGAGACTCTTGTGAAGATAAATAAATCTTCACTAACTTGGAGATTATCAAACTGTATCTCCCATGGCTCTATGAAACTTCCTATAAGCTATAGGATTGCTTGTGCACATTACTAATGGTGAAGGTGTAGCTCCTTCCTTTAGCAATCCTATAGTCTAAATCCATAAGGATTATATGTAGGGATCCTGTTGCTACTTAAGTTGCCTTATGTATCATACTCTGATGGTACTATGTCCATCAAGTACATGCTTATAAGCATGCCTAAATCTTATTGATGTTTGCAGAAAGGGCATGTTACCATGCCATAACATTCTTACCTAAAGGCAAGTGCGCATATAACGCCATGAGGGGGGAAAATTTTCGACAACATTTCCCCAGGAAATGGGATCCCAAACAAATGAACCAATAGCTCAGTGGCACACATGCCACCCAACAATAAAGGGTTTGACAGGCCCATGGCATGCACGCCATAAACTCATATATGAATTCCATAACCTGCAAAAACATAAGAGCAATTGATAGCAACAATCCCCTGTGTTGCATAGCCATATAGTTTCTGCAATCCTCTTTCCTGCAAACAATCAAAAAGTGTACTTCTCGCCTATTGATCCATATTTTTAGAATTTAAACCATGATCAATATTTGATGTATGCAATCCAATCTATGCATGTATATACAAAACATGCCATAACATAAAGTAAAATGCTTGAAGCATAAAGCATACGTCCCTGAATAGCTTTAGTTTGGGAATTGCATGCATCCAATCCTTCTCAACAGGCTTTGAGACCTCTGCACCTTCCTCCTCAGATCCTAACATAGACTTTGAAGTGTCCAAAAACATCGGAGCACTCCCCAAAACATAAAGCTTGGTCAGATAATTACTAAAATAATGCAATTTTATCCAAAAAAATGCATTTGTAATCTTTCTTTACATCTAAAAAAACCACTTTAGGACCTGCAAATGTTCCAAAACTGAAATATTTAGCATGTGCAAAGAGTACGAAGTGAAATTACTCAAATTGCCTTCCCGGTTTGAAAGATATGGCTCCCGGAAGGTAGTTGCCAAAAACTGTTCAGACTTTGCAGAGCTGTACAGACCTGCAAGTAGACCTTATGCTCTTCGAAACAAGCCATAGTACGTCTAATTTGGAGTTTCCTAGTCCAAGATATGGCCATTCCAAGTGGGACGTGCCAAACTAGTGGACTGTTGGAGGGGCTGGAAAAAGTGTGAAAATGTGATTTTTGGGGTGTCCTAAAGCATTCTTCCATCAAGGAAATCCTGAAATTCTCTCCATAACCTCAGAGAGTGATATATGAAGATGCTTGGGCCTATATTCACCTTTCCTAATCCTCCCTTCGTGCATGCTAATTTGCTCCCCAGAATAGGCCCAAAACAAGATTTTTACTTTTATGCAAAAACTAAAATGGGAGCTCTTAGCAAGCTTCTAATCCACTCTAAATGTGGATTTCTCTTGGATTTTCTACAATAATCAATGGGAAGCCTCTTAAAAGATCTTTATTCTTACTCCCAGAAGTGGAGTTTGGCAAAAATTAACATCTGAACTTTTTCCAAAAAGTGCGGGAAGGGGGTCTTTGAGGAAGTAAAATTCCTCCTTAACCTATCATTTTGATGAATCTAATGATTCCACTATGAAGTCCATACACCATACTGTCAGTATACTTTTTCCCATCCATCCATAGCTATTGCACCTCTTTTTCCCTCTTCCAAAATGGGAATTTCTTAGATTCAGGTCCTAAATTTTTTTCTCAAACTGTGATGGAAGGGGGATTTGTGGAGCGTCAAACTCCCATCATACTGAGGTATATTTTGGATTTCTTGATTGTATATGGAAGTCAATGAGTGGGCAACGAGAGTAATAACGCGATATGTTTGTAATCAAGGAGGATATCAACACAAGAAGAACCTTGCCGTCTTGGATAGAGTGGTTGGCTCCTTCACAAATGGCGAGGGTTCAAATCTTGGCGTCTACAACGACGAGGGCACGGCTTGAACCTTGGCTCTGATACCAGTGTTATGTTGCTAAATATTTTGCTCTAATCTTCAATCGTTTACGAGCTGTGTCGTCCACATTCGACACACACAGAGACGTCTGTTCTCTTCCACCCGACTGCCGAGTAGCTCTCTCAAGAAGTACTCACATCTTCACTACTAGAGCCTCTCTCTCTATGAGATACTAATCTCCTTTCTTCTACCCTTCATATAAAACAATGCTCCTCATGGAGCTATGTGGCACAAAGCCATAATATGACAGTAGCTGTGAAAACTGCCGTGTACTCAGCTTCACAACTCGAAGTTGCCACTGTAGGTTGCTTCTTACTCAACCAAGATATGCATGAGTCTCCAAGGAAAACGAAATTACCAATAGTGGACACACGAGTATCATAACAACCAGCCCAATCACTATCTGTAAAAGCATGCAAGCACGGCTGAATATCTCTTCCATAAAAGAGACCTAAGCTCAAAGTGCCTTGAAGATATCTAAACACACGTTTCACCACTTGCCAATGCTTAGTATCAGGGCTATGCATGAATCGACTCAACTGGGAAACTGCATACTGTATATCCTGCCTTGTGTTGCATGCATATATAAGACATCCCACAACTTGCTGATAAAGAGAAGTGTCAAATGCATCATTGGAATCCTCAACTGAGAATCTAAATCCTGTCTCAATTGGTATGGAAACTGGCTTGCAATCCTCAAAGTCAAAACGCTGAAGTAGTTTCTCAACATACTTTGCTTGATCCATAACAATTCCCCCCTCAACGGATACAAACTGGATGCCAAGATAGTAGCTCAAAAGACCAACATAAGTGACATCAAAAGTATGCTGCAAATCAGCCATAAGAATGTCAAGTTTTGCATCACATGACCCAGTCAAGAGTATGTCATCGACATAAAGAACAAACACTATAAGATCAGCTCCATTTTTGCGTACATAGAGTGTGCTTTCAATCGGACTACATGTGAAGCCAAGAGCAATCAAGTGCTTATGGATTTTGTCATACCATGCACGTGGAGATTGCTTGAGACCATACAAGGCTTTATGCAAGCGACAAACTATATGCTCTTTCCCTTTCATAGCAAATCTAGGAGGTTGCTTCACATAAACCTCTTCTTGCAAATCAACATTCAAGAAGGCTGTTTTTATGTCCAACTGATGCACTTTCCAACCTCGATGGGGAGCCAATGCAACCACGGTATGAATGGTAGTCATGCATGAAGTAGGTGCAAAAGTTTCCTCATAGTCAATGCCATATTGTTGCACATATCCTTTGGCAGCCAATCTAGCTTTGTAGCGATCAATGCTACCATCAGATTTTCTCTTAATCTTGGAAACCCACTTTGTACCAATGGCATTCTTTCCTTTTGGCAATTCACATAACTCCCAAGTACCATTCTTATGTATGGAATCCATTTCTGATTGCATAGCACTCATCCATTGTGGATCGTCACATGCATCTTCAAAAGAAAGTGGCTCTTCATTACATGTTGTAGCAATAAGAGAATAATCCACAAAATTGAGAGCTTGATCTTGTTCTACCAAGTAAAGGTGCACTCGATTTGCTGTCGTGCAAAGTTTGTTTCAACCACTTTAACATAGTTTGTGCACTCTTGATAGACATGCGTTCATTATGTAAAACATCTTCAATATGTACATCATGCGTGGGCTGAATTTCATGCTCATTTTCAGCCATATTTTGATGCAAATGTTCAGCCATATGTGGCCAGAAATTTCCAACAGTTTGGACATTTTTTGGCTGAAACTTTTCAGCCGTGTTTGGCTAGAAATTCTCAGCATTTTCAACCCTATTTAGCTGGATTTTTTCAGCCTTTTAAGCCTCAGTTGGCTTGTCTACATGGCCATATTCAAGCACACCATTTCGGAACAAAGACATGAGTGTATCGAACACATCTTGTGAGCTAATTGTTGGCTGTTTTTTGCATTCAAGTAGAGGGAAAACTGAATTTTCAGCAAATACCACATCTCGACTCACAATTGTGTTCGTCAATGGATGGTACAAACGATATCCCTTACTTTCAGCACTATAACCAACAAATATACATTTCTTTGCCTTGTCATCAAGTTTGTGACATTGTTGTGATGGCACAAGAGCATATGCCAAACAACCAAACACACGCATATGACTAACCATAGGCTTATGAACATTCCAAGCCTCATAAGGAGTGATGAATCTCAATGCTTTTGTAGGGTAGCGATTCAACACATAGTTTGCACACATGACTGCTTCCATCCACAACTTATCAGGAAGATGCTTTCCTTTAACCATACATCGTGCCATTTCAAGTAGAGTTCTATTTTTACGCTCGGCAACACCATTTTGTTGAGGTGTAGATGGCACCGTACATTGGTTTGATATACCTCTTTCACAAAGAAAAGCATTAAAATCATGTGACATGTATTGACCACCACGATCTGTGCGTAGAGTCAAAAGCTTTTGTGAAGAAACATTTTCAGCCATAGCTAAAAGTGCTTTGAAGCAAGAAAATACCTCATTCTTTGCTTTCATAGGATACACCCATGTATGGCGAGTAGCATCATCAATGAAGGTAACAAAATATACATGCTTCCCAAGAGATGGAGTCTTGACAGGACCACATACATAACTATGAACAAGCTGCAATTTTCTTGTAGTGTGTGTATGACTATCTTTTGGAAAAGAAGCATGATGCATTTTTCAAAGAATGCAACCTTCACATGCATGCTTTTCAATGGACTCAAGTGTAGGCAAACCGATTGCCATGTCCTTCTTTTGCAAGTAAAGCAAACTATTGAATTTCACGTGACCAAAACGAGCATGTCAAAGCTCCATTTCAGCCATGGAAGAGGTATGAGCAAGTAAGGCATTCGAGGCATCCCTCTTGTATGTATCCATGCGATACAAACCATTACATAATGTACCGGACATCACGATAACATCAACATTGCTGAAATCATGAACCATACACTTATCATCAACAAAGTGTACATGAAGTTCAGCTTTGGCAATCAACGGAAGTGAAATTAAGTTCTTCTTGATACCGGACACATACAATGCATTTTTCAGGAATCACACCTCCATTTGCAGCCGTAAGCTCAATCTCTCCTACTCCAATGATGGGATAAGAGGTATTGTTTGCACATGCCACATGTCCTCCTTTGGGTGCATCCTTCAAAGAGGCAAAAAATCTTTTGCATGATGTTATGTGCTTTGAAGCACCACTATCAAAGAACCAATCCGAATCAGCCTCACTCACAACCATACATTTAGAATGAAAAGAAGCATCATAATGGCATGTAACAACACATGCCCAAAAATCTTGAGCCATGTTAGCTTCATCATTCTTTGTATTTGTTGAATTTTCAGCAATAGACATGCCATATTCGCTCTTCTTTTCATTGCATTTAGTAAGCTTTCTACACTAATCAATAGTATGACTGGCCTTTCGATAATATTTGCATCTCTTCTTCTTTTGCAAATCACCATCATTAGAGGAATGAGTGGAAGAGGAAACTTGAGGCTTTGGTTTTGATGAACACAAAGCTGAACCATACTTGATTTTCCCCATTTTGTGAGATAGTAAGTGCTTGCGTTCCCTCAATCAAACCACTCCTATTCACTCTAGATTGCTCTTCTTGCCAAAGAAGAGACACAACCTCATCAAATGCATACATATTAGGATTTCCTTTTGCAACCAAATGGAGTGCAGTAGCTAAGTTTTGAAAAGATTCCGGTAATCCTTTCAACAATGTAGAAATGAGTGATGCATTTGGAATAATCTCATCTATGTTTGCCAATTGCTCTTTCAAGTCTTTGATGTGTGTCACATACACATCCACCGACTCATTTTCAGCCATACATACATCATCAAGTTGCTTTCTCAAGTATGCAACACGTGCTTCATTACGCACGGCATACAAAGAAGCAAGAGTGTCCCATGCCTGTCGTGATGTAGAACATGACCGAATGTGTGGAACTATATGACACTTCATAGAAAGCACAATCAAAGCATGAGCTTGAGCATCTTTTCCATCCCATCTAAGCTGCTCTTGTGTAGGTGGAGAAGGAGAAACCATTGTACTCGAAGAAGAGGCTCCATCTATGACGGTAGACTATGAAGTAGAAGAACCTACGGGTCTTTGATCTACATCTGCCACTATGTTCCAAAGTTGTTTAGCAACAAGAACATGCTTCATCATGTAAGACCACATCGGATAGTTGGTCCCATCAAGCTTATCTTCACCTTGAAGCATGCCAAACAAGTCATTGTTGCCCATTCACAAAAGAACAAGAATGTGACAAAATCTTCACTTCGACGAAAGTTGAAATGAATGCTAAAATTTCAGCTCATAAACCGTCACTCTGATGGTGATTCTGACTGCACGAATGGCTTTGAAATGGGGGCAAAATAGCAGCACACCTGCTGGA
Source organism: Ceratopteris richardii (assembly GCA_020310875.1). NCBI lineage: Eukaryota > Viridiplantae > Streptophyta > Polypodiopsida > Polypodiales > Pteridaceae > Ceratopteris > Ceratopteris richardii. The sequence continues at coordinate 226,726,945 of CM035406.1, forward strand.
AATGTTTCTTGGCTCCTGAAATTCACAGTTCTATGATCGGAAGTCGATTTACACTATTAAAAGTGTGCGTGCCGCGACGCGAAAAACCGAAACTTGAGAAGAAGTTGAACCTACTCTGATACCACTATTGGATGTGTGTAGAAGTGTGAGAGACACACAAGAAGCACACACAAGGAGCACAAACACAGCAAGACACACGGAGAAGACGATGGCTAGAATAGCTCTCTCTATTGACGATGAACTGAACTGAAGTAAGAGCTGAATAATATCTCTAAGTACAAAGTACCACCACATATGAGTGAATCATGTATGTGGTAACATGGGGAAAAAACCTCTAGCCAGAACTAGAGTAAAAAGTGCCCATGTATAGGGAAAAGGTTCACATCAAATCTACTCGTGGAACACATAAGTGTAACATATAGCACCTAACCACCAAATATATCTCTTTGATTGGACACTATACACCAAATGGAACGTGGATTCTAAACTTCAATCACCCATTGTGTGGTCCATAACTTCGTTCATGAATATCACACTCAACCTTTCTCATTTTTGGCCCTTTATAGTTTGATACTCATCAAGATTTAATATGAACATTAATTTAACATTGGTGGTACCTTTGATTGTTCACTGATAAAACTGAACCATTGTTTTTTGACGATTTGAAGATCTACAAATATATTGTTAAATTTATTGTAAGTAAGGCCCTTTGTAGATAAGCTCTTTAGTTGATTTTTGGGAATGCTTGGATTATAAATAGAGCTAGGCATAGTGTCTTCTATGAAAAATATTTTCCAACAATATGAGTCATAACCTCATTAGAAGTCTTCTTCCTAATAGACACTATATATAAGCATAAAAAAATATTTTGGGAAATACCTTCTTTTTGTAAAGCTTGCTTCATAAACTTCTACATTGAAATATACCCATTTCTATTCATGCTTGCTTCATCACATATTGCATGCAAGTCTTGCACTTTGATAATGTCTTTTAACTTCTCTCAGAAGTCCACTTGATTAGCAAATCTAAGGCACTTTCCTATCGGTGTGTCTACAACAAAAGTGATTCCTTTACTACTTGTACAACTATTAGGTTTCGATAATTGCTCCTTTAACAAATCATAAGGGTCTTTCCATGTAGCCATTTGTTCATTGAAGTTTCATCTTGGCAAGCCTAAGTGTCCTTTTGCCCCAATTAACCCATAGGTTCTTGGTGGTTATGGTTGCATCCAAACCTAACTCAATGATTGCTTTTGTAATGTAGTCATTGAGAGTGATCAAGATTCATGTGTTCCCCTCCTCTCCTTCATTATACTCTCCAACAATGTACACAGGATCTATTTCACATGAGATTATAATTTATTGGTCTTAGGATCCACTCTTGCTTGTTTGCCAATGTTCTATCAATACTAGGGCTTGAGTTTCACTAACTCCTCCATCATCAAAGTACACTTCACCTTTACTTTCCTCAATTCTTTAAGGGTATTTTGTCCTTGATATGCTTTGAGCAACATCTTCAAGTCTTAGGCATTAGGGATGCCAATACCAAACATGCAGTGTGTTTATATCAATGTAAACTTGTCATTTTTCACTCCTCATATCTTACTCTCAAATTAAGCTCTTTGTCATGCAATTGAGATTTTCATCGGGATAAAGAGTTTTGTAGCTCAAAGATTTTTTCTATAATTTTTTATCCCACTTTTCTCTCCTTGATTTCCATAATTCTTCTTCTTTCTCATTGAAGCATTTTTCTCATTATTAATTGGATGAGCCTTTATTTACTATCTTTCCTTTCATCTGCATGGGGGTTCCTCTTGGTCTTGACTTGATGTGATGTATCTCTCTAGATTCAAATTAGATAAATATTCTTCCTTTCACTCTTGTGGATCTCTCTTTTGTGATTGTATAACTACTTAAATTGGTTTAATATTGTCAATATCACTTCTGGCAGGGATGTGGGTAAACATGTTTAGAGGTGTTACTTTCTAGGTTGGAAGTTTTTAGGCGATCTTTCAAGAGGTGTTTAGCTCCAGAGCCTTCATAAAATCCAAAGTTTGCCTTACCTGGAGGAGAGGATATCTGTGCAACAGGGCATTCAAAAATGAAGTGGTCACCCTATCACTTGTAGGAAGGGCCTCTTTGCATTTGAATTCTATGTTATGGCATTTCTCAAATGTTTTCTTGATTCCACGATTTTTATACAAAACTCTACTTCTCATTTTCTCCATAGATCCATTGGCATTGATCCCAAGCCTAAGCTCGATGATCTTACCCAGGGGGATAGTCAAGGGGTTCTCCAACATAAGCCTTGTATAATATTTTGTATATATAATTGTAGCCCATTTTTGAGGTACTTGAATCGTTTGTAAGTGTGACTAGTGCTAATGCTCTTTTAGGGTTCTCTTCAATGGTGTACTTTATTGGTAGAACTTGTCTTGGATGCCATGGTTGTTATTTAATGAACAATTTTACAAGAGGGGGCTCATATTGATCCTCCCTACGTCTAGGTTCATAGTAAGGCTACCTAGTAGCATAGGGTCGATCTTGTCCTTGTGGACATCTCAACTCGGTTGATAAGAATAAAAATGAAATGGTCCTTGAGAGTCGTAGGGTCTTTGTTCACTTCGTTGAGGTTTTCTTAAATGTTGCCTATTGTAAAAGCATACAATTATGGGGTATTTTGTACACTTTTTCCCAATCATAGAGTTGCATGTTTCTTCTATTTGGAGGTGGTCTATTACCATATACTTGATCTCGTTACGGGCAAGAGTGTGTAGGATGATCACATCCATAATTAAAGCATTGTGTAATTGGTGGTGGGCATTCTTGTTGGTTCTTCACTAAATCTGAGGTTAGCTTAAATGTTTTTGCGAGTCTATCATCCAATTCACTAATGGAGGAGTCATATTGACAATTGTAATGCTTCCTCCTTTAAGAGATTCTTTTGAGATTTTTAGGTCTTCTACTAGGTTATCTTCCAAGTCTCTACAGTCAGTAATCGGCTAGTCCACCAAAGACGGCCTTGTGATATAGACTAAAGTACACATCTCACTATTAGGTAGCCCATCCATGAAGAGGGAGACCATCTTCTCCTTTGAGGGTTAACTCTTAAGGTAGACATCTTGTAATGCATTTCTTTAATATATGTAATGTCAATCACTCAAATTCCAACGTAGATTGTTTGAAGTTGTCGATTAGCAAGGAAGTCATATGATGTATTCCTCATCTTGAGAATTCACTAATAATTTCTTTGAGTAATTGGTGCAACATCCCAAAGTCTTCAATATGCAAGGGCTGAACCTAGTCATACCAGAGCCTTTGAAAGTTACCCTAGAAAGCTTCATAATGAGTAAAACAATTATCTACTTTCTCTACAAAATTTTCTTGAATTTCATGCCATGATCATGTGGATCACCATGATCCTCATAGAAGTCTCCCATATAGTTTGTAACTTTTTGATTTTTTAGTTTGCTTTTAAAGTTTGATCATCAAATGTCCATAAGTGGCTTGAGAGGATCATGCCTATGTTGTTGGACTCTCGAAGCTCCTTGAGGAGTAAGTATAGTTGCATCTCTATGCATTTGCATATACTTTGACTCTCTTGTTCTTGTTTGATTTTATTTTTTCCATTGGGATGGATCCTAGTTGTGAGTCTACATGCTTTAGGAATAGCATTGATAAAAATCGATTGACCTTGATAGAGATAGTTCCCTTTGTAATCATGCAACATGATCCCAAATTGCCCCTTCATGTTATCTTCATATATAGATGCATCATGAACATTTGAGAACCTTAACTCTTAAAATAGGGATTGACTACTTCTAGAGGGTGGAAAATTCCAAAATGATTCCTTATTGTCTATTGAGTAGTAAACCTTTGTGACTTTCCCATCATGTATGATCTTAGCCAAGAAGAGAGTTCTCAAGACATAAACATGCTAAGGTTTGTTTTCTTCCTCAAACCCAAGATCCCCCCCCCTTTAAATTGCTTGTTCCCTGAATTCTTAACTCTAAGCATTAAGAAATGTCACTCCAAAATCATTGAGTTTTTTCAAGATGTTCATTATAGACATGCAAGGATATTCTTCATTCCACACATGTGTCATCTTCTATCTTCATGGTAGGGGTGTATGTAAGCAATAATAACATAGAAAAATAGCTCAATAGATAGAGTTGAGTAAAACCAATGACAAAGAGAGATGCAAACAATAGAGAAATCAAATTATCAAATTTCCAAGAGTAATGCAGCTATAAAGATGGCATTATCCACCCATGTGCTCCTAATATGGAGCTTAGATGGTGATCTAGATAGGCTCTACATGAAAAGCTTACTAGTGTGCAATGCTTTCTAGATCTATACATGGGCCATGCTTATATAAATTTTCCAATGGGAGTCGATCTAGATAAACATAGTCGAGGAAACAAATTAGACTGCAAACTATACAATCCAACAATATTGCCATGAACAAAAATCCTACCATCTCAGACCTTTCGGCCAGGGGGATAGCCCCCCCCCTCGCCCCCCAATCAAGCTTGTAGAAGGGGGCATGCCCCCGTTTGCATTCCCCCCATTTAGGTTCTATGGGAATGGCTTGGAAGTTTATGCCATACCCAACCTAATGGCTAGGCTCACAAAGATCATCTATTACCATCAATGGTCACACATAGACCTCATCTAACTTGGAACTTAGGGTTCCACAAATGTTAGAGATCTCACAATGACTTCTCCTTATAATGGGGGCCTTAAAACTTAGAGCACCATGGATCATTTATGGTCACTTGAGGGTGGAGTATTGAGTATATGTAACAATGTGCACCAACATGAGCTTCATGTCACCTTTTCTTTCGACTAATGTGCCCCCATGGATCTCTAAACAATAAAGCTCAATGCTCATTTTTTTCATATTTGAAGAGAATATCATGTTCCCACCCACTTGAGATATGTATGCTATTTACTTGTGTAATTCATGCATATGCATGTCTATTAATATTAGCATGTGTTTTGCTTCACTAACTATGTAGAAAAAATTTCTAGGTCTTGAATTCCATTGATTCACACTAACTATGGTGGACACTCTACCTCTCTCCATCACTCTTGTTTGCATTGTCGTGTTGTGAGCATGTGTACATTGTGGTTCTTGTTGACCTAAAACATTTTCGAATCTTCAATTGTGCAAGGATTAGATGTACAAGTGTGCTTCATTACTTCAAGAATGATCTCAAGAAATTAGGTAGTCACAATCTAGTGCTGCAATAAGAAGCACATATGCACAAACAATCTTTCCTCTCTCAAAAAAATCAACAATCAAGAGAAAATGAGGTAACTTACTTGACAGGTTATCATTTCGGTCTCCTTCGGTTGAAAATGAAAGTGGATATCTCCATACTAACTCCCTAGAAGATTAAATGGAAAACTAGTATTGAAACTTTATAACAAAAGCAAACTCACTTTGAACTTACTAGTTCTCATGTGCATACATACACCAACTATTTTGATAATTGTAATTCCCCTTGGATACTATTTCTTTTGCAATTCTAATTCAAGCAATATGCAATAGGTACCAATATTCAATTGCCACACTTACGACCTAGAAGAAGAGTTTTTCCAACCCTCTTAAACATAAGAACTTGGCCAACCACAAGTGCTCTTGTCCTATGGCCTTGGAAACTATCAATAAGTACTCTTTCATGTTGGGGAAGATCTTAGGTCCATTCCTTTGAATTTTCATGTGCTATGCTACAAGAAGCCAATAATTCCCTTGTGCAAGGCTTAGCAAAAGGTAGATGCCCTATGCCAGAGCCTCCACATTTTGCTAATACAAAAATATTATGAAAGCTTGCTGTTATGTTATAAGCTATGTTCACTTTACTTGCTCCCGAAAATGGTTCATGTAAGCTCAAAAACACCTGCTTTCGCAACCTTCAAATGCGCTAACTTAGGGCCTCCCGCTTTTCCACACAATATCTTCTTGGACTTGAATGTGTTCTAAGGCTTCCTTTCCACCTCCAAACTAGTTTTCAAGCATCGGCTAACCCAAAATCACTCAAAATTATGGGGGATTTTAATACACGCAAACAATGAATTTTTTAACACTAGTTATGTACTAGGACACTTGAGTGTCTTGGGACACTTAAATGTCCTGCTTTTACACCAAATTGATTGATTTTTCTTGATGACACCCTTGAGGCTTTGATGGCATACTCACTTGGATTTGATAGCCCACAACATGTACTTCTAGAGAAAAATATAATCTTTAACATTTTACAACTTCAAATGGGTAATTAAATGAAGAAGAAAATGGGAATTCTTAGAAATTCAATTTTTAGCATAACTGAAAAAATAACACAATTCAAACATTTTGACAAATTGGGTATGTTTTAGGAAACAGAAAGCTATTCATGGACTTTGGCAGTGTAAAGCAAGTGTCTAGGGATCTCTAGAGAAGGTTGAACACTTCCATAAGTGATAAACATGGACTCAAAACTTGTCTTCTCTAGATCACTGCCATTTATCGCACCTTTTAAAGAATGGCTCACTATAATTTGTATATAAGTGAGATTGCAGAGAATAGGCAGGTTATCAATGGATAACCTTCATACTAATTGAATGCATATTTTTATTCAAAGTTAGAAGGCCTCCGCTTTGAGATAGTAGCCATTGCATTTGGTGCTAACTTTCATGCTGAATTGACAAAGCATATATTTCTATGTTCATGAAAAGAACATAGCTCCAAAGGTGGAATAAAAAATTATGATGAAAAATAATAATTATTAAAATGCTATTCTAGTTATTAAACCTTCCAAAAAAGATGCCTTCATGCCATGTTTCATTCTTAATCTCATCAAATAATATCTGATCCGCAATGCTGATTGTGATAAGAATGAAAAAAATTGGCATACATATTTCATTTGACAAAAAGAAGATGGCATCCATGATGGAAATAATGAAACTTTTTCAAATGATCCTTATCATTTTATGATATCAAAGATTATATCAAAGAACTTTGAGTATTATTTTTAGTATGTGTTGATGTGTGCAAGGGATTGTGTGTTTATGCATATAACAACTATCAAAAAATTATTTTGACTAAATATGTTTCTTTTGATTCTATATGTACATGACTCTTGTTTCTTTGTACGAACTAGTTTACTTTCTTGGATATCAAGCTAAATTTTTGTAATTTGACATTATTCCAATTGGATGTTAATATTTGTATGTGGATATATCCACACATACATCTACTTTGTTTGGTGTACATAGATCTGAAAATTTTGGTTGATTTTCAACGATTGGTAGTTCCCTTATGTGTACACCTTGTTTAATGTCTTATTTTCTTTCTTCATGTGAAGTAATTGGATCTTTTCCATAATTGTACATGCTTTGTTATGTGTCCACAAACTATTCATGATTGTATCTGCAAAATTTGGTTGATGCCTAGACAACAAAAGATTCTTGGTTGTGTCGAAAGACGTGAAAATTTTGGTGGCCTCGTATATTTAAACTTTGGTTTGTTATGTCACACATTTTCTACTTGGTGACTTGAATGTGTACACCTTCGATGATGTCCATAAATTCTTTTGAGTCATATATGTAGGCTTTAGTTTTTTGTTTTTGGTGACTAGAGTCATAGCAATTGATTTAATATGTGTATACCTTGATTATTCTTCATACCTTGTTTGGGTGTTGGCATATTTGTACACCTCTGTGGATTCCCATAAGTTTGTTTGGACCGTGTTTAGAACTAGTTGCTGTTTTTGGTGTACAAAGTCAAAATAATTGATTTTATTTGAATCGAAATGATTTTTCTAAGTGAGTTTGAGGTTCATATATGTCATCTATGTTTCAAGGAATGTGTATAATTTTTTCTTTCATATGATGCATTTTTTTATTTTGATAAAAATACATTTGATTGGGAATTTTCATCCTCTTCACTACCATAGCATCTTCAGAGGCTATTTACATGAACACAAAATATGATTTATTCTGTTTGATAATTTTGCATTAACCTTTGAATTATATTTAATATGTAAAGGATTTTCTCAAATTCTCTTTGTAGAATGTGTGTGATTTTTTGGAAAATTGTCAAAAAAGGGACACTTAAGTGTCCTGTTTTGGTACCAAACTAGTGTTAATAGAGCATTCATGTTTTTCATAGACTGATATTTTTGTTATTGTGATGTATGGGAAAAACCTCCTTGTAGTGTCCCTCCTCATTTTGTGCTCCTTGGAAGCTTCTTGCAAGGGCATTTGGGCACCATTTCTCATGTTTTGGTGCCTCCACACCCCTCCTCCTTGGCTCCTCCAGTCCTCTGTTTGCAAGATGGCTTGTATTTCTATCCAAGCACTAGAGGGATTTGGGGAGTTTAGCTTGAGGTGTCGAGTTGTGTGCGACTATGAGGGGGATCTCGTAAAACATCCGGCTTCCTAGCAAGCATTCAGTGCCTTCCAAGCAATCTCGAAAGCGTGCCTCCAACCACTCATTTTGGAATGCATGATGCCTTCTTTCTCATAATGATTTCTCATCGTCTTGGGCTCTTTGCAATATAATCAATGTTTTGGAAATCTCGTGTATTCTATGCTTGTACTCGCTATGTCCTCTTGTAGGTACAGATATTTCAGGACTCTTGCAGGGCCTTTTCGCTTTGTTCTACCTCTAGTGCTCTCCATTCCATGTGCCTTCACAACACTTGGTATTAGAGCAGTTTCTCCTCCCGATGGGTCACTTCGGCTAGTGGTGGGCGTGATAGCCTTTAGGTTAACAAATGGCTTCTGAGGAGTCGTCTCTCGACTCAATCATGTTGCGATGCATCATGGAGACGAGGGAGATTGATTCTGGGGAAAGACATGCTTGGATTAGATATCAAGGGCAAGTGGAATGTGTAGTACATTTTGGGCCGACCCAAACATTTGAGTTCCCTCCATCAAGCATGGAAGGGGTCCAAGGACAATTATAGCCCTGCTCACCATGATTTTGGTGAGGGTTTGTGTCATCATCAAGAATTTGAGCCACCTATGGAACCCGACCTGAGTGCAACTCGACTAGCCCAGCTTGAGGATCTTCTCGCTAAACTTGGCGAGGGTGGCCTACATAACACTATGAAGTGTGCCATGGCACCATCTCCACAAGCTCCTGACCCTTTGGGAAACCTACAACTTACCAAGACCGCCTCATATTAAGGTCAGCATGACTCCTTGGTTTTGTGGAAAGGGCTCGGAGAGTGCAAAAGCTTCTTCAAAGCCTCTTGTATTCACAAAAACTCTTGGGGCCACCGTGATTCCTTACTTTTGGATGGCAAAGCCTACACATGGCTATTAGGGATTGAGAAGGAAAACAATATACTCACATGGGATGATCTTAAGCAACGAATGTAGAAATACTTTGTGCCTCAAACTGAAGAATTGAGGCTACTCGATGAGTGGCAAAGTCTTAGTCAAGGTGGGGGAAAAATGAGCAATTGCATAAAAAATATCGACTAACGATGGGTTACAACCAATCAGATTGTGAAAGACATTAGAACTACGGAACACAAATTTTTATGTGTGACTCGTGTAGATCTTGGTGATGAAAGTTTCGAGGTCGAAGTGGGTGATGAAAGCATTCTACCATCATTAAGATCTGTGAAAAATCTAGAAGGATCTAGAACGTTCAATATGACAAACTCTTTTACTTTAAGATCTATGACTGTCTTGTTTGATTCCAACTTTCATCATGTTTATGTTTGATTCCAACTTGCATCATCATCACACACTTTACCTTGTACAAACCTTTTGGAGGGAATTGCGTAGCAATATCCAGCAGGCGTGGTCTAGAGGTTGCACATTGTTCGCTTAGGCAGATGACTAGGGTTCGAGTCCTGTAGCTCAGTGATGAGTAGCACCTCCTTTAATGTCAATCCGGGAAGACATGAGGATGGTATGAAGACCACGAGCAAGTGGAAGCACAAGTGCATGAGTGAGAAGCACACAAGCATGCACACACATACACGCACACGCGCACACACGATAAGAACAAAGAGAGTAAGACAATGGAATCACTTCTATTGCAAGAAAGTTCTCATACAAGCTCAAACTATAAGAAGCCCACCCAAAAATGAGCTCTCTAGCTCTATTTATAGTTTTTGACTAGCTTTGGCCCTGTCCAGACCTAGTGTCCAGCCTAGTTAAAAATTAGGTTCCAGGGCTTATTTGAGGGCTCAAACGAGATCTAAAAATTATGAAAATTGGCAGGAAACTACTTCTAAGGCTCCCCAAGCTCGAGGACTCCTCGGCTTGTACAAAATGGAGCTACAAAAAGGTGAAATGATAATTACAAGGTTTTTTAGTGATGAGAATCACTTGAAAATGATGTAAGGGTGTTGAAAAAAAATGAAGGGTTGCCTTAGTGCTAGATCTGCATGTGTGTTCGTACTTGCTTCTTCCCATATGCTGTCAACACTCTCCCCCCCCTAGCGTCTATCGCCTCTAACAGACCTTTGCTCTGCGGGTTGATCAATATAGTTCTGGAGAATGTTAGCTCCCACATCATGTTCTTTGATTCGCAGCCCTCGGATCAGGTCTCTCTGCAGGTTATCCCAATTGACTGGGCCCGGTATGTCCAGCTGTGGCGTTGTGTAGAGTTCTGAGTGCATCGTTTGTTCGCATGCAAAGAGGTGTAACAAATGGGTGGGCCGTGGCGCGAACACCTCTGAGTGTGCTTCCCAGAACCCCGTGGTGAACATTTCATCGAACGTTTGCTTGTAGCAGGCAGGGAGATATCTGATGCGTGCGTGCCATGCATAAGCAACTCGTATGCTCGGGGTGGTGCTCATATCATATAACAGGTCATAATTACCATTCACAAACCCGGGAATCGGAGGTTGAATATGACAGACATTTCGGAAAGTTTTGAGCACAACCTGCATCATATCGAAGATCTTGAGCATCATCTAGGCAGCCACATCTGGCATAGGGTGGAGGCGGGGAAGCCAATGTCTGATGGTAGCCATCATGTAGGCTACCGTAGGCGTGCCGTTGGGGGGTGCAATGGCAGGGTAATTGAGCCATTCTTTGCAATTGGCATTGTTCTTGACTTTGATTGCAAATGACTTCCATGTCCTTCTCCGTTGTACTGGTCCATAGCAATTGTTATACTTTAAATGCATGGGTGCGTGGTCCCATGTTCGTAGCATCTCGGGATAGGTCTCCAATAGCTTTTGCCTCCAGATGGGTTGATGTATTCTCCCTTTGCGCGCCTCCTCTGGAATGTCCTCAGGTTCAAATTGTGTTGCGAAAGTTGGGTACTTGTTGGTCTTACGTTTGATCTCGGCGTTGTAGTCTGCCAACAGTACAAAGTACGACTTATATTGTAATTCTGAGCTGGTGATTAGTCTTCTAGGGGCCAGCTGTCTGAAGTATTCTGATTGAAGTATGGTTTCTTCAATGGTCTTCATGGCCAACATCTGGTAGGAGATACGTTCTTCATGAGTCTGCCCCATTTCCTCTACCTGTTTCATCCATGCCGATGGAGGTTCCTCATAAGTGTCCTGTCCCTCCTCAGTGATTGTGCCTCCTGGAAAAGGTTGAGGCTCATAGTTCTCTTCATATGCTTCCTCCACTGGAATAATAACTTCTTCTTCTTCCATGGGTTGCTCAGGTGGGGAAGGAGGTCGTTCATATTGTAACAACTTGATTTTTAACTCGGCCACCTGCTGACGTAGCTCTAGTACTTCACTGGCTACTGATAATTCCGGCTCTGGTGAGGTTGCAGCGTTGGCCATCTCCTTGTGTTCTTGTTGGTGTGGTGCAGGCACTTGGGCTTTCTGTAGGTCTTTGACTTGGTCAGCAAGCTGATCATGAGCCTCCACGAGAGTGGCATAGGTCTCTAATATTTGTTGTATATTCTCCGAGGGGATGGCTTGGAACTTAGCCGGGTCAATGGGTGCCCCTGGAGTATTTTCCATAGCTGCTTCGAGGTTGTCTTGATTTTGTTGTTGTAGTCTTTTATTTTCTTCTTGAGCAGCCGCTAAATGGCGTCGGAGTAGAGCCATGTTTCGTTGTAGTCTAGCGTTACGGGCTAGTTGATCTCTAAGTTGTTCTTCAGTTACCCTACTCTTCTCTGCATGTGTGGATTCGAGCTCCACCTGATGTTGTTGAAGGGTAGTCACCTCCTGCTGTAGTTCTGTATTAGATAACTCCAGGGCCGTAACTCGTGCCTGGAGATGGGCTGACAAAGTACAAAGTTCTTTATTGTTTTCTTCTAGTAACCTGTATTCCTGTTTAAGTTGGGCGGCAGCTTCGAGCATGGTGTTGAGTGCATGACTAAATGAAGTGGGTGCAGGGGTAAAGGTGGAAGATGCAAGGGGTCGGGGGATGGGAAAGGGAAAAGTGGGTTTTGTGCCTACAGTGCTTGGAAATGGCGACGTGAGTGAAGTGATACGTGGTGATGTTGGAATAGCAGTGGTGGTGGGTGATCCTGTGGATGGTGAGATGTCCATGGGATCGGACGTGAGAGTGTGTGATTCGTGCACTGTGAATACAGGAATGGTGGGTGGTGTGATAGTGGTAGCAGTGAATGTGGGGGAGTGGGGTTGGGAAAGGGACTTTTTATTATACATTAGGGAAAAAAATGAACCCTGCATGGGCCTTTTGGATTAAGGAGTGATTAGTGATGGACCAATGAGAGGAGGGTGGTGGACACAGTCTATAGCCTATAAATCACTAGGCTGAAGGGGGATGAGGGGACAGGATTCCCCTATGTTCAGGTTTTGCCTCTAGAGAGAGAAAGGAATCTTGTAACTTACCTGGGCCCAAAAATTCAAAATTTTCAAAAAGTTATAAAACTCATCATAACACCATTTAATGGTCCCCCAACCACTTTTTAGGATCAAAAGTGCTATTTTTGGGTTCTAAATCAAAATCCGTGCATGAACTGAAGTGAAAAAAGTAACTTTTTCAAAAATAACTCAAAATGCAACTTTCTCCCTCCAAAACCTCCCATTTTCATACCCAGGTCCCAAAAAGTCATCTCTTTCCACTACTTTCTCTCCCTAGCACACCATTGCAGCTCCTGCATCTCCATTTCTTTCTCTATGCATCATCTTCTTTGAATTCCTACTGTCATTTCCATAGCCTGATCTCCAATGGAGAAACCTAAATCTCATAGACGTCCAAAAGATGAGGTTATCGCGATAAAATGTCACAATATCAAGGCTCCAGAAGGATTTTGGTTAGGACAGGAGTTCTGCAAAGGTGCATGGGTGTACATGCAACCCTCTGGTGTTGGTCCTCACCGTGTGAGAGATCGTGGAAACTTGGATCTTCATTGGAAAGGGAAGTTACTAGGCTTCAAAAAGCTCAAAAATGGTGAAACTGTTGCCATTGTACAACATGTGTTCACAATGTCAACCATGAAATTGGAAAACTCAAACAAAATGAGATATCCTATCAACTGTAAGTATTACTCATTGACTTTTGTCCAAATTTCAGAATATACCTAGCTAAGTTGTGTATTTTTTTGTTGTAGACATATTTCCTTCTACCTTGGTGGAAGAACAACCACTTCATAGTCTTACAGGTACTTTCCAAGCATTGCATGCAGATGTTGGGTCGATAGTCTTTCCACAAGCCCGTCCTGCTCAGCTATTATGTGAGAGAGTTTTCTTTTACACACATACATATGTTGTACCCTCTTCATCAAATGATTTTGGCAAGTTAGAGATGATTAAGGTAGATTCTCTCTTAAAGCTTGAGTGGCCGCAACCTGATGTATGGACATTAACATCTTTGAAGCATAAGATGGTGATGGACATACACAACTCTTTGAAATTTACAAGAGTTTCAAGATCTATAGGATTACACTGGTGTGTTCCTGTTCATTGTTTTGTACATTTATTTCAGATATTCACAATTCTAGAGACGTCAACAATGTTCATGTTAAAAGATATCACGTATGAGCAGGTAGAGTGTTTGCTAGGTGAAAAATGGGGACTTGTAGAAGGATGCACCAAAGGGGATAGATACATTTGTAAAATTGGTGCAACAGGCATAGGATTTCGATACTTGAAACATCGTACTTCATTGTACATTAGATTCTATTATGATCGTTGGATGTGTAAACTTGGTGAATGGATACCATTACAAAGTTCTGAGGGTGTTTTAATTTCATTTGAAATTAAGATAAATCTACCCAACAATGAAATGGAAGTTATTTCAGTAAATCATCATTGGACTCTTGCCAACGTGAGAGAACATCTAGTAATCATGGGATTTGAGGATCTGGATCAATCAAAGTTCAGAATACAAGGGCATAAGGTAAGTAGCATATGGTATTTCTTCTTTTGTTTATACAAATTCTTACACTCAAATATGTTCATTTAAAGTTTTCTATTTGTCTGCAGATTGGTAAGAGGTTGGAGGATAAAATTAAAGTCCTCCTTGAATGGAGTGTGGATGGAACTCAACTTTCATTGTCATAGCTCAAGGACTATTTGAGTGCTACAGTGTACACACACCTATGTTCCATTTATAATCCTACATCTGCAACAATGTATTTAACATGCAAGACATGTAGCATGTAAAATTTTTTGATCTCAATATGATGTAAAATTTGCCAAATCTTTGGCTTTTCCAATGGCAATTTATTATAATTTTAAAGTTCTGAGAATTTTTTTTTTCTATTGTGTTGTCGTGTATCTTATTCTGGTTGATGATTCTGTTCAATCTTTTTATGAGCAAAAGTTTTTTTTCTGAGAGTTCTGTGCATGATTGTTTTATTTGAAGGTATCAGTTTTAGTTTTAAAATGGGTCCCACTCACTTTAAAATTTTGAAACTACTATAAAAGCAACACTTATTCTCTCATTTCTCACTTTTGCAACCAAGAAGAGCTACAATCACTAGCAGAGTACGCACACAAGCTAGCATCACGCGCAATGGCTGCCGCATCCTCCAGTACCCTGCAACTCAAACGTCCACGTGAACTCTTCAATGAGTTCTTGGAATCAACTGAGTTCAAAGGTCAGAACCACTTGTATGACCTACTGTCTAGGGTCCCTGATCTAGACAAAACAATTCAACTGAACTCTGATGTGCTCAAGGAAATCATAGAGTTCCTTGAGTACTACATCTTGCGTTTTTCTATAGAAATACCGCCTTATGAGGGTAAATGGGTTCCATGTGACCTTCTACTCTACATACATAGAGGCGATGAAGCCTTCATGAAGCGCCTTAAGCGCTTCATGGCAATTGCGGAAACTGCTGGGCACTTACTAGATGACTTTGTGCCATTAGTAAAAAAACTTAACAAAAAGAAGAGGATGGGTACAAAGTACCTATCCTACACTGCAACAACATATTTTATTATTAATGAGGAGCCGGAACCTACACCTGTTGAGCTCCCCAACCTTGCCACTGGGGGTTTTGTTAAGGAGAAGAATGAGCCTCAACCAGAGGCCATAAATTTTTCCAAAGAAAGCATTACAATCCACCAAGAATTCCCTGGTGGTGTTGAGGATAAACTACATGTGCAATCAAGCATGGAGGAGGCCCCCCCTTCAAATCTCAACCCCTCTGAGCCCACATTACCAGAGGTGGAACTTGAATATCTCTCCTGCATCGTTGTGGATGGAGAGGAATTTATTTTACTCCATGACATTGAGAAGGCATTCGGTCTACGTCTAGATGAATGCTTGAGTATTTTCTCCACAATGTCAGATGTTCCACTTGACAACACATCTGACATACTTGAAAAGAAGTCCATCCCACTTGGGGATTCTGTGGCAGACACCATATCAATGGTGTGTGCTGATATTTTAAATGATGACAACAATTCTACTACAGAGGAGGAGTTCAGTGCAGCACAGGAGAGGATACTGAAGCAAAAAATTCCTACATCCCATGTAGCAGAGCAGAGTGGCATGGCCCACTCTAGCATTGATCTTGATGCCCCTGGAAGAGGGGAGGAAGAAGACAAGCTTCATGATGTAAGTGGTAATTGAATTAAATAAATCGATAATTTTAAGTTAACATTGTAAGAGCTTGAATTCTCATTTGTTCTTAACAGGAAGCAATTGAGCTCGACAAGTTCGCAGCAAGGTCTGGTGGGGATCGAGCTTCTCGTGGGAGTGGTGCATCCTTGGCAAACTACATCGAAAAGTTGCCAAAGGATGATTTTGTTATCATACACAAAGACTACAGTCCCGATGGGCACTTCATCACTTGGTGCTTGAAGGCCCTTAGCAAGATTTTGTGTTTATGTACAGTTACCCAAGGCACTAATTGTGTCATTTTGGTTAGGAAATCCTTAGTTGTAACTACTTTAGGACTTAATTTTAGAGGAAAAGTATTAGGGCAAATAGGTATCGCCATGAGTCTTGGAATGCAAGACCCCCATGTAATATCAAATCTGTATTGACTTACCAGCTGCCTCAATCTCTCCAAAGGAGAAAGAAAGTTGTGGAGAAATTGAAGGCAGCTGAGAAATGATGTAATGTCTTGATAATACAAACTTTTTTTTTCATCATTTGTCTAGTTCTGTATATGAATGTGCTAAAAAATTGAACTTATCTTCTCTCCACAAATTGTATCTAATTGGGGGTCTTTGTATTGTGCTTTGGTCCTCTGTATGATTATATGCTTAAAAAAGGCCAAAAAAGCCCAATCCATAGAAATGCGGGAAACAGCCCTGCAAAATTTTTGCAGGGCTGTTTCCCGCGTTTCTGTGGCTGGGGCTTTTTTGGCCTTATTTAGTGTTTTTAGGTGCTACAATACATAGGAAACTATGTAATTTCAGATTTTCAATTGGTTTTGGTATTATCAGGACCAGAAGTTTTCAGTAGGGTATAAACTCAGCCTTTAGTAGCTAAAGATCTCAATTCCTATAGGGTATAACCTCTTAATACCTAGACCATAGCATCTCTACCATATGTCTTATGCTTACCAAAGACCAAATATTGCAAAAAAAAACCCAGCCACAGAAACGCGGGATTCAGCCCTGCAAAATTTTGCAGGGCTGAATCCCGCGTTTCTGTGGCTGGGGTTTTTTTGGTATGAAAAGGACATGTTGCACACCAGTATGTAGAAAAGGAACATATCTAGTCATAAAACAATAGGCAAGTGCATGCATGTTTAACTGAATCCATATATAACTGACTGAAAGAGAGAGAGAGAGAGAGAGAGAGAGAGAGAGAGTGAGAGAGAAAAAAGAGACAAAGAATATAAGTCAAAACAAAATTTTCTATTATCCATTGTATTACATCGCAAAGTAGCCTATCATAGGGTATAATATACACATCATGGGTTATTTCCTCTAATTCTTCTTGCTAGCTGAATGTCCTTCGGTTGTATGGTTACTCTCTTGGCATGGATAGCACATAGGTTAGAGTCCTCAAGCATGGAGATGAGGTAGGCCTCAGCTGCCTCTTGAAGTGCTTCAAGTGCTATCCCTTGTATTCTTAGACCTGCTTGGTAGCTTTGTAGTTCCTCTTTCACTACCCTTGCAAAAGCTCTTCGTGGTATGAGTAGTTCAACGGACTTTTGGTAGTGTCGTATCTCTGCAAAAGCCCTACAGTGCTTCCTTCGTCTTTGTGGAGCTCTTGGGTTGGGAGGTATGTTTGGCTGGCGTTGAGGTCGACGTCGAGGTTGATAGTTTTTTTTTCTCTGATGTACACGATGTGAGATCCCAGCTTCATCTTGCACATTTTGTTGTTGATGTGGTTGTTGACTTTGCTCTCTTTCCTCCTCTGTTGGTATTTGCCCTTGTCCTTGTGGAAGTGTCTTACCTCCATGTGTCACCCTATGGCTCGTTGGTATTTGCATATCATTCCATGGTGGTTGATTGTTGCTTTCCTCATTTTGGGATGACTCTTCGTCGCTCTCTGGTACACTCCTTCTGATCAACTTCTGTTTGGGTCTTGATTTGATGGGTGTCCTTGTTGGTGGCTCATCATCTGAAATGGCCTCTGATCGTCCTGGAGTGTAATAATCTTGTATATTGGACACTTCATTTTCTCTCACTGAATTGCTCCCAGGTGGTGTGCCATCGTGTGACACAGGTACAGATGTGCTCTGGGAACCACTTCGAGGCCTTTGGGGGGGTTGCAACCATGGTGGGCGTTGTGTCCCTAGATGAGGGCTAGGAAAGAAGACGCGATCTTTCCTTGCAGTTTGCTTGGTGCGTGCCATTCTCTTGAGTTGCAAAAAGTGTGAAATGAAGTGAGTTCTCTCTATTTATAGAGTTTTTTAAAAAATTGTTTGTTCACACTAGAACGGACAAAACCTGTTTAAAACCATACAGAATATTATATATTAAATAATAACACATTGAAATCAAGATTACAATAATCATATGTATTACCACATAATGGGAAATAGCGAATTCACTTTACTTCCAAGCTGAGCCTTCTCGTTGTCTCCTTGCACGCCACTGAGCATGATGAAGAGGACCTAACGATGACTTCCATTTCTCACTGGCAATGTTGTGTTGCATCTTTCTTGCAAGTTTTGCCAATTTTGAATCCCTAAGTCGTTCCACAAAAAACTTTCTCGAGAATGTAGTGCGGTAAAACCAATTAAACATCCCCTCCATGTAGTTTGATTGCATTGGGCCACCACCATGTCGGGTGTTTTTGAAGTAGACACCCCTCGCTTTGTAGTGTGACTTTTCCATTCCTTGGGTACTGAAAATCTCTAATGACCCATATCGATGCATGAAAAAAGCTCCATGTGCAAACAAAATATGCTAAAAATTGTTAAGTACATTGGAAAAAGGTAAGTGCAATGAACACTTGTAGAAGAAGATTACACTTACAATGTAGTGTGTTATATTGCTCTCTCCCCAACATTGAATGAAACACTTGGTGAACTCCACTAATGTTTCTTGAAACATTTGACGTTGAATAGCACTAGACCTAGTCAGACCCATTAAGCCTACAACCTTATCAAAGCTCGACCAAACTTTCTTTCTCTTATTACAAAGATCAACTTGAGAGTCATTGTCTGTTGTGATCATGCATAGGTCTTTCCACAGCTCATAACGCTCATTATTTTGAGTGCTAGTACCTCTTCTAAAAAAATGTCTTGCTTTATTCCCTGTCATTGACACTTGTTGCAAGCTATCTTGAGATTCTCCAACTTTCTTAACAACTAGGGTTACATTTCCACCATGACAACCAATTGAATTAAGAAGTTCCTCCAATTTCTTTATAGCTTGAATAGATTTATCAACTGGCTTCATGGCAAATGCGTATTCTATATGGAGCTTCAATAGTCTATCAAAAATTCTCATGAAGGCATGCAAGGTGCAAAAGTGGACATTGACTAAAGGGAATGGAATAATGGGATTCCAATCCTTATCTGACATGTCACGATTAGGTGTACCTAACATGGGACACCTCATTAAAGGTGTATCCCATTCAGCAGATGGAGTTGCATCTGTGTCATCAACTAAATCATCTATGTTGTTTTGTTTTCTCTTTGTTCGTTTATAACCTCGTGTACAATATGGACAAGGATAGAGAGTAGATGCACCTTGTTTGCACCCTAACATGCATTTGATAGTCTTTAAGTCTCCACCTAAGTGCCACTCTACTTCAAAATCACCAAGGCTTTCTACATTGATTTTGGCACCATGAATTTGAGAAGTTATCACCTCTGTGATCCATGGGATCCTATTGAAAATCCATGTAAGAACATCATTGGATTCTTTAGGTACTTCAATAGCACCTAACCACCATATATCTTTCTCTGATTGGACACTATATGTAAAGTGATGGGTAGATTCTTCACTATCATCAATAATAGCATGGGCCATAGCTTCGTTCATGAGTGTCACACTAAGTCTCTCCATACGGCGTCCCTTTATGATTTGACATTCGTCTAGCTTCAATACAAACTTGAGTTTGGAACCACAATCTACATCAAATAACAAACATTATATTATTAAAAATACTATGAATGTCATTATCAAAACAATGGATATACCTTGAAGTGTGGATTTGTAAAATTTAACCATTTCCTTTTGGAGCCTCTCCAAATTGACAAATATGTTGTTGTACTTTGTGTAGATGAATCCCTGTCTAGATGTGTTTTTCAACTCTTTCTTTGATGTAGATGAATGATAAATGGATGCAGGCATAACATCTTCTATATGCAGGTAATTGCCAAGAGTATTGGCTACATCCTCATTGGTTATCTTCTTCCTCACAGATACCTTGTAAGGGCATGGAAAAATGCTCTGGAAAATACCTTTGTTTTGTAGAGCCTGCTTCAAAAGATTGTACAATGCAGTGTACGCTCTAGTACTAACACCTGCTTCATCACATACCATCTGTACCTCACTAGGACTAATAATATCTTCTAAGTTGCCTGCAAAATCTTTAATCACTTGGGTTTTGATGTGATTTCCTATTGGTGACTCCAAGATCATAAGCACATGTTTGTTGCTAAGACAAGAATTCAGAAACTTCAATTGATCCTCCATTGTTGAGGAAGCACTCACATCTTCAACAAATGACCTGCACAATAAGAATCTCAATCTAAAAGTCTTTTAACATAACTAAACAAAGGAAATACATACCTAAGTGCGTAAACACGTCGCTTCCGTGCTCCACCACCAGTTGAAAGAGCTTGAAAGGATGATAATGGTCGTTTCCTAAATCTCATCCCAAGTGGAGTCTCTTTTAGTTGTGTAAGATTGGCTTTCAAATTTGTAATTGTGCTCTCCTTTTCTTCCACATCTTGTTTGAGTCTATTATTGTGCTCATCCAAAGATTTGATAGCACTTTCTAAAGTGTGTATAGCACTCTCTAAACTGTGTATCTTGAAATGGTTGTGATGACATTGTTGCATCCAATAATTTGCTATAGATGTAGAATGGTTAGACAATCGCTTGCAATAGCCTAGGAGTCCATCTTCACCGAAACCAAGGAATTGTAGAAATGTGGAGATAGTATGGAATCTAGGATGAACATTAGCCATTGGATCCAAGGGATACAAAGCACCATGGACCCAAAGATCAATATTCTTCTCTCCAGCTGCACGTCGTGCATTTTGAGAATCTATGTCATTGCTACCTCTAGTTGTTGGTGCAAATTCTGTAGGAACACGAACATGTACACTCTTTGAGTGAGGAGCACGCGCTGGTGCTGGTGTCATGTTCGTAATACATGTGAGCACCATGATGTTCCAAAACTCCAGCACCGAATGGGAAGAAGCACACAGATGGCTGGAATGGCTAGTACAGTAGCTATGTGCAAGAAAAAAAGTGTGTTTTGGTATGTGGATAGGTCAAAATGACTTTTTTCAGTATGTTAGAGGGAAAATGAGTTTTTTTTCAAAAATTCATGTTTTGGGGCAACCAAAGTTACGAGTTTGATGATGTGGCACTTAACTTTTGGAGGGATTTTGAAAAGTATGTTTTTTAAGTATTTTTTATAAAAATAAGTCTAAAAAAATTAGGTTCTGACATATACATAAAAGTATGGGCCATTTTGAATAAAGAATAGTTGAAAAAGAGACTTTTTCAGAAAACTCATTTTTTTATTCATAAAGATGGACGGATTTGATGAGGTGGAAAGTGGTTTTTCTCTCTCTCTCTATGTGCAGAAGAGAGAGAAGGTCCTAGCTCAGCCTAAAAAAAAGCCTACTTCAGCCTACCAAAAAGTGCTCTATTAAATGCACTTTGTCCCCTTAACAAAGAACAAGATTAAGCTTAATCCCTAAAAATTAGGAATCCTTACAAAGCCCATGCAGGGTTCACTTTTTTTCCTAATGAATTATCCACCTGTTGGAGTATATTTACAAGGTTTGTCCAGAATGAGGGTTGTGTGACTTGGGCTGAGTGTGAGGCAGTTGCTAGGGGAGTGGTGGATAGGGTTTGGGTGTGGGTGAATGGAAAAGGATGGGATGAGGTCTGGCTATTGGCAAGTGGTTGTCCAAGGGCAGGGAGATAGGAAGGGTGACCTATTATGGTTTGATCGGTGGCCGGATGACCGGTGTGAGGTTCAAAAATTTGGGTGGAAGTGTGGGACGTGGGTAAAGGGAAGGATGTAAAAACGAGGGTGTGTACAATGGTTTCGTGATGGGTGGATATCGGTTGTTCAGGAGGAATAGTGGAGAGGGTTTCTGAAGGGTGGATGGAAGGTGGCTGTGGAGATGGTACGTGTGTAATTACCTCATGTTCGTCGGTGGGACTCGGGCTTGTCATGTGAACATCTTCTGAAATTATAGTAGGCAAGGCGGTAGAGGTTTCCATTTGAATCATTTTCCCGCGTCGTGGTCGTGTATCAATCCTTCGTTGATCATAGACAGGGTTTTCCTGATAGACCATTGTCCTCAATGCCTCCCCGATCCCACATGTCTCTGCCAATAAATTCAATGATTCCACAAAGTTGGAGTCAACATTCTCGGCTTGAAGCATCTGGTTCACTAGAGCTCTATTCGCCTCTTCTGTCATCTTATGTCTTCTCTGTACCTGCTTAATTGTCTTGTACAGCCGTCTGAATTGTGCTGTGTAGGCAGGGACCTCCTCTTCACTGTCTTCCAGGTCATTTTTGTGTGCACCTTCCTGCACTTGTGTGTTTGGGTCATGAGGATGTTGTGCCACTTCTTCCCCATGTACTCTGCTTGTCTCGCCCTGTGGCTATTCTCTTTGGGCTGATGCACCCGGACCCACATTGTCAAGGGAATCTTCACTGTCGGATAGGGGGACCGTCTGCAGGAACCTTTCAAAATCGAAATTTGGATCTTCTGTGAAGGTGGCCATAGATGCAAACTCTACATCGGTAGGTAGTGGAGGGGCGGATGGAACGGGTTCTACCACCTCTCTAGCTTGAACTCCTTGAAGATGGATTGTGAAAGGTGTGACTTGAGCTTCTGGTCAGGGAGAAGCTTCAGTCGTGGCTTCTTGAGGGATCGTTACCTGGGAGAGCGATCCACGCATTCGTTTTGCAGGCTGACTCCCTGACTTCCGCCCTTTGAACAACTCCAGGTGTGCATACTTTAGGGCTCGGGCAACTGGCACATCATATGCAAGACATCTGTAGATGATTCTTGTCAGCGCACAACAACCATGTAAAGTGGGCTTCCTCACTCCCCGCTTGCCTGCCTCATACACTTGATCTAAGATCCATACCGGCATCTTAATGGGCAAGCTTCCGATCTCTGCTAAATATAGCCCGTACCATATCTTCTTGTGAGGCTGAGTGAAACGGTCCTGAGCGGGAAATGCGAAGTGCTGGAGGCACATCCGCAGAGGTATGGCGATGTTGGGGTTGAGGGCGCACATTTCTTTTAGTTTCTTGATTCTATTGCTTTTCATCGATTCCGGTATCAAGGGGTCGCGGTCCGAAGGTACACGCGTGCCATACATCTGAAGTGCTTCCCTGATTAAAGTCACATTCAATTCGAACTTCCTCATTTCCTCCAGATTGGACAAGGAGGGCACCCAGAATGTGCCGGAATGATCCTTATCCCCTGTCGGCTTCAGCGTAGCAATTAAGTAGTAGCACCTGAGGAAGTCTGGTTTAGGCAGAGTTGCACTGAAATAAGTTTGTAATCCTGCTTTTTGCCAAATATCTTGAAGTGGAGCTACATTTTGCAATGCTTCGAATTCTCGTGAGAAGAATTGGAAGGTCCACCACACTCCTCCACATTCCATCTTGGATTCCCAGATGTGATCCGCGTCTCCCAAATCTCCTGGCATCTCATTGAACCAGTGAGAATGCCCCTTTACTCTTTCGGTTAGGCCATTTGGTGGGTCTGGAATAGGAATCCTCCGCACATTCACGAACTCCTCAGGCCGGGCTGTTGGTGGGGCCTCCACCGGCATGGCATCCCAATTGATTGGAGCACCCGATCCTGCCTGAGAGCTTGTGCCTGCCGCTGTTGCCATGAGAGTGGGTTGCTTATCTGCTGGAAGACGAAAGGCACATTAGTGTTGTATAGGAAACAAGATGTAATGGTGTTCCCTTCACAATACTAACATGACAATCCCGGAGGTCAGTGGTTAGTGGTGAAGTGTGTGTGATGGTGTGAGTGGTGATTAGAGGTTAGTGTCATCCTAGATGCATGCTTTGGTTATGCAATGGGCTCGGAATGCTCCTATGTTAGTGTGGGTGGATTTTCAGAATTGGGTCAGGGGGTTTAGTACACAGTTTAATTCTCCATGCTTGGATAGAGGAGTCGTAGCTCTTAGAGCTAAAGATAGGTAAAGGTTTCTGGATGGGAGTGTGATGTATTTGGGACCTTTTGGGTACCCAAATCTGCGTGGGTGTGGGTCTATGGGTAAGATATTTCTTGGCGATCCAAATTTGTCGAATGCTCGGACTTGTAGAAGAAGGTCGATGGGATGGTGGATACTGATTCTGTTTCTGCCCTGCCTTTTGCTTGTCGATCTCGGCTTTGTTGGAGTTCTTCGGTGCTTTTTGTCCTTTTGGCACCCATATTTGTCTGGTGCCGCTTCCTTTGGTTGGCCTAGACTGCTTGCCTTGTTGCGTCTTATGATACTGCCGTCGGTCTGGGTTCCTTCGTCGTGGTTGACTCTGTTGTGGTTGAGGTTGAGAGGTCGGATGGACGCTCTGCTTTGGAAAAGAAGGGAGTTCCAACACTTGCGTGACCTGCCCATTAGGAAGTGATTCGTTTTTTAACTTTAATTTAGGCCAGTCCACAACAAGTTTGGAAGGATGAGCACCGCAGGGTGTCGTGCTCATTTGGTCGCTGATGCAACCCACCTGACCGCTCATTGTGTCCATCTGCCCTTGCGGATGGGTAGCTGCCTCTTCTAGTTTGCAAGAAGTCCCAGGGAAGATCTCCTGTCGTCCTTCTGATTGACAACTGTCTATAGCCAAGCCCGAGTGGGTTGGTGTAGATGTAACGTGACTGGTCTGATTAAAGATCTTCCGGTCTTCCGTCGCATGTATTTCATAGGGTCTAGGGTTACAAACCTCAATCGGAATGCCATTAGGGAAGTCAAGCGGTATCACTCGCTTCTGCTCTAAGGTTCCAATCTGTAAAGAGCCTTGTCTAAGATTTAAGTCCACTGAGTGATCGTATAGCCAATCTTGGCCAAGGATTAGGGGTTCTATCAGGTCGTCATCATGGCACACTAGTAGGTTCTCCGTCATGGTCACATCCTTTATGAGGATAGGAAGGTCCACCTCACCCATGCAAGGGGTTTCCATGCCTCCTAGGCCTATGAGGTATGCCTCAATTGGCCGCATTTCTATTCCTGAATCCTTATAGTGGGACCATCTAATCGCACTAGTCGCAGCACCTGAGTCAATTAAAGCCCTGAGTTCTTGGCAAGGGTTGCTGTGCCCTAGCCTAACTGTAATGAATGGTCTCCTGTCCACTATGCTAGGCTGAGTGGTTGACTTTACTTGACACATGGCCATGGGATGTCTGGGTGATGTTTCCAGATGGTTATAATGTTCTCTCCCTAGTCCTTGTCTTCTTAGCTTCATGCGCTTAATGCGTTCTATGGCTTCTGCCTGAGCTTCGGCTCGTATTCTATTTTCTTCCTCCTTACGCTTCTTTGCCAACATGAGTCGTCTAAGCGTATCCTCAGTAAGAGGTTCTTGATATAACCTGACTCTACAGCCACTAATGTAATTAGGCATTATGTCTCCTTCTAAGGTGGCTAACTGTACTGCTCCACTTGTCGAAAAGTCTATTAATGATCATAGGTCCATAACCTCGCTTTTCTAACTTCCGTGCGTGCTGTTTCAGTGTATACACTAGAACTAAATCTCCTTCTTTTAAACCTTTATCTTTCACATGTGCATCAAAATATGCTTTCTGTCGCTTCTTCGCTGCGTATATTCCTGCTGCTGCCTTTAGTCTAGTTTCTCCTAATCGTTCCAAGTCCATTATTCTCGCTGATAATTCATGGCCGGTCCACTGATGTTCTTGTGCAACCTTAAGGGTCGGTATCAAGAAGTCCAAAGGAAGCACTGCATTCTGACCAAAAACCATCTGAAAGGGAGTTGCATTGAGTACGGTCTTGTAGGCCACTCTATATGCCCAAACAGCGTGGTGTAACTGTTTGTCCCAATCTGAACGTTTGTTGTTCACAAGTTTCGTCAGTACGTTACAAAGTATCTTGTTCGTGCTTTCAGCCTGACCATTGGCCTGAGGATGATATGGTGCAGATTTCTTATGAATCACCATAAAATCCTGTAACAAGTATTCAATGACTTGGTTTAGAAAGTGAGTGCCTCGATCGCTCACTAACTCTATAGGCAATCCATATCTAGTGAACACATTTTCGAATAAGAATTTAGCCGTCGTTTGAGCATCATTCTTCGTCGTGGCTTTTACTTCCACCCACTTTGTAAGGTAATCTGTGGCTACAATAATGTATTCTGCATGGGAGTTTCTAGCTGGGGGGTTGATGGGACCTACAAAGTCGATACCCCACTTTGAAAATGCACGTCCTCCCATCATTGGCCTTAAGGGCATTTCATCTTTTCTTATCGGATATTGGGCACGTTGGCATGTGTCGCAACTCTTCACATAAGTATGTGCATCCATATGAAGAGTGGGCCACCAAAGTCCCGAGAATAGAATGGTCTTAATTACTCTGTCAGGCCCGAAGTGTCCACCTGCAGCACCGCTGTGTGCCGTTTCTAAGACTTTCAAATAGTCTGATTCATGAACGCACAGTCTTAGGTAACCATCCTTGCCTCTTCGATATAGGTTGTCTCCTACTAAGGCATAGTCTTGAGCCTCTTGCTCCATGCTCCGTTTTCTTGCAAGACTAGCCTGATTGGGTAATGTTCCCGATCTCATGAACTCGACCAATGGAGCACTCCAATCTGGGATTAATGACACGTGATAAAGAGTGGCATGCTCCACTGGGGGTCTCTCTTGGCACCCTGGACAACTCTGGATCCATTCTTGTATTTCTTTGTCCATGCTAGGCCAATACACTCCTAAGCGTTTTAGATTCTGCAATGTTCGTTGTTTAGAGTAGTGATTCCCTAGCAATCCCTCATGGGCTTGTTGCAACCAACTAGTATGTTCATCGTCCTCGACACAACAAGCTAATACACCCTCGGTATCTTGCTTGTACATACTTCCGGCTAATATTTGATACTTTAGTGATTTTACAATTTCCGCTTTGCTTGTCTTCACATTCTTATTTGCAGGCCCGAAGGTTAGGACTGGTACCAACTTATTTGCCCATTTAGGAACAACTTCTAAATTGAACAGATAAGCATCGGGCAATTCATCAGACACTCCTTGCGGTGGCTCTCCTGAAGTGATGCGAGAAAGATGGTCTGCCCTAAGATGGGTTCTACCTTTCCTGACAACAACTTCAAAGTCGTATTCCATTAGTAAGAGGAACCATCTTACTAAGCGGCCTGTATTGCAAGGTTTATTGACCAAATATAGTAAAGCTTGATGATCAGTGAAAAACTTGAACTTATTGGCCAATAGATAGTGTCTAAACTTCTTCACAGCATACACCATACCTAGGCCTTCCCTCTCCGTTGTGGTATAATTTCGTTCAGCTGCGTTTAATTGCCTACTAGCATATGCTATCGGCAAATCTAGGTTTCCTTCACCTGTGGGTTGTGCTAGCACACATCCTATTGCGTGATTTGAGGCATCTACATGGACATGAAAGGGTTTGCTCCAATCCAGAGTAGTCAATATTGGTGCTGTGCACAAACGTCTCTTCAGCTCGTTGAAGGAAGTCTCGCATTCCTCACTCCACTCAAAATTTGTTAATAACCCATAAAGAGGTTTAGCTATGATGGCATACATGTGGATAAACCTACGGTAATATCCACAATGACCCATAAAGGCTTGTACCTCTTTAACATTCCTTGGTCTGGGCAATTCTGCTATTGCTCTTACCTTGTCATCTGTTGATATTCCATTCTTAGAAACAATGTGACCTAAGATCTTACCTTGTCGTACCATAAACACACACTTCTCTGGATTCAGACACACTCGATAATCTCTACACTTTTTGAAGATTTGCCTGAGCTCAGGGATGTGGTAACTTCTCTCTTGGGAATGAGCGCACAAATCATCCACATATACTTCTAAGCTCTTTCGCAAGAACTCTTTGAAGACATGACACATGAGTCTTTGGAATGTTGCAGGTGCATTGGTGAGCCCAAATGGCATCACACGAAATGCAAAGATTCCCCATTCTGTGGCAAAGGCCGTTTTGTGTTGATCTTCGGGGGCAATGGCTACTTGGTTGTAACCTGAAAATCCATCAAGGAAGCTGTAAACTTCCTTGCCTGCAACACGCTCCAATAAATGTTCGGTGATTGGAAGTGGATAACTATCTCGGATCGTAGCGGCATTGACTTTTTTAAGGTTAATGCACACTCGCAATTTCCCATTCTTCTTGGGCACCACTACAATGGGGGACACCCATTCAGTGTGCTCAATCTCATAGATGAATCCGGCTTCAATCAGCCTGTCAATTTCCTCTTTTATTTTGGCTGCATAATTGTCATTATATGTGTAGGGCTTTTGTTTGGTGGGCTTGGCATCAGCGGTCATCGGAATCGTATGAGAGCAAATCTCTGGATCTACTCCTTTCAAGTCTCTATAGTGCCATGCGAACACATCCCTATATTCCCTTAATAGAGCTACAAGCTCTGCTTCTTCTTCTGCACTTAGGTCGTCTCCTATGTACGTACATCGCTCTTCGTTCCCTTCAATGGTCACTACAATTTTTTTGGTCTTTTCTTTATTGTCATATGCTTCTCCTATAATGGCCTCTCTCTTAGGCCTTCGTACCAAAATTTTCCGATCTTCCACTTCATATTTCTTGAAATTTTCTGGTACTTCAAACAATGATTCTTCCTCTTCTTGTCTCACTGCTTTTCTTTTCTTTTTCTTTTGACCTCCTTCACTTCCTTTCTTTGAACTTATCGTTTTAATACTCGCAAGGGGTTCTTCTTCCTTTTGGGTTAACACTCCTAGGTCTTCTAAGTAGTGTTCCTCTGAGTCAAAGTATGTATCCATCACAATGGATTCTAGATCATCGTCATTCTCTTCTTCTTCTATGAACTCACTAGGATCACACTCTTCCAACAAGGGTTGACACATGAACACTGAAATGTCATAACCCTCCTCATCACAATGGGGTGTCCATTGTTCCTCATTAACTGCAATGTCCATGGTAGCTAGGATTTCTGCCCAACCATGAGGCTCAAATTCCTCATCTGGAAATATCATTGGTGTATAGGCTGGGTCTTTTATCGGTCTATCTCCTGGGGGAGTTCCTTCTTCTCTCGCTTTTAGGCGCTTTTCCTCTTCCTCAGCGACCTTGCACACCCACAAGTGAGTATCTTCATGCAGCCAGGATGGTTCAGGTGAACTTCCAGAATGCACGGAGATAGAATCTTCCTTCGCTTTGTGGATAGGATTCCACTGTAGGGGTGGTACATCTCTGAAGGTGTAATCCTTCAGATTGACCTTGGTGGTGACCCCTAAGTGCTATAAGTACAAGGAGTTGGTTCCCCAATCCTGTACTATTTGCAATTGTCGTAGGAAAGGTCTTCCTAGGATCATCTCGTAAACATTATTCTTCTCAAAGTCACATATAGCAAACGTATGGTCAAACTCTACACCACAAGTGGTTAGAGTTATCCCTTCAAGCAATCCGAGAGGTCTTTCAAAATGACCATCTGCCATTTGAAGTTTCATTCTCATTGGTCTTAAGGTGGGTTTGCCCCATCGCTTCCACAAGGAGGTGGTCGCAATAGCAACACCAGCACCCGAATCCACAATTGCTTTGGTTGTGTAACCTTGATAGGTGATCGGAAGATAAGTGTTACCTTCTTCACCTTCGCTCATGTCTCCTATCTTGTCGAGAGGTATCTCTGGTACTTTTTGTTTAGAGCCTACTTTTGGTGTATTGGATTCAAGTTCTGGAACCTGATCCTTCACATGATTCCAGAGCTCCGGTTTTGCCTTGAGGAGTTCCTCTACAGTGAGGTGACATTGAACCTTAGTGTTCTTCACAACATCAGTGTTCCTGGGAATCACTGAGTCTTCATTTCTCACCAATATTGTGGGAGCTCTGATCTGGAGAGATTCAGATTCCCATGGGCCTGTGAAATGAGGCAACTCTTGTAAAGAATTAGATTCAAAATCTAATCTCTCATCCTCTTGTTGCTCTGTTTGATCTCCATAGATAGACGGAATGTCTTGGGGAAATTGATCACCAAGATCATCAATCTCAGGAATAGGAGGGGAATCACCCTTCTCCTTGGCCCATTTCTCTTCTTGTATTTCCCGCAAGAACTCTTGAGAGTACTGTTGAATTGAAGGAGGTATTCCAGCATCCGTGGATTTAGGAACATAAGCTCCCTTAGGTGGTGAGCTTCTTCTTTCAACAACTGCTTGAGCCTGTGGAGGTAAAGAAACTTGTGATTTGTTTACCAACTGCTCTAATCTTTCTAGTAAGCCTTGGAAATGCAAATCCGGCTTGACAGAGTTTGTCTGATTGAATTTTTTACTAGTCTCAAGTATAGCTTGAGCTTGTTCTACCATTTTCATGCACATTTTCATCCGTTCAATCTCTAAATCTGCTCTAGGGTAACTCTTGTCTAGGTTTGCAGCTGTTGGCCCTTCTTGAAGTCGAGCCTGGTAGGCCTTGAACATCATGTCCAAGCCTTCAGGAGTGGGGTCAGCTAATACTGATCCTACTCGGGGTGGTGGGTGGGTTACGTGGGGTGTATTAGAGGGTGGATAAATGGAGGTTGATGGGGGTGGTAGTGGTGGAAGTGTGTGGAAGTGCGGTTGAGATGTGATCTCTGTGATTTTTGCCTTGGTTTCTCTCAAGCTTTCTTCAAGTTCGTTTATCTTTTTTGCCCATTGCCTCTTCATCCTTTCACGACTATCCTTCCAGGCTCTAGTCCTCTTTTTGGTTATGCTCTCTGTTTCACTCACCTCGGGGCTCTTTTCGGGACCAACACCTTGGTGTTGTTGAAGTGCCTGGGCTCTTGTGATCACGTGCACAGGTGCACTGGAAGTCACACTCCCTGTGGAGTCTACAACTAACCCAACAACATTGATAGGAGTGATTTTAGGCATGTTATTAGGGTTCTTTGGGCAATCCCGGAGGAGATGTTCTTTCCCGCAGTCTTGACAGAAACCCTGAATGGTTACTGGTTGAGGTTGTGTCGGGGCAGGTAGTGGACAATCACGTATAAGGTGATCTCCCTGACATCTGAAGCATGGTCCTCTAGGAAATGGGGGTCGTACCTGCCTAGGTTGAGGTCTAGAGTTGGGGTTTGTGTACATGACATTAGCATACTCAGGTTCCCCACTATTTTCACTTGGGTCCTCATAATAGTATGACTCGTTATGCTCGGGTGACTGCATGTAGTAAGCCTGTGGGCTATCAATATGTGTGGAGTCAAAACTATGGTCACTTGGATCACTGTCTGATAGCAATGGGGTGACTGGGACTATGGCTCTATTCGGATTTTCTTCAGTAGATGCATATTTCACTGGGATCACATTGGTTGGAGCAGGGGGTTGCTACACTAGGACTGGTTGAGGTCTCTGCTGCCCTTGATAAGGTGGCTGATAAGTTTGCTGTGGTCTGTTGCATTGTGGTGATGGGTACTGATTCTGGTATCTACCATGTTGTGGATATGGCTGAGGATAATTTTGCCTAACAGTTTGTTTGTTGTATGGGCAGTCTTGTGCAGTGTGGTTGGTGTACCTGCGCTCTATGGTGCAGTACTGGCTACTAAGATTCGCCTGGGGTTGGGCCATAATGGGGCATACACTTGCCATATGTTCACCGCCACAATTGTAACACCGCTTAACTGGGGCAAATCTTGGAATTTGCTTGCTAGAGACACCTAGTTTTTGGGCTACCTTCTCTGCAAGTTCCTCGATGGATGTGGATTGACCAGATGTCATGTTACTAGAGCTATCAGAATCCTTATAGATTTTTGATAGTTCTAATTCCTCACCTAGATTGTCCTCAATGTCTATGCACATGCGCACACACTCTTCTATCGTTCTGGGGTCCTTCAGGTACACATATGACCTGAGCTTAGTGCTCAACAATCCATCTAGGAACAAGGCCACTTGTTTGGCTGGTGTGGGTAACTCCGGCATCGGGCATCTCTCCAGGTATTGTCTAAATCTTCTTCCAGCTAGTCTGACCGTCTCTTGAGGTGTTTGTTTGAAGCTGTGAATTAGTGAGGAGGTGTTATGCCTGATTCCACTCTTAGAAAACTCAACAATAAATGCCTCTAAGAGCTGGTCTATGTTTCTGAAATGCCTCTCATTTAGTGGTTGAAACCACGTAAGGGCAGTGTTCCTAAGGGTTAGACCGAAAGCATTATATTGTGTGAATAGGTCCTCTACCTGTTCAGCTTTCAATACTTGACGAAATTCTGCCACATGGTCATAAGGGTCTCCCGTGCCATCGAAGTAATTCTTCATGGACTTCACCAGTTGAGTTGGTCATAGGGTCCTAGTGTGTTCTCTCGGCCTTGGCAAAGGAAAATCATCAATATTCCTTTGATTCCATGGGGTTCTATGTCTCTCCGGTTCCGCCCTATTCCTTTCTGTTCCCGTTCTTTCTCTTCCTAGGGAGTTGGCAAAACTTACCTCAGGTTTGTCTCTACTTCTATCTCTTTGAGCTCCATGAGCTTGGGAGGTCCCAGCTCCTTGGTGACCAAAGGACACATTAGACCTTGGTTGGGGAAAAACAAATTCTCCCTTCCATGTGTAGGCATGTCTGCCATGCTCAGTGACCACGAAGATTCTCTCTGATGCATTGTCTAGGTAGGTTACTTGACCTGGGCTATCAGGGTCTTTAAACTCATAGATTGTGAGGGCGCTCACTTCCTGAGGTTGAGAAGATTTATATCTCCAAAAAGCCTCATCGGTTTCTCGGTTTAAAAGCAGATCTATGCTTTTATTATCCTGTGGAATCCACTCTGGAGTCATGATTCTGGTCAAGACAGATTTACCACGGGGAGTTCTTGGCTCTCTCTCTAAGTTCCCTTGCTCTATATCACCCATGTCGGTCTCCGCAATCACATTTCCAAACTCATCAGTTCTATCAGGAAGAGTGGTGACTACATATATAGTCCCTTCTTTATCTAGGTAGGCTCCATTCTCAAACTTGACTACCGGGTGGTCTAATCCATGGGGTTGATCGGGGTTCTTAATCTGGACCACCGATCTTCTCAGTCCGTCTTCGTAGATGCGAGCACCTAGACGATTCGTCCTGATATATTCCAATTGAGTCTTATAAGGCCCCTCTGGCTTTTCTAGATAAGCCAACCCTGAACTACCTACTGGTCTCTCCATGTGATAGGACATCTCAGAATCACTTGTTTCTGACCTGGGAGTGTATGGGTAATCACTCAACTGCTGGGCCCAAGACCTGGCAGTGTGATTGACACTAGCTTCAGAAGATCTGAGGCTTTGTCTGTCTCGACCTAAGTGTCTGCCTGATCTAAGGTTCATATGCCTGATTTATTTACCCCCTGGAACCCAAGCACACTCTCGTTGCAGGTTGATTTTGCACCAATCACTTTGTTCTTTTTAGTTGAATATTATGTTTATGGTCTTGTCTGAAATTGCGTCGTCAGGAGTACTTAAGTGAATTTCCGCACTTGATAAGTGATCGATTCCCGTTTACCTTTTGTCCCTTAGGGTTTTCGCACTTAAGACCTATTTACTTCTTGCACTTGGTTGATTAATACTCTTGGACTTGATTCGTGCCTAACGTTGCCCTAACTAATTACCACACCTAAGTCGTACTTAGCCTCGCTGAGCTTGCTGGAGATGATGATGGAGCTGCCACCTGCAAGAAACATGCAAAAAACACACAAAGACAAGCACACACACTCGCTCTCTCTCAAACTCGCACACAACAAATGAGGGAATGATAAGGAAGAGGGAATATGTAGTGGAGAAGGAGGTGGAGGTGGAGATGGAGAAGGAGGTGAAGATGAAGATGGAGATGGAGAAAAATCAGAAATTTACCTACTACTTACCATTCCAACGCGTCCTCTCTACGTCTTACCATCACACGCTCGTCCTCAAAGCTCGATCCCCGGCAACGGCGCCAAAATTTGGTGTAGCTCAGTGATGAGTAGCACCTCCTTTAATGTCAATCCGGGAAGACATGAGGATGGTATGAAGACCACGAGCAAGTGGAAGCACAAGTGCGTGAGTGAGAAGCACACAAGCATGCACACACATACACGCACACGCGCACACACGATAAGAACAAAGAGAGTAAGACAATGGAATCACTTCTATTGCAAGAAAGTTCTCATACAAGCTCAAACTATAAGAAGCCCACCCAAAAATGAGCTCTCTAGCTCTATTTATAGTTTTTGACTAGCTTTGGCCCTGTCCAGACCTAATGTCCGGCCTAGTTAAAAATTAGGTTCCAGGGCTTATTTGAGGGCTCAAACGAGATCTAAAAATTATGAAAATTGGCAGGAAACTACTTCTAAGGCTCCCCAAGCTCGAGGACTCCTCGGCTTGCACAAAATGGAGCTACAAAAAGGTGAAATGATATTTACAAGGTTTTTTAGTGATGAGAATCACTTGAAAATGATGTAAGGGTGTTGAAAAAAAATGAAGGGTTGCCTTAGTGCTAGCTCTGCATGTGTGTTCGTACTTGCTTCTTCCCGTATGCTGTCAACAAGTCCCATTTAAGAACGGATGTCTCAACTCTAATGGAGAGTATCTCCAAGTCTTGTGTACCATATGATGAGTGTGTGAGTGTGTTTTCAATTCTTGTTGTGCTAAAGCAAAAATTGCATAGCAATGTGAAGACCTCTTGCCACATCATCATGGGAGCTTCTAGAACACACACCATATCATTGCATCAATGACGATGTGATCACGGATCACTTTAGAAGACCCTTAGCCACCCTCAACACGTACTTAGGGAGGGATTTTCCATAGAGATCCTCATTCTTGCCGATGCTATTCTTGAGAGCTCAAGGATTGGTGGTCTCCAAATAAGTACCTTCCAAGTTCCAAATCTCATTTTTCCCTGGTTCTTTGTTCTATTCTCATCAGCTAGTCCATTTCCTAGTTATCTTTTCTTTTCATCTTTTAATCACACAGTATGAGATCTTGTCTCTCTCTATCTTATATTTTGTTCATATCTGTTAAGGGAGATCTTGTAATTTTTGATAGTTTGCTTCATACTTACGACCTCCAATTGCAAGCTCACCTTTATCTTGTCTACTCCAATTAACCATACCTACTAGTCCAGGGTTGTTGGATTTCATATGTTAGCAAAATATTCTTTTACAATATTTTCCCCTACATGGCTATCTTGTAATAAAAAACATAGCCTATCAATTGTGTGTCTAATCTAGTCTTAGAGAGCACAGTCTAGTGCTCCCTTGACATGCTCCACCTCCAAAAAAGCTATCCCATGCATCAAATGTCTCACAAGAACTCTAAATTATGTAGGAAAACATGCTTATGTTTGAGTTGTAGAAAAGGCCTACTCGCACAATCACTATTCGGTGCAAGTATAAAGCTGTCAAGTTAATTGATATGATTTCTAAGGTGGAAAGCTACTAAAATATTATGGAAACCCTAATGCTACAAAGTTTTTAGCTACATCTTTGTTACAAGCAAGAAGACGATCTCCATGCAGAAACCTCAACGCCAAGATTAATCACAAACTGAAGATCCAAGGGAGCTCTAAGCAAGCAGAGTATATGTTTAAATGTGTTGGGTCGTTTCCCTTCTCCATCAAGCATTCTGTATTGGAATGGTCTATTATGCACTAGAGGTCATCATAAGCTAAAATTGGGGATGGCATGTGCAACGGATATAGCTAGATTAAGGATGTGAAAGAGATGCAGGTATTCGAGAGAAAACCTAACGGAGAACTACTCCCCTCATCATCTCCTCAACATGTGCCATCATCATCTCATCATGTACCATGGCTCTGTAAACAATTGGCTACCCCGATTTGTGCCTATGATCATTGTTTTTATTTGTTTTTCAATATCACGGCTTATCTCGATGTCCATTTTCCTTTACAAAGTTGCAAATTCTTTGTGCATAGTATTGCAAAATCTGATGATCCTTGACTATGATTTTCTCTTCAAAGTTAAGTGTTAGCGCAAGCGTAGCTCCTTGTTCTACCAAAATCTGCAAGGGCGCAAGTCATAATCTAGTAACCATAAGAATATCCTGATTG
This sequence comes from Ceratopteris richardii, assembly GCA_020310875.1. Classification (NCBI taxonomy): domain Eukaryota; kingdom Viridiplantae; phylum Streptophyta; class Polypodiopsida; order Polypodiales; family Pteridaceae; genus Ceratopteris; species Ceratopteris richardii. Next base: position 226,763,111 of record CM035406.1, read on the forward strand.
ATGTCTTACATGTGGGAGAGAGACAGAGAGAGAGAGAGATTCACTTCGTAAAATGGCAAAAGCTCGGGGCTGGATGGCCTCATCAATGAATTTTTCAAGACATGTCACACAAGCATAATCTAGTAACCATAAGAATATAGACATGTCACACAAGCGAAGAATTGGAAGGTCGTCTTTTGGCGTTCAAAATAGGAGAGCTTGAAGGAATGATGGAGGCTGTAAAATATTGCAACCATAGATAGGCCCTACAAGATATGCAAACAACTCCATCAAATAGGGCGTATGTGAAGAGAGCTCTACAATCTGAAAACTCCTAAGTAAAATGCTTGTTTCGTGTATAGAGTTGCAACATCTGCCTCAAGGTGGATGGGAGTAATGAAGGTAGAGGTAGATGTCCATAGAAAGTTGTTGTTTGTTTTCTACATGTTTTTATGCCAAGATACGGATTTTGCCCTTCCAAAATCCTGATTGATGTCTTGCATGTGGGGGGGGGGGGGGGGGAAGGGGACTCTAGAGCACAAGCCCACTAAACAAAAGCCTTACAAATACAATGACAATTACATCTAGTGGAACAAGCTCGGGGTTGGATGGCCTCATCAATGAATTTTTCAAGACCTTCAAGCATGTGGTGGTTACTTTGCTTCGTACGGTGTAACAAGAGGCAGTTTCTTTCGATGCATTGCCTGAATGTCTCAAAGAAGGAGTTATCAAGCTTATCCACAAGAAAGGCAACAAAAACAAGATTGAAAATTGGTGCTCAATCACAATGTTACAAATCTATTACAAGATCCTTGCTAAGGTTATTGCTAATCGAATTGCTTGTCCCTTACAAAATTGGATCAATGAGGATAAAAAAAGATTCATCAAGGGGAGGTCCATCCTCGAGGCTATCATTGATGTTTGGGAGGGGCTGGTTTTTGTTCAAGAGTCTACTCAAGATGTCCTCTTCCTTAAGATTGACTTTGATATCCAATCTATGAAAGACATGGGCTAGGGACAAAAAACTATTAAGATGATGTCGACATTGTTGGGGGAATGTGACGACTCAAATTAACATCAACAGCCAACTTTCTCAAGGTATTCCTTTAAAAAGTTCTATTAGACAAGGTTATCCCTTGGCCCCTCTTCTCTTCGTGGTCATTGCTGATGGTCCGAGTTGTCTTGTTAAGCATCACACACACTTAGGTCTTATTCAAGGTCTCTTTCTCCCTTTAAATCAAGATCAAATGATTATGAGACTCTTTGTTGATGACAAGAATGCCTTTGTGCATAATGATTCAGTCAGCATTGACTCCTTCTAGAGTTGCCTAGATGCTTTTTGTGTGGCTTAGAACTCCAAAATAAACCACTCTAAAACTGCTTTCAAGGAAATAATTGGGCTTCCACCTCAAACTTTAATTTCCTATGGGTGCCAATTGATCCCTAGGGGACAAATCTTTCGTCTATTAGGAATTCCTATGAGATTCAACATTGAATTATTTCAATGGCGATGCACCACAATGCACTCTCCTTATCGTGATCTCCACGACAATATCCTCAGAGTAGAAAACCGAGCTCCTAAGGCCGCATGTGGTAATCCACACAAAGACTACAGAATACGCAGAAAAACACACTACACAAGGAGCACGAAGATAGACTTCTTAGGTCTTACAAATGCAGTCGAACTTACAAACTGTGACTGACCAGGCCACTATATGTTTTATTAAAGAACATATACAAAGAAGTGTCCGATGGCCATTTGGCCTTTCACATGGACACTAACGGTAACAATCTCCCACTAAAGGCCAATATGGCCAAAGTAACTATCGGAGAAAAATAAACAATGATAAAGAATACCTAAGTGTAAGTATACAAACTATACCTCCCACCTGATGGGCATGTTACACAGTATACAAGTGACTGTGTAAGATCATGAATCAAGTAATACCCATCAAGTGACAACAACGCTGAAAGCTATCCTATGGTAGAGCTTTAGTCAAAGCATCTGCAACATTATCTCAAGTGTGAACCTTCTCAAGAATAATGTGCTCAGTGGCTAAGCAATCTCGAATGAAGTGATACCTCACCTCAATGTGCTTGGTCTTTGCATGATAGACCAGATTCTTAGCCAAAGCAATGGAACTCTGACTATCATTGAGCAAACGAGGTACATGCTGAGGTAAAATCATATCACAAGCAAGACGAGAAAGCCACAATGCTTCTTTACATGCCTCACTTGCTGCAACATACTCTGCTTCTATGGTGGAAACAACTGTACATTCTTGAAGACAAGATCTCCAAGAGATAGCACCTCCAGCAAAATGAAAAATGTACCCTGATGTAGACTTATGATTGTCTACACAACCAGCATAGTCAGAATCTGTGTAACCAATAATGGATGCTTTTCCTCCACTTAAGCATAGACACTTGTTGTTGGCATCATATGGGAAGACGCCAAGTACGAGCATGTATGCAGATCTAGCACTGAGGCAACCCATCAATTTTTTTCCAATCCTTACACATTTTAAAAGTGATTCTCATCACTAAAAACCATTGTAAATACCATTTCCCTTTTTTGTAGCTCCATTTTGTACAAGCCGAGGAGTCCTCGAGCTTGAGGAGCCCTAGAAGTAGTTGCCTACCAATTTTCATATTTTTTAGATCTCGTTTGGACCCTCAAATAAGCCCTGGAACCTAATTTTTAACTAGGCCGGACACTAGGTCTAGACAGGGCCAAAGCTAGTCAAAAACTATAAATAGAGCTAAAGAGCTCATTTTTGGGCTAGCTTCTTGTAGTTTTGAGCTTGTATGAGAACTTGGTTATAATAGAAGTGATTCCATTGTCTTACTCTCTTTGTTCTTGCCGTGTGTGCGCGTGTGTGTGTATGTGTGTGCATGTTTGTGTGCTTCTCACTCACACATTTGTGCCTTCACTTGCTCAAGGTCTTCATACCATCCTCATGTCTTCCCGGATTGACATTAAAGGAGGTGCTACTCATCACTGAGCTACACCAAATTTTGGCGCCGTTGCCGAGGATTCGAGCTTTGAGGACGAGCATGTGATGGTAAGACGTAGAGAGGACGCGTTGGAATGGTAAGTAGTAGGTAAATTTCTGATTTTTCTCCATCTCCATCTCCATCTTCATCTCCATCCTCATCTCCTTCTCCACCTTATATTCCCACTTCCAAATCATTTCCCTCATTTGCTTTGTGCGAGTTTGAGAGAGAGCGAGTGTGTGTTCTTGTTTGTGTGTGTTTTTGCATGTTTCTTGGAGGTTTCAGCTTCATCATCATCTCCAGCAAGCTCAGCAGGTACGGATTCTGTCTGCGCAAACTCCGAGGCGTCGAGCTCGAGCTATCGTGACACACCGAAAAGTTGCCCCAATCACGATTCTGAGTGCACCACGACACTGCGCAGCCCTAGAGCTCCTAGGATCACTAGAAAGAACAGAAAAATTCACCATATCCTGACCTATCGTGACACCTCGAGGTATCGTGACACCTCGACCTATCGCGACACTCCCAAGTATCGTGACACCTCGACCTATCGCGACACTCCCAGGTATCGCGACACCTCGACCTATCGCGACACTCCCAGGTATCGTGACACTCCCAAGTATCGCGACACCTCGACCTATCGCGACACTCCCAAGTATCGCGACACCTCGACCTATCGCGACACTCCCAAGTATCGTGACACCTCGACCTATCGTGACACTCCCAGGTATCGCGACACCTCGACCTATCGCGACACTCCCAGGTATCACGACACCTCGACCTATCGCGACACCCCCAAGTATCGCGACACCTCGACCTATCGCGACACCTTGACCCGACCTATCGCTATACATGGGCTTAACGCATAAAATTTTAGAGTGAGTAAGAAACCAGGGAGGAATTTCCTAAACCCTGAGAGCCTGTTTTGACCCTTAAGTGCCTGAATGGTCATAACTTCACCATACGAACTCCGATTGATGAGATTTTGGTCTCGTTGGAAAGCTTGTTGAGAATCCTACGTGGACCTTGACTAGTTTTTGTAAGAATCATACGTGGAGTTTTAGAACATGTATTTTTAAGTTTTCCATTCGATAGAATAAGGTGGTCATAAGATTTTGGGGGTACAGTGAGTTACTCCAAGGGGGGCCTATAATTGTTGATGTGTGTCAGTCAATCCATTGTGGTAAAGGAGCTATATTAACTTGAGAACTTTTGCAGGAACATTGTGTGCAAGCAAGGCATTCCAAGGCAAGCTAGCAAGGGTGTGTACCAAGCTTGGGAGAAGGCTTCCTGGGCTTGTGCAGCAATCTGAGCAACCAGAGGATTGAGGTTGGAAGTTCTCTCAACCCTCCTTTGTCAATTCCTAGCCTAGATTAAGTACGACTTAGGTGTGGTAATTAATTAGGACAACGTCAGGCACGAATTAAGTCCAAGAGAACTAATCAACCAAGTGCAAGCATTAAGTAGGTCTTAAGTGCGAAAACCCTAAGGGACAAAAGTAAACTTGAATCGATCACTTATCAAGTGCGAAATTCACTTAAGTATTCCTGACGACGTGATATCAGACAACATCATAAACATAATAATCAACTAAAAAGAACAAAGTGATTGGTGCCAATTAACCTGCAACGAGAGTGTACTAGGGACCAAGGGGGTAGAGAAACCAGACATATGAACCTTAGGTCAGGTAGACACTTAGGCTGAGACAGACAAAGCCTCAGATCTTCTGAAGCTAGTGTCAATCACACTGCTAGGTCTTGGGCCCACCAGTTGAGTGATTACCCATACAATCCACGATCAGAAACAAGTGATTCTGAAATGTCCTATAACATGGAGAGACCATTAGGTAGTTCAGGGGTGGCATACCTAGAAAAGCCAGAAGGACCTTACAAGACTCAATTGGAATACATCAGGACTAATCATCTAGGTGCCCGCATCTACGAAGACGGCCTGAGAAGATCTGTGGTCCAGATTAAGAACCCCGATCAACCCCATGGATTAGAACACCCGGTAGTCAAGTTCGAAAATGGAGCATACCTAGATAAAGAGGGGACTATTTATGTACTCACCACTCTTCCTGATAGAACAGACGAGTTTGGAAATGTGATTGCACAGACCGACATGGGTGATATAGAGCAAGCTAACTTAGAGAGAGCCAGCACTCCGACCGATGAGAATGAAATTGCAGATGGCCGATGGCCATATTGAGAGGCCCTTGGGATTGCTAGAAGGCATAACTCTCACTACATGTGGTGTTGAGTTCGAACATACTTTTGCTATATGCGACTTTAGCAAAAACCAAGCCTACGAGATGATTTTGGGAAGGCCATTTATGCAGCAATTGCAAGTAGTACAGGACTGGGGAACCAATTCCTTATACTTGCAACACTTAGGTGTTACAACCAAAGTCAATCTCAAGGATTACTCTCATAGAGACGTACCGCCCATTCAATGGAATCCCATCCATAGAGCCAAGGATGACACGGAGTCAGTGCATTCCATAGGATTAGGATCCTCATGGATGCATGAAGACACCCACTTTGGATGTGCAAAGTGGCAGTAGAAGAAGAGAAAAGAGAAAACTCCAGAGAGGTAGGTGCGAAAGAGACACATAGATCAATTCAAGACCCAGCCTATGCACCTGTAGTATTTCCCGATGAAGAGTTTGAACCTCACGGCTGGGCAGAAATTTTAGCAACAATGGATATAGCCATCAATGAAAAGCAGTGGACACCCCACTATGATGAGGATGGCTATGACATTTCAGTCTTCTCATTAGAGCCAATCATGGGAGATGTAGTTTTAGAGGAATGCAAACCTAGCCCTGATACATTTGAGGATGCAAGTGACTCCGACTTAGAGTCAATCATTATGGACCCACCTTTTGCATCAGATGAAGAATACTTCTATGAAGTTGAATCTTACCCCCAGAGACACGGAGAAATCACGAATGATGTGAGGTTAGCCACACAAGTAGCCACTAAGAGTGGAGGAAAGAAAAGAAAGAAGAAGGAAGTCACTCCGGAGGCAGAAGAATCCTTGTTTGAGGTCCCTGAAAACTTTAAAAGATATGAGATAGACGATAGGGGAGTCATGATAAGAATGCCTAAAGGTGAGGCACAAGCAGGAGAGGCCTATGATAGCAAGGAAACTACCAAGAAAATAGTTGTCGCCATAGAAGAGGGAGAAGAAAGATGCACCTACATAGGGCATAACCTGACGGAAGAAGAAGAGCAAGAGTTGGTAGCTTTGCTAAGAGAGTACAGAGATGTATTCGCTTGGAGCTACAAGGACCTGAAAGGTGTCAACCCAGACATATGCTCACACACGATTCCCATGACCTCAGATGCCAGACCATCTAAGCAGAAGCCCTATACATACAATGATAACTACGCTGCTAAGATCAAGGAGGAGATAGATAGATTGGTAGAAGCTGGGTTTATCTATGAGATTGAGCACACTGAATGGGTATCCCCCATTGTGGTTGTGCCCAAGAAGAATGGAAAATTGCATGTATGTATTAACCTTAAAAAAGTTAATGCTGCCACGATTAGAGACAGTTATCTGCTTCCTATTACTGAGCATCTATTAGAAAGGGTAGCAGACAAGGAAGTGTACAGCTTCCTGGATGGATTCTCTGGCTACAATCAGGTAGCCATTGCACTAGAAGATCAGCATAAGACGACTTTTGCCACAGAGTGGGGCATATTTGCCTTTCGGGTAATGCCATTCGGGCCTACCAATGCACCTGCTACCTTTCAAAGATTAATGTGTCACGTGTTTAAAGAGTTCTTGAGTAAGAATTTGGAAGTCTATGTTGATGATCTTTGCGCTCATTCCAACATTAGACAGACCCATATACCTGAACTCAAACAAATCTTTGATAAATGCAGAGAATATCAAGTCTGCCTGAACCTAGAAAAGTGTGTTTTCATGGTCAGGCAAGGCAAAATTCTAGGACACATAGTGTCTAAGAACGACATATCCACTGACGAAGAGAAAGTGACAGCCATCGCAGAACTACCTAGGCCAAAGAACGTCAAGGAAGTACAGGCTTTCATGGGGCATTGTGGTTACTACCGCCGGTTCATTCACATGTATGCTGTCATTGCAAAGCCCATGTACCGACTTCTGACTAACTTTGAGTGGACTGATGAATGTGAGAATTCCTTCAATGAGCTTAAACGAAGATTATGTTCAGCACCAATCTTGACCACACCAGATTGGAACAAGCCATTCCATGTTCATGTGGATGCCTCCAATTATGCTATTGGATGTGTGCTAGCACAACATATGAGTGAAGGTAATATGGATCTTCCAATTGCCTATGCCAGTAGACAACTGAATGCAGCTGAACAAAATTATACCACCACTGAACGGGAGGGCTTAGGCATGGTATACGCAGTTAAAAAGTTTAGACACTATTTGCTTGCAAATAAGTTTAAATTTTTTACTGATCATCAAGCTCTGCTGTACTTGGTAAACAAGCCATGCAATACATGTAGGTTGGTAAGATGGTTCCTCTTGCTAATGGAATACGACTTTGAGGTAGTAGTGAGGAAAGGCAGGACTCATTTGAGAGCAGACCATCTCTCTAGGCTCACATCTGGAGAGGCCCCACAAGGAGTGTCAGATGACTTACCTGATGCTTACTTGTTTAATTTGGAAGTTGTACCTCAGTGGGCTAAGCCATTAGTGCCATTACTGACATATGGGCCTAACCACCCAATAATAAACACACAAGATAGGGAGATAGTAAAAGCCCAGAAGTATCATATCATGGTAGGAAGTGTGTACACACATACAGATCACGGGGTATTAGCCTGTTGTGTGGAAGAGGACGAGTACGCGAAGTGGTTGCAATTAGCACATGTAGGTGCATTAGAGCAACACTACTCAAAACAACGAACCCTACAAACATTGAGGAGACTTGGAGTATACTGGCCAACTGTGGAAGCAGATGTTCATAGGATGTGCAAGGAATGCCCAATTTGCCGCACTAAGCCACCAGTGGAACATGCCACCCTTTATCGCATGTCTCTAGTGCCAGATTGGAGCGAGCCATTAGTGGCCTTTCTGAGGACGAAAACATTCCCTCAAGAAATGACTCTGGTTAGACAAAGGAGCTTAGAACAAGAGGTGCTAGACTATGCTCTCATTGGAGATAATCTATACAAACGAGGAAAAGATGGGTATCTTAGATTGTGTGTCCACGAGAGCGAATATCTGAAGATAGCAGGAGGACACTTTGGTCCAGATCGGGTGTTCAAAGCAATTTTGTTTGCAGGCCTTTGGTGGCCAACTCTTCACATGGACGCACATACCTATGTGAAGAGGTGTGAGGTTTGTCAACGAACTCAGTATCCCATACGCAAGGGTGAGATGCCATTGAAACCTATGATGGGTGGACGTGCATTCTCTAAGTGGGGAATAGACTTTGTTGGTCCTATTAATCCCCCAACTAAGGGTTCACATGCTGAGTACATCATTGTGGCCACAGACTATCTGACCAAGTGGGTAGAAGTGAAAGCCACTACGAAGAATGATGCTCAAACAACAACAAAGTTCTTATTTGAAAATGTGTTCACTAGATACGGATTGCCAATAGAATTAGTGAGTGATAGAGGCACATACTTCTTGAATGAAGTCATAGAAAACCTTCTCCAAGAATTCTTGGTAGTACATAAGAAGTCTGCCCCTTATCACCCACAAGCTAATGGCCAAGCCGAGAGCACAAATAAGATCTTATGCAATGTGCTGACTAAATTCGTGAATAACAAACGCTCTGATTGGGACAAACAGGTACACCATACTGTTTGGGCATATCGAGTTGCCTATAAAACGATACTCCAAGCCACGCCCTTTCAGATGGTATTTGGCCAGAATGCAGTGCTACCATTGGATTTTTTGATACCTACACTACGAGTAGCACAAGAGCATGACTGGACTGGCCATGAACTATCCTCTAGAATCTTTGATCTTGAACGTTTAGGTGAGACACGATTGAGAGCTGCAGCAGGAATCTATGCAGCCAAGAAGAGGCAAAAGGCGTATTTTGATACACATGTGAAGGATAAAGGATTGAAAGCAGGAGACCTAGTCCTAGTCTATACACTGACGCAGCATGCACGAAAATTAGAGAAAAGAGGCTATGGACCAATGATTATCAATAGGATCTCCACAAGTGGAGCAGTACAACTAGCCACCCTAGAGGGTGATGTACTACCAAGTTACATAAGCGGATGTAGAGTCAAGCTATATCAAGAACCCTTAACTGAAGAAATGCTCAATCGACTTAATACTGCAAAGAAACGTAAGGAACAGGAAAAGCGAATTCATGAAGAAGCATAGGCCGAAGCTTTAGAACATATTCGACGAATGAAACTACGAAGACAAGGTAGAGATCAGGCCATGACTGACAATCATGAAGCTCATGGTTATCACATTGCCATGTGTGAGACTTCAGGTAAGCGGACCCATACGATAGTTGATCGACGATCTTTTGTGACCCTAGAAGTAGGACAAGGGGACAGTACAAGGAGTGTGAGAGCTTTAATTGATTCAGGAGCCGCAGTAGTGCAGTTCGACTTTCTTACTGCCAACAATTGCAATTGGAGGTAAAACCCCTAGAAGCATATCTAATAGGATTAGGAGGTGTCGAAACCCCTTGCATGGGAGAGGTGGAGCTTCCCCTCTACATCCAGGAGGTACTAATGCCCGCAAAAGTGCTAGTATGTGAAGACGAGGATCTTACCGAGCCTCTTGTCTTGGGTCAAGACTGGATCTATGATCATGCAGTCAACCTCAACCTAAGAAGTGGACTTCTTCAGGCTTGGGCAGGCCAAAGCCACCTTATGATTGAATTAGAAAATCCAGCACTCAAACCATTAGAAAAGGCACCAACCCTTAGTCCCTCCAGAAACCCACATGAACATAACAATGTTGTACTTGTCCAAAGTTCTATGGTGTAGAGGTTTGTCAATCTTATCGAAGGTACAGAAGTCAATGAGGAATTCCCAACTGTTCCAAAGAAGGTTCAAAACAAGCAGACTGAACATCACACGACACAAAGGAGGCTGATGATCAAGAAGCAAGAGCACCAACCAGTGCAACACGGAGTACCTCGTGGCGCGAAGCAGATGTGGATACGCAAGGATGGAAAACCCACAGCTCTAGTAACAGGTTCTCGAGGAGGCACAACACAAGCCACAGCAGCAAGGATACAAGTGAAGGAGTACCCTAGGCAACCTCCTAGGCATACCACGTCTATTTGGGTCCCTAAGCGGCCCCAATGCTAGACAGATATGGGTGCCCAAGGCCTGTTTACGAGCCCAAATAGCTCCAACTCCAATCACGGGCATAATTCAACACTCACAAGTCCTCTTGAAAAACAACTCAGGAACTCTACCTAAACCCCACACTAACACACACTCAGTCAAACCTAGGACTGTCTGGAAATGGGTACCCAAAAGGTCCCAAATCCAGCACAATCTCGCTCATAAATCTTTACCTGTCTTTAGCTCTAAGAACTATGAATCCCCGATTAAAGTTTGGCAAACTAAACCCTGTATCAAACCCCTGACCCAATTTTGTAAATCCATCCACTCTGATATAGGTGCATTCTGAGTCCATTGCATAACCAAAGTATGCATCTAGGATGACACTAACCTCTAATCATCACTCACATCTATCACAAACACTTCACCTCTAACCACTAACCATCTGGATTGTCATGTTAGTATTGTGGAGGGAACACCACTACATCCTGTTTCCTATGCAACACTAATGTGCCTTTCTTCTTCTAGCAGATAAGCATCAGAAGTGTCATGGCAACAGTAGTAGGAACAAGCTCCCAGGCGGGCACTAGTACTCAAAGCAATTGAGATACCATGCCTGTGGAAGCTCCACTGACAGCAAGGCCTGAAGAGCTTTTGAATGTGAGAAGAATTCCCATCTCAGATCCACCAAGTGGCCTAACAGAAAGAGTTAAGGGGCATTCTCACTGGTTCAATGAGATGCCAGGAGATTTGGGAGACGCGGACCACATCTGGGAGTCCAAGTTGGAATTCGGTGGAGTTTGGTGGACATTTCAATTCTTCTCAAGAGAATTTGAAACCTTAAAAAATGCAGCTCCTCTTCAAGATATTTGGCTGAAAGCGGGGTTGCAAGATTATTTTAGTGCAGCTTTGCCTAGACCCAATTTTCTGAGGTGTTACTACTTGATTGCCACACTGAAGGCAACAGGAGATAAAGATCATTCAGGCACATTCCTGTTGCCCTCTATATCAAACCAGGAGGAAATGAAGAAGTTTGAGTTGAATATTACTTTAATCAGGGAATCCCTTCAGATGTATGGAACCCATGTACCTTCCGATCGAGATCCTTTGATACCGGAGTCCATGAAGAACAATAAAATCAAGAAGTTGAAAGAAATGTGTGCTCTCACCCCCAACATCGCCATACCATTACGGATGTGCCTTCAACACTTCACCTTTCCGGCGCAAGACCGGTTCACCCAGCCTCATAAGAAGATCTGGTATGGGTTATACCTAGCAGAGACCGAGAGCTTACCTATGAAAATGCCAGCATGGATCCTTGATCAGTTATATGAAGCAGGCAAGCGAGGAGTGAGGAAGCCTACTTTGAATGGCTGCTGCGCCATTACAAGAATCATCTACAGATGCCTTGCTTATGATGTGCCAATTGCGAGAGCCCTCAAGTACTCACAATTGGAACTCTTCCAGGGGCAAAAATCAGGGGTCCAACCCACTAAAAGAATGCGTGGATCACTTTCACAGGTTCTAATTCCTCGTGAAGTAACCACAGAAGCCTCCAGTAGAGAAGAAGGACAAGTAGCCCCTTTCACAGTCCATCTTCAAGGACCCCAATCAGGAAGCATGGTACAACCCACTCCATCAGCCCCCCCACTACCCACAGATGCGGAGTTTGCATCCATGGCTCCACTGCTAGAAGACCCATCTTTTGACTTTCAAAGCTTCTTGCAGACAGCTCACTTATCTGAGAGTGAGTTCTTCTCAGACACGGACGGCCCCGACTCATCATCCCAGAGAGGATGGACTCAAAGTGTGGCTAGAAGGGTGCATTGGGAAGATGAGACACAACATCCTCACGTTGAAAGCACACAGAATCAGGAAGAAGCACAAGGGAAGGAATTAGAGGAGAGTGAGGAGGAAGCTCCTGCCTACACGGCACAACTTAAACGACTATACAAAACGATCAAGCAAGTGTAGAAGAGGCATAAGATATCAGAAGAGGCCAATAGAGCACTGGTAAACCAGATGCTGCAAGCGGAAAATGTAGACCCTCAATTTGTAGAATCATTGAACCTTTTAGCAGATACCTGTGGGATAGTGGAAGCCATGAGGACCATGGTATATCGTAATACCCCACAATATGACCAGCGAAGGATTGATACGCGACCGCGAAGGGGCAAAATGATTCAAATGGAAGTCTCTACCGCACTTCCTACCACCACTCAAGAAGATGTTCACATGGCCAGCCCATCCAACAGTGATGAACCAGATGTACATATCCAGGTACCATCTCCACCATCACCTCCCCTCCAGCCCTCAGAACCCCTCACCACTAGCCATTTTGAACAACCAGTATTAGCCATTAGTGAAACTATAACACACACCACCATTTCTCCATCCGCCCCTTTACCTCCACCCACCAGTTCCAGCCAACTTTCTGAACCCCATATAGGTAACCCTTCATATTTCCCTGCCCTCGGACAGCCACTTGCCACTACCCAAACCTTAACTCACCCATTTCCATTCACCAATACTATTCCTCTTTCCCAACCCCGAACCATTGAACCCCTCTTGACCTCCACAGAGCCTACACAAGTCACCCTACCTCCGTTCTTGGCAAACCTGGTAGAGCAAATTGAGAATTACAGGAGAAAGGCCCATTCCCACCCCACCTCCCCCACATTCACGGCAACCACTAACACACCACCCACCATCCCTGTGTTCACTATTCACACTTCACACACTATCACATCCGATCCCATGGACATTTCACCACCCACAGGAGCACCCACCACCACGTCTGTTCCAACATCATCACATTTCACTTCACTCATAGGCACTTCATTCACTTCTCCCTCCCCCATTTCTCGACCCTTTGCATTTCCCACCTCTACCCTTGCATCCACATCATTTAGTCATGCACTAAACACCATGTTCGAAGCGGCCACACAAATTAAGCAAGAGTATAGATTACTGGAAGAGAATAACACAGCGCTGTGCAATCTCTCGTCTCAACTCTATGCACGTGTCAATGCCTTGGAGCTAAGTAATACAGCACTACAACAGGAAGTGACCACCCTCCAACAATTCCATGTGGAGCTCGAAGCCAAACATACAGAGACGACTAGGGCAATGGAAGAACAACTCAGAGATCAGCTAGCCCGTAATGCTAGATTACAACGAAATATGGCTCTACTTCGACGCCACCTAGCAGCTGCACAAGAAGAAAATAGGAGATTACAGCAACAAAATCAAGACAACCTAGAAGCCGCCATAGAAAATACTCCAGGGGCACCCTTCGACCCTCTTAACTTCCGGGCTATCCCTTCAGAAAGCATACAACAAATATTGGAAACCTATGCCAACCTCTTAGAAGCACATGATCAGCTGGCCGACCAAGTAAAGGAATTACAAAAGAGCCCAAGTGCCTACACCACACCCACCAAAACCTACAGCGATGGTCGATGCTGCTACTTCACTAGAACCTAAACCTTCAACGGCCAATGAGGTACTGGAGCTATGACAACAGATTGCAGAATTAAAGATTAAGTTGCTACAATATGAACGACCCCCCTCTCCACCTGAGCAACCAACAAAGGAGGAGGTTATAGCTATCCCAGTGGAGGCAACATTTGATAATACGTATGAGCCTCAACCTTTTCCAGGAGGCACAATCACTGACGAAGGACAAGACACATACGAGGAACCCCCTCCGACATGGATGAAATAGGTAGAAGAGATGGGGGTGACTCACGAAGAGCGTATCTCAACCCAGATGGTGGCTATGAAGATTATCGAGGAGACCATACTTCAGTCGGAATATTTTAAGCACTTGGCTACCAGGCGACTGATAACCAGCTCAGAATTACAATATAAACCATACTTTGTACTGTTGGCAGACTACAACGCCGAGATCAAACATAAAACCAACAAGTACCCTACTTTCGCTACCCAATTTGAACCTGAGGACATTCCAGAGGATGCCCACAAAGGGAACATATACCAACCCACCTGGAGGCAAAAGTTACTGGAAACCTATCCGGAGATGCTACGAACATGGGATCACGCAATAAATGCACTTGAAGTATAACAATTGCTACGGGCCAGTGCAACGGAGAAGATAATGGAAGGCATTTGCCATAAAGGTTAAGAACAATGCCAATTGCAAAGAATGGCTCAATTACCATGCCATTGCACCCCCAACAGGCACACCAACAGTTCAATACATGATAGCTACCATCCGACATTGGATGCCACGCCTACACCCTATGCCAGATGTCTCCGCGCAGATGATGCTCAAAATTTTGGACATGATGCAAGTGGTGTTAAAGACTTTCCGAAATTTACGTAATATCCAGCCTCCAATTCTGGGCTTCATCAATGGTAACTATGATCTACTTTATGATATCAGCATGACCCCAAGTATCCGTGTGGCTTACGCATGGCATGCACGAATAAGATATCTCCCTGCATGTTACAAACAAACTTTTGATGACATGTTCACCACAGGGTTCTGGGAAGCACACTCAGAAGTATTCGCGCCCCGCCCAACTCATCTGCTCCAGTTATTTGCTTGCGAACAAACAATGCATTCAGAACTCTACACCACGCCATAACCTGATATGCCTGGCGCAGTTAATTGGGACGCCTGCAGAGAGATTTGGTCAGGAGACTACGCATCAAAGAACAGGAATTGGCAACCGACCTACTGCAGCAATACATTGATCAAACCATGGAGCAGACATCTATCAGAGGCGATAGACACTAGGGGGGGGAGAGTGTTGGCATCATATGGGAAGACGCCAAGTATGAGCATGTATGCAGATCTAGCACTGAGGCAACCCATCAATTTTTTTCCAATCCTTACACATTTTAAAAGTGATTCTCATCACTAAAAACCATTGTAAATACCATTTCCCTTTTTCGTAGCTCCATTTTGTACAAGCCGAGGAGTCCTCGAGCTTGAGGAGCCCTAGAAGTAGTTGCCTACCAATTTTCATATTTTTTAGATCTCGTTTGAACCCTCAAATAAGCCCTAGAACCTAATTTTTAACTAGGCCGGACACTAGGTCTGGACAGGGCCAAAGCTAGTCAAAAACTATAAATAGAGCTAGAGAGCTCATGTGTGTGCGCGTGTGTGTGTATGTGTGTGCATGTTTGTGTGCTTCTCACTCACACATTTGTGCCTTCACTTGCTCGAGGTCTTCATATCATCCTCATGTCTTCCCGGATTGACATTAAAGGAGGTTCTACTCATCACTAAGCTACACTTGTCCTTAGTGCCACTCAGATATCTTAAAATCATTTTGACCGCTTCCCAATGTTTCTTGCCAGGATTAGACATATATCTGGTCACAACTCCCACTGCAAATGTAATGTCTGGTCTCGTAGCTAGCATAGCATACATGAGACTACTAATAGCAGACTCATAGGGAATTTTGGTCAATCATCCTTGCTCAATTTCACATATGTGGGTAGAGGTGTACTCAATGCATTTCTACCCTACATATTGAACCTGTGAAGTACTTTGGATATGTACTCACTTTGAGACAAGTATATGCATCTTTTACTCCTATCACGAGTAATGTGCATGCCAAGAATATGTTTGGCATCCCCCAAATCCTTCATATCAAATGTCTGACTCAACTTCTTTTTGAGAAGTGACAAATCATAAGAGGATTTCCCAGCAATCAGCATATCATCAACATAAAGTATCAAACATATCAAGCTACCATCTGAACATCTCTTTGTGTAGAGACAATGATCCTCATTGCTTCGAGGATAGCCTTGAGACTTCATAAAAGCATCCAACTTTTGGTACCATTGTCTAGGGGACTGTTTAAGTCCATACAAGCTCTTCTTAAGCTTACAAACTAGACTTTCCTTGCTAGGAACTACATAACCCTCTAGTTGTTCCATATAGATCTCATATGTAAGATCTCCATGCAAGAAAGCAGTTTTCACATCCATTTGGACTAGTTCTAAGTCCTCCATTGCAACAAATCCAAGCAACATACACAGGGTAGTCATCTTGACCACTGGAGAGAAGATTTCCTCGAAATCAACACCATGTTGTTGCTTAAAACCCTTTGCAAAGAAGCACTCTCTGATGTGAATTTCAGCTTATATACCCATTTACATGGTAAAGCTTTCTTGCCATTTGGCAAAGGTACTAAATCCCAAGTACCATTCTTGTGAATCGAATCCAACTCACTCTTCATGGCACGCTCCCACTTGACATGATCCTCTGTCTGCATAGCGTCGTTGTAGCAAGAAGGCTCACCCGCATCTGTTAACATAACAAAATCTAAATCTGGAACATATCTATCAGGTGGATGTGAGACACGTGCGGAACGTCTCAATGGTTGCTGAATAGGAACATGTGCACACTGATCTGAATGGACATTCTCTTGAACATCCCTATGTGCAGCATTTTAATGCATGCTAACTAGAGGACTACTATCCTCAAACACCACTCTTCTCACTTCAACCTCCTTAATGGGTTGTTTATGCATCTTAGACTCATTGAAAATGACATTAATACTTTTGATCACTGACTATGTTTGAGGATCTCATAAGCGATATCCAAATTGTCCTTCTCTACCATATCCAAGAAAAATGCATTTCTTTGACTTATGGTCCAACTTTTGTCTAAGATTCTTGGGTATATGAACATATGCTTCACACCCAAAAACTTGAAGATGATCATAATATTGTCCTTCTCTACCATATCCAAGAACAATGCATTTCTTTGACTTATGGTCCAACTTTTGTCTAAGATTCTTGGGTATATGAACATATGCTTCACACCCAAAAACTTGAAGATGATCATAATATGGTGGCTTCCCTGTCCATAACTCTTGTGCCACTTTCAAACCTTTGGAAGTACTAGGTGAAAGATTAATCACATGAACTACAGTCAATACTGCTTCTGCCCAAAAACCGTGTGAGAGGTTTGCATGATGCAACATAGAGACTACTCTATCTTGAATAGTTCTATTCATCCTCTCAGCTACACCATTCTGTAATGGGGTATATGGAGCTGTAAACTCACATGAGGTATACTCACCCCCATTATTTGAATGTAAAGCCTTAAGCTTAGTTCCCTTTTCAGTCTCAACTGAAGCAAGCCATTTTTTCAAAGTAGGGAATACCTCATCCTTCGATTTGATAGGATATATCTAGACTTTTCTAGTAGCATCATCTATGAAAGTGACAAAGTAAAGAGAACCACATAGGGACCTAGTGGGCATAGGACCACACACATCTGTATGAACGAGATCTAAAGGCTGAATTGAAGAGTCAATTTGCGTTCTATGCACATTTCTGGTTTGCTTTTCATATTGACTATGCTCACAAAATGAAAAATGAAAGAAAGATAACACAGGTAAGTAGCCAGAAAGAGAAAGATTTTCCATTCCACTATGAGATATATGGCCCAAACGACCATGCCAAATACAATCCATAGGCTATTCAGTAATAGCTAACAAGTGTTCTTTCTGTGATACAAATAAAGGATAAAGTGAGCCAACTTTGCTTTCATTTGCAACAACCATATTGCCCTTTGATATGTGAAAGGACTGAGCATAGAAGACCACCTTGTAACCAAGGTCATCAAGTTGACAAACTGACATCAAACTGTGTGATAGCTGAGGTACATGGCGTACATTATGCATAGTAAATTTTGAATCATCAATGAACTACACAACCACATCTCCAATCCCCACAACATCACACCGATAAGAATCACCAAGTCTCATGGTACCAAGAGACTTTGCTGCATAATTAGAGAACCAATCTCTATGTGGTGTCACATGGAAAGAAGCACCAGAATCTAGCAGCCAGGTGTGGGAAAGAGAATCAGCCATAAGAGCCGCAGTTGGCACAGTACTATCAAGTGTCAACACATCAGCATCATCAGAAATAACATTAATTTCTTCAATCTTCATAGTCGAAGTAGATGGTGCATGTAACTGTTTAACATGCCCATCAACATTCTGTCCTTTACCTTTAGCATTTTTTGATGCATAATAGTCTTTCTTCATGTGTCCTTTCTTATGACAATAATGGCATTTGATATCCCTCTTCCTTGATTTACTTCTACTCTTATTCCATTGACCATTCTTTTCCTTGTTCTTGCTCCTACCACGTTGTTGATTCTTTCCTTGGTAAGAATTATGAACATTATATGCATCTCCACTCTGAGTCCCAACCATAGATTTTCTACGAATCTCCTCATTCAAGAGTGCTCCACATATGTCATCATAGACGATTTTACCACCAGGTGCACTATTGTTAATAGCTATGCAAAATGTATCCCATGATGAAGGCAAGGTGCATAACAGCAATACTACTTTCATTTCATTATCCATATCCATTTTCTGAGACTGTAACTGAGAGAATATAACATCAAACTCATTTAGATGAGCAGAAACACTATCTGTGTCCTTCATACAAAGGTCATATAATTTTCTCATTAGATAGACTTTATTTGATGCCGTCTCTTTTTCATATGTATTGCATAACTTCTTCCAAAGCTCCTCTGCACTTTCACAGTCTAATACTGTAAAGTAAACATTATCTACCAGGTGCAAACGAATGGTAGACATGGCCATTTCATCTAACTCATCCCAATCATCTTCATCCATGTCAGCAGGCTTCTTTGAAATTCCATTTACTGGCTTTCATTGCCTGCTTTGAATCAGCACATCTTTAATCTGATTCTTCCATAGAGCAAAGTTTGTGCCATCAAATTTTCGGATCTCAAAATGGTCTTTGCCCTGCAAGTTATAGCTCCACCTTGGAACACTAGCACTAGACCCTAATCCACCGTATGTGCCTGAGACCTCTGATGCCATGATGGTAGAGAACTAAATGGAATGATAATGGAGCTAGAAGAGTCCAAACACCAATGAATAAGTGTATCAAGGAGTAAATCGACCACTATATAGTTGACAAAACCAAAAAATCTAGAAAACTTTTACGAGAGTATCCTCTGCAAAATGAGCATATGACTAGTGTCAAAATATCATAGAACTCCACGTACTGACATGTTTGCCTGCATAGTGAATCACTGACTTTGCTGCATATAATCAGTTACCCAATAGAAGCCAATTAGGCTTATCGAGCACCTATGAACAACTATCATACATCTCCTATGGTGAGGCTGGGTAAGTCTTCCACCTGCATCATCGAAGAGGCCCCGACACCTAGGTGTCTCCCAATTAAGAAAACCTCACCGCAACCCTCTTTATCAAACGTAAAAGGCTTTATGCAAAGAATGTAACCGCTATATCAATGACCACATGGACGTACATAAGTGGTTTCCACAGAAGCGTACATAATGTGTATGTGCTCAATATATGCAGTAAAATGATACTAAAAGGTTGAATGCACAGTCCCAAAAACAGCGAATAACACCTGCAAGTGTCTGTCAACTCTGATGTTTTTGGCTCAAAAAACCTGCATAAATTTGCAAAAGCTGCTCACACCAAAATTGAAATCTTTCAAGAAACCTGCAGTTTTACAAGTGTGGCTGAAAACTATTGAAGATAAATGTACAAGCTCATTTTCATATGAGCTATGATAGGATAAATTTACCAAATATAAAGATAAAGGAAAAGAGGAGAAAAAAGAAAAAAAGTCTAGTCAAAATTCATGATGAGTAAGAGATACAATATCTTGCCTTGTAGTTAGTGGCATGTAGTGGGGAAACTGGTGAGTTAAGAAGGAGGCACAAACTTCTTCACATGCTCATTGGTTATAAAAGTGAAGTGGGAGCACATTCAAAAAAGGAGAGAAAGAGGCAAGAGCTCCCAGTAGTCGAATCTAGTCATTTTGTCATTTTGTCTTCCCATAGACTCCTTCCAGCCGCACGTCAGTTTGTACACAACTCTATTGTGGAGCTCATATCTCAGTGTATATGTAACCATTTCTTGCGTTTGAAAACTCATTGGAAAGCTTATCTTGTCCATTCTGTATATGTCAAATATCTCCTTCAAATCATATATATTCAATGAGATATCAGTGAAAGAGTGAAGTCCAGTTTTTCAGTATACCTATGTAGACAGGTAGTCTATTTTGGTCGGTTATGTTTCCCAACCAAAACATATCCAAATTGCTTTCTTTTTGTTTTTTTGGAACGCTCTTGGCATCTTTTTCCACTTTTCCAAATATCTCATTTATTTTTTTAATATATATATAATTTATGTAAATACTAGCTTATTTATATATCTAATTTTTTCAAAGGTAGTAGCCTACTCTTCCAAAATTTTTATTCAAAGGTAGTAGCCTACTCTCCCAAACTTTAATTGATGAAGAAAGTAATTTATATATATAAGTGAACAGTTCTAGCACCCACAAGACTCCCGAATGTAGGGGTTGCTTAAGACTTGCTAAAAAGAAATTACAAGAAAAGTTGATAACTCTTTCATCTCCTTCATGGGAGCCCCACTTGCTTTTAATCTTGTTCCTCATGATGAAAAAAAGTATATGGTATCTAAAGGGTAGGGGCTTTTTACAATTGAAAATTTTTTTGTCTAAAAGGAAAAAGATTTTTTGATCAACCATTTCTTAGAAGGGTTACCAAAGTTGGCATCACAACTCTTGCTCGAGATCTTCCAGATAGCCTCGCCTCTTATAGTATTCCACAGTGCAAAGGAGCAGCGATCAGTTCACCTAATAAAGCTTGCTTCCTGTTGATTTGTCCCGACAATACCATGATTCCTCCAAGGGTCCTCGAAACTGACATTGAATTGGGGCAAGAAAAGAAGAGGTGTCTAGGGTCTTCATTGCCATTGTGGCACTACTTACACCACAGAGGGACATTGCAAATTTTGTTAACTTTAACATTGGTCCAAATTCCCCGACGGAGGATTTGCCACATAAGAACATATTTTTTGATGTCAATGATGGGATGCCAAAGGGATTGGAACTTGAACTCTCACCTCAAACCCATCCAATTCAAACACTATCTCTTATTAAGTATAACATGAAAGTCCCCATTCGTCTTGAATTTTGGAATTTTATAATGACTTTTGCCGGTGTGCCACCTAAGACCCTCCAAGTGAGGGAATTCCTACTGAATAATGAGGCGAGACTTCGAGCACTCCCAACCATTGAATCTTCTTCACGACGAGCACCATTCTTCAATATAATCCACTCTCCTTGCCAATTCAATGTCCTCAAATCATCAATTGGCTACTTTCTTGATTCTAGAGATGTTTCCACAAGAAAAAACCTTTGTTCCACAACTTTCTAGTTTTTTAAAGGTTCCATGACTCAACCCCCCCTGATTCCCTTAATAGGGAACCAGATGGAGTCATTTTGTCTAATATTGGTTGCCCACTTTCAATCTTCATTCATCTTGACGAATTTTTTCACCTTGTTCTAACTTTTCCATAGAGAACACACTAAGCTGGACCCTCTAGGATAGGGGGAGAACAACAGAGTAAGTAGATCTAGACCCTTCCACCTAGGTAGGCCCACAAGCTTAAGAGCGCTCATGTTTCTAAACATTAGCTTAACCCAAGGGGCATCCGTGTTGCTCCATGCTTTAAGTAACCTCATGCTTTAAGTAGCTTACTCGCCATTCTCTCAATGTCAAGAATGCCCAATCCACCTTGGTCTCTGTTTATGGTTCTAATGGTCATGTTGAAACTCTCTATTCACAAGTTCTTTGTATATTCCCATTTGTATCCTTAATGGCTGTTTTGTAACTATTCATTATCAATATAGCTTTCCTTTCCTATTGTTGACATGCATAAGTGATGGAAGCTTGTGGGTCCGATGTTTGTGTGTGTATTGGACATGTGAAAAGGTGTTTGGGTTCTGAATACTAGCAACAGCTGTCATTGCTTGAAAAGCAAATTGTTTTCCTAGCAACTCCATTGTCTCACAAGGGGTCCCATGGCTACTATGTCTTTCACTTTGTAACTCTGATAGTTGAATAAGTGATGTTAAGTGTTGAATAATTCATGTTCAGTGAAAGGGTAGCCTAAGATTGAACTTCATATTCGAAAAAACTATGTTATGCGCCTCTCATACGTTGGGCTCAAAGGGAGCAAACAAAAATAAAGATGGCATGAAGGACAATTTCCCCCGTTTTTTTTCTTAATCTCTAATAAGGTGTACAACACTAAGTGCAAGGAGCTGTTTTTCTTTTGTGTGGAGTCGAAGAAAATTAAAGGTCAATGAAGAGTTTGAGGATGCCTCTTTTATTTTTGAGGATGAATAAATTAGCTCGCTTCTTAAAAGGTAAAAATAAATCATGCTTCTAGATCTTTGTAAATTCTTGAATAAAGAAAAAATATTAGGCGAGAAATGGACGTGCTCGGCGGCTTCACTTGCAACTTGCAATCTACACAATGTCTACGCTCGACATGAGCCGCTATGCCCCCCCGGTTTTACACGCAAGATGTCAATGAGGATTTCGGAAGGCCAAAATCCGTATCTTGGCACAATGCTGGTTTCGCTATCTCCGATGGTAGGGGTTGCTTAAGACTTTCTAAAAAACGTTACAAACAAAGTTGATAACCCTTTCATCTCCTTCATGGGGCGCCCACTTGCTTTTAATCTTTTTTCTTGCAATGAAAAACAATCTACGGTATCTAAAAGGCAAGGGATTTTTACAATTGGAAATTGTTTTGCCTAAAAGGAAAAAGGTTTTTTGATCGACCATTTCTTAGAAGGGTTACCAAAGTTGGCATCACAACTCTTGCTCCAGATGTTCCAAAGGGCCTCGCCCTCTGGAACATCTGGAGAGGAGCAGTCGATTGCTTCACCTATTAAAGCTTCCTTCCTATTGATTTGTCTCGATAACACCATGATTCTCTCAAGGGTCCTCCAAACTGACATTGACTTGGGGCAAGAAAAGAAGTGGTGTCCAGGGTCTTCATTACCATTGTGGCACTGCTTACACCATAGAGGGACATCACATATTTTGTTAGCTTTAAGATTCGTCCAAATTCCCCAACGGAGGATTTGCCACATAAGAACACATTTTTCGATGTCAATGATGGGATGCCAAAGGGATTGGAACTTAAACTCTCACCTCAAATTCATCCAATCCAAACACCATCTCTTATTAAGTATAACATGAAAGTCCCCATTCGTCTTGAATTTTGGAATTTTATCATGACTTTTGTCGTTGTGCCACCTAAGACCCTCCAGATGAGGGGAGTCCTACCGAATAACGAGGTGAGAATTCGAGCACCCCCAACCATTGAATCTGCTTCATGACAAGCACCATTCTTCATAGTCCACTCTCCTTGCCAATTCAATGTCCTCAAACCATCCATTAGCTACTTTCTTGATTCTAGAGGTGTTTCCACAAGCAAAAACCTTTGTTCCATACTTTTCTAGTTTTTTGGAGGTTCCATGACTCAACCCCCCCCCCCCCCCCAATTCTCTTAATAGGGAACCAGATCGAGTCATTTTGTCTAATATTGGTTGCCCACTTTCAATCTTCATTCATCTTGACAAATTGTTTCACCTTGTTCTAACTTTTCCATAGAGAACACACTAAGCTCGATCCTCTAGGAGTAACCAGATAGGGGGAGAACAACAAATTAAGTAGATCAAGACCCTTCCACCTAAAGTCTTGTTTCTAAACATCAGCTTGGCCCAAGAGGCATCCTTGTTGCTCGATGCTTTAAGTAACCATTTCATGGCTAGCTTATTCGCCATTCCCTCAATGTCAAGAATGCCCAATCCACGTTGATCTTTTCAGATTATGCAAGTGGTGCATTTTATTTGGGGACACCTCTTCTTTTAGGGTCCCCGTCGAGACAAAGTTTCTACAAATTCTTTCCAGTTTGACGATCTCTTGGTCCTTCAGGCTCTAGCAAGAGAGAAAGTAAATAATCCAAGAAAGAAGGAATGTGTTAACCACCATAGCACACCCTGCTAGGTAGATCATACCTTTCCAATATGCCAACTTGTTATGGATCTTGGAAAGAGCCTAGTTCCATCACTATCCTATCGAAATATTTGTTACCGTTAGTGTCCATGTGAAAGGCCAAATGGCCATTGGACACTTCTTTGTATATGTTCTTTAATAAAACATATAGTGGCCTGGTCAGTCACAGTCTATAAGTTCGACCACATTTGTAAGACCTAAGTAGTCTGTCTTCGTGCTCCCTGTGTACTATGTTTTTCTGCGTATTCTATGGTCTTTGTGTTGGCTACCCTGCGTGGCCTTAGGAGCTTGATTTTCTACTCCGAGGATATCGTTCTAGAGATCGCAATAAGGAGAGCGCAATGTGGTGCATCGCCATCGAAATACTTCACTAGTATCAGAGCAGTTCGAGGCAGAAGCTTTGTTCCTTTTGTGCAAGTGAAGGGAGCACTCGCCCCCTGGCTTTCTCCAAGGCTTACGACGAAGGTGGCGACCAAGGCATAGACCTTGGCATACCTTGTCATCCAAGTCACCATTGGCACCTTTGGCTGCGCAATGCCAAGAGCTTTGCAACAAGACAAAAATCAAGCAATTTGGATATGTTTTGGTTGGGAAACTTGACCGACAAAAATAGACTACCTGTCTACATAGGTATACTGAAACAGTGGACTTCACACTTTCACTGAAAGCTCACAGAATATATAATCTTTGAAGAAGATATTTGACATGTAGAAACTACACAAGATAAGCTTTCCAAGGAGTGTTTAAATGCAAGAAATGGTTATAGATATAGTGAGATATGAGCTCCACAACAGAGCTATGTACAAACTGACGTGCGACTGGAAGGAGTCCATGGGGAGACAAAATGACAAAATGACTAGATCTGACTACTGGGAGCTCTTGCCTCTTTCTCTCCTTGTCTTGAATGTGCTCCCACTTCACTTTTATAACCAATGAGCATGTGAAGAAGTTTGTGCCTCCTTCTTAACTCACCACTTTCCCCACTACATGCCACTAACTACAAGGCAAGATATTGTATCTCTTACTCATCATGAATTTTGACTAGACTTTTTTTCTTTTTTCTCTTCTTTTCCTTTATCTTTATATTTGGTAAATTTATCCAAGCATAGCTCATATGAAAATGAGCTTGTACATTTATCTTAAACATACCCCCTCAAACTCATTTGTGAATTATCTTCAACCATGTCCTGCAAATTTATCACATCCTTGAAACCTTTGAGTTTAGAAGCATCCAAGAACTTTGTAAACATATCTGAAACCTTCTCTTTGGTTCTGATGAAACTTTATCTCCACATCTTTTCTCAATACCTTCTCCCTTAGATAATGGTAGTGGACCTCTATGTGCTTGCTCCTTGCATGAAACATAGGATTGCTTGCCAAGTAAATACTCGACATGTTATCACCGTATATAGGGATGGTTCCAACTTGCACTTCAAGATCAGCCAAAAGCTTTTTAATCCACATTGCTTCACATGTGGCAAATGCTAATCCTCTATATTCAACCTCCATGGATGAAAGTGCAATAGTAGGTTGTTTCTTTGAGCTCCATGTGATAGGTTTGCTTCCTATCATGAACACATAACCTGAGGTTGATTTCCTATCTTCCTTTGAACCTGCCCAATCAGCATCGCTAAAGCCTTTGACCTGCAAGTCTTCATCAAACTTGTAAAACAAAGCATGATTAACTGTATTTTTTTTTGCTAAATTTAAGTGTTCACTTGTCGGGGCTTGCATAAACTGAGAAAGTACACCAACAACATAAGATAAATCAGGTCTTGTAATGTTTGCATAGATTAATGATCCTACAATGCTTCTATATGTTGCTACATCTTCCAATAGTTCTCCATCATTTGAGCAAATCTTTGTATTTGTCTCCATGGGTTGAGTGAGTGGTTTGCATTCACTCATTCCAAATCTGAAAAGAACATCCAACAAGTACTTCCTTTGCATCAAGTAGATGCCACTCTGTCCATAAACAACTTCAATTCCTAAAAAATATTTCAGCTCTCGAAGATCTGAAATTTTAAACTCCTTACCAAGCTTCCTTTTGATATCTTTAATCCATGTAACATCATTTCCTATTATGATGAGGTCATCGACGTATATGCAAATATATACCTCTCTATTTTCTTCCTTCTTCATATACAATGAAGGATCTGCACTACTTGGGTTGTATCCACACTTAGTTAGATATTCTACCAATCTCTGATCCCATGCTCTTGGTGCTTGCTTCAAGCCATAAAGTGCCTTTTTCAACCTGCAAACAAAATCTGGATGGTTTTCTTTGTATGCCCCTTCTTATATGTGGTGACTTCAACATGGTGGAGGACCCTATGGACAAATGGATGGGCAAGGATAGGGTCATCGATAGTCGGGAGAAAGAAACGTGCAACTCGAATGGCTTTTCTTGGTCAAATCTCCAAGCGGACGAGGACCTGAGGAAAGCTAGACTTGATAGATGCTACATCTCTCAGAGTTTTACTCATCAGTGGGGCCACCCTTCCCTCTCGCAACGCACCGACCTCACCATCTCTGATCACTACCCGATCGTTATCACTTTCCAACCTTCCACTAAGATCCGTAAGGCTCCTTGGTTCCACGCGAGTGTGCCCTCCTTCTCTCTCCCCTCCGTCCATCAAGATATTGCTGATGTGTGGAAGGAGGCGTTCACCTCCCGCTTATCCCCAGCCAAGTGCTGGAGAAGTGCGGTCGATAAGTCACGACAGATCATGATTAGATCCAGGAAGATGCGCGAGACTGTGCGGTGGGCTCGTAGAGAAGCTCTATATCAAACTCTGGAGACTCGAGGAGGAAGTGAACAAAGGAAAATCTCAAGCCCAGAAAGGCCTTCGAAAAATCAGAGCACTGCTGAGATATGAGGAAGAAATACAAAGGAAAAATTTGCAAATTTTCTTCAAGGAGTGGTGGGCTGGCAAAGCGGACAAACCCACCAAAGAGATGTGCCGTATCCTTAAAAGGAAGCATAACAAAGAATCGATCCCCTTATTGCTAGACTTAAATGGCAATGTATGCAATACAGAAGAAGATAATTTTGGGATTATTGAAGGGCACTTCACGAGACTCCTGGGGACCTCGAACCCCCTCTCCCACCATAGAAGGGACTGTATGGCAGCCATATCTAGGGTTTCCCCCCACAGGATACCACCCAACCTTCGCTCCCTCCTACATGCCCCTATCTCTGAAGCAGAAATCATTGAGGTCATCGATGCTCTCCCTTCTGGTAAAAGCCTGGACCTGACGGGCTCACTAATGAATTCTTTAAATCCTTCAAGTTGGTGGTTGCCACCCCTCTTTGTCTGGTTTGGCAAGAGGAGCTCAAGTTTGGCGCGCTTCCTTCTTGTCTCAACAATGGCATTATCAAGTTAATACACAAAAAAGGGGAAAAGAACAGAATAGAGAACTAGCGTCCCATTACGATGCTCCAAACAGGATACAAGATCATCGCCAAAGTCATTGCCAACAGAATCTCTTGCCACTTGAGAGCATGGTTAAGCGAGGACCAGAAAGGTTTCATCAAAGGCAGGTCAATTTTGGAAACCATTATAGATATCTGGGAAGGTCTTGAATTTGCAAATGAGTCTAAACAAGACGTGGTCTTCCTCAAGATCGACTTTGATAAAGCCTACGACAGGCTGGAATGGGACTATATTCTGCAGTCACTCCAAAATCTTGGATGTAGTCAAAAATTCACCAAGATGATCGCGACCCTTCTCGGAAACGCATCAACCCAAATTAACATTAACGGCAAACTCTCGAAGGTGATCAAACTTAGAAGATTGATCAGACAAGGGTGCCCATTGGCTCCCCTTCTCTTTGCCATTGCCACGGAAGGGCTTAGCAGGCTGCTGTAGCATCAGGTGGAAGCTGGTAATATCAAAGGCCTCTGCTTGCCTCATGACCACAGTCAGATAACCATGAGACTTTTTGCCAATGATATGAACGCGTTTGTTCACAATGATAGTACCAGCCAAGAGACGTTCTGGAGGTGTTTAGCTACTTTTTGCGAAGCCTCCGGATCCACAATCAACCACTCTAAGACTGCGTTTAGAGCTATTGTTGGGTCACAACCCAACCTTCTCATTGATCATGGCTATCAAATCATTCCGCAGGGCCAATTTTTTTGGCTTCTTGGGATCCCCTTGGGGTTTGGCGTCTCTATGGAACAGCAGTGGAACTGGGTGCTGGCCAAACTTTAAAATAAGCTCAACTATTGGAGAGATATGCAAATCAATCTTGCTGGTCGTGCTATGGTTATCAACACATTCCTCCTTCCATCTACCATTTATTTCCTTTCTTGTTGGAGACCGAAAGAGCAAGACCTGTCCAAACTGGATAGTATTTGTAGAAACTTCCTTTGGACGGGCGACCACAATAGGAGGGGGTGCCTAAAATCAAATGGTCCATCTGCACCAGCCATAGAGATAGTGGGGGTCTTGGCATCCTAGACATTGGGTGCATGGCTAACAAACTGGCGGCCAAATGGATGATTAAGGCTTGGTGCAACGGGGAGGCCTCGTGGGCCAAGTTGATCTTCAGAAACAAGAACGAGTTGGCTCTCATGGGTTTCCCAAACTGGAAGAATCTTGACATCTTGACCTTGCTGTTTTCGATCCCCGTCTTCCCGAAACGCTCTAATCTCGTGTGCTCCCTATGGAAGAGTTGGAATAAAGTCAAAAGCTACACAAGAGTTAGTGAAGACTGGAAGTGGGCAGTCGGTATTAGACAAAACAACTCTATATGGTTTCCGATCCATGGCATCCGGAGTGTGGAATCTTGGAACATTCAAAATGCCAAGAAGTTATGGAACAAAGGCTTCAGAAAATGGAAACATCTCTGGAAATAAGACACCAACCGCTAGATCAACTTCGAGGATATTGACCCTTGCATCAACATTTCGTACGAAGAATGGAACACTTTGCAAAGCAGATGTCTCGCCTGGGACCGACACAAAGTTTGCCTTCTCATGGGACACGACACGCCGAGCTCGCTTGGTCTCAAATGGCACAATGGGAATAGCCTATCAAAAATCCCGAACATCAAAGAAACGATTGACTATCATGTCAACCTCAACAAGAAGTGGTGCCTATCATGGACGTGACTTTGGTGGGACATGAAGTTCATGGCTATTTGGCACCCCCTCATAGAAATCAAAAAGTCTGTCCTCCTATGGCAAATTCTTCATCATGGAATCTGGACCAACCTCAAGGCTAGCAAATTTTGTGGGATTCCTCCCTGGTGCAAATGCTGCTATCGGTCTATCGAAGATGTTTCACACATCTTCTTTACCTGCTCCAACTCCAACAGACTCTGGCAGACGGTTGGGAAGAAAATTAGACTTCAAAAACATCTCAGTTGGCATCAAGCCCTGCTGGGAGAAGCGATTGGCTGCTCCGCGACTCTCTGGAATGCCATCAGAGGGGAGGTCATATGGAAAATCTGGCAGGAAAGATGTGCTTTCAACTTCGGTGACTCCCCCAAAGAGTGGTCAATTGAGAAATCGTTGTTCCTCCTTGGCAAAAGGATTTTTAACTATAAGAAATCCCCCCCTTCAGGCATCATCAAGTTCTCCTTTTGATCAATAACAAGCTTAAACCCAAGTGGGCCCCTCATGAGGGTGATGGGAGGGTGATTAACCTTCTTTGTAATGCCATCTAAGCTCTGTAAAAGCTTCCCCTGCTTTGTGGGATTTGGGGGGTCCTGTGGGCACTAGTCCCCTTCTCTTGTACTTTTCTTTATTTAATTCAAGTCCGGGAGAGTAGGCTAATGCCGAACTTCCTTTATATTAAAAAAAATAAAAATCTGGATAGTTTTCATCTTCAAATCAATCTCGTGCCTTGCTTTCTCCTTTTCTTTCTTTTCCATCTCATCGACTATTATTGTTTTCTTCTTGTTGCTCGAGGGTGGGGATACTTGTATTTGAATCCGATCAGACTTTGGCCCTATTGAAATAAAACCTGTACGCCAGTCATGCACACATTCAGCTTGCACCAGCCATGGCCGTCCAAGTAAGATCGAGAAGGTAGCCTCTGAGGTCCTTGGTCTTACTATCAGATAATCAACTTTAAATTCTAGACCGCCCACAACTGTGCTTACATTCTTCAAAAGACCTGCAGGCTTTACTTGTGTTTGATCTGCCATTCTCAAGGACATCGGCGTTTCTTCCATGTGGTTGACGCCCAAAGCTTTCATCATGAACTCAGTCATAAGGTTGACTGTGGCTCCACTATCTAACTGAGCACCAGGGACTGCATACCCTTTAATCTTGACCGTCACAGTTGGAGCATTCGAATCAATTTGCGTCATAATACTTTGAATGATTCCTTGGACATCTTTATCTTGTCTATTTTTATCTCGAGCTTTCCTCGGCTTCTTAATATATTCGTTGTAGAATTGTTTCCTATAAGCAGGTGAACACTTCAACAATGTGCTAATGTCCAGCGTGACTTCTGTGTCAGCCAACAGTTTTACGATATCCACTTCCCCTAAACTTTGTCCTTCTTTCCTACATCTCGGAGTCCTTAATCTTTCAGGGAATGGCGCTATGCCCGGAACAATTCCTTAGTCACTGGTGGAAGGATCTCAATCTCTTCCCCATCGTCAAACTCCTGCTGCTCATCAAATCCTCCAGCTTGGTTCTCTACCTCTCCTTGTTATCTTCTCCTGGCTAGCTTTTTCGTGTTCGCCTTCTAGATGCTTCTTTGAATACTCTTGAGTCCTTGTGACTACTGCCACAGTTGGCTCTTTATGTGGTTTCTTGGCCTCGTAAGCATCCACAAAGTGCATTGACGAGCTAGAGCCTTCTTGAGGGTTCGGTGTCTTGAACACTACTCCGATCGTAGGAACTTGCTCTTGAGCTCTTGTTGTGGAATGCATCTGAGTGTAAACATAATTCGAGGACCCTACTGGTCCTTTTTCCTTGTCGGTGGCAGCTTTTCGTTTTGAACAATCTTCATCAAAGTGGCCCTCTCCACTACAATACCTACATAGTGGGGTATAATCAATTGGTTTCATTTCATTTGGACATCTAGATTGAGTATGGCCAAAGCCATGGCATCTCCAACACTAGATTGGACCATCTCTCCTTTGATCACGTGAGACTCCTCTTGGATAGTCTCCTCCTTGACCTTGAGCACCATATCCATATGTCGGTCTGTTTTCCCAACGAGATGTAGGTGGGACACTTTGAGCGGGCAATCCCGTATAAGGTCTCTCTCTTGTATCTCCCGATTTCATGGTCCTCTCTTCATAAGCTCTCCTGTTGTAACATCGGTCCTCTGTATGATTTGTTCTTCCACAAAAAGTGCAACGCATTCTAGGTGGTGATCTATCTGTGAATACTCTCGAGACTGTAGGGCATTCTGAAGCCAAATGACCGTAACCATGGCACTTTCCACACCATGTATTCGATCTAAACACTTGGTTGGGGTTTTTAGTTACCTCTGGTTTTACTGTGTATGTTTCCTGGGTCATTGTGGCAGCTTTTATAGCTTGCGTGACCAACTCCAATATTCGTTCTTCAGTTAGCGCAGGCTTTACCTTGCCTGGCGTGCTAGTGGCAGCTACAAAAGCTGGGGTCGTCAATGAGGGACTTCCTTGGCCAGGATCTTTTATTGGAATATTCCCTGGGTCTCCCATAGGCTCGTATAAGAGTTCCATCTTCCTTTGTTGGCATAATTGGACTTCCTCCCAAAGCCTCGCTTGTTCCTTAGCATCCATTAAAGTTGCAGGTCTTGTTAGGCTGATATGCTGCTGTGCCGTAGGATATCTCAATCCCGAAATGAATCTTCGTTTCAATGTCTCATCGTTCGGAGCATTCGTGCCCATCTTTCTTACCAACGTTTCCATTCTCTGAATGTAGTTATCGATGCTCTCATTGACTCCCTGTCGCAAGTAATCCATCTGTTGGGCCAATCTATCTTGGAAGCCTTGTCGTCGAAACTTTGCCAAGAAGGCTTCCTTGAGCATCTGATAAGTTCCACGCTCTTGTGGTGTCAGATTCCCATACCAGTTGGCTGCCTCATCACGGAGAATAGCCGGAAAAATTCTCAACCTTTGACCCTGGTCAACTACCTCATTGGCCTCACAAGTAACCTCAAACAGTTGGATAAAACTATCTGGATCTTCGTCCCAAGCACCTGAGAACTTGGTGAAGTCCCCCAAGTGAACCGAAATCCACTGAGCCATTTCGAACAGAGGTGTGATGTCAATATCACTTCGATCCCAGAAATTTAGCACACGCGGCCTCAGGATCCCTCCTTCAAACTTTCGCACTTGATTCGCGACCCTCCTACGGGAGTACATGTTTTTGGCTGATTTCTTCGAGCCAATCGAGGTCCACTCACCTGGCGGTTCCCACCTTCTCCTTTCTCTTTCAAGGGCTCTTCTCTGAGCGCGTTCCTCTCTTTGCGTTTGTGTTGCTCCTGAGGATGAGCTCCCCTCACTCATGTACTAGATCTGGAGTCCGCAAGCTCGGCCAACATGTGGCGCTAGGCGAACCTATGACACTCTCTTATAGAGACGTGCCAAGCTATTCCCGGCAAACGCACCAAAATGTATGGCACTCTTAGCCCAAGAGAAAGTGCCTATTCTCAATGATATTTTGCCTAATTTTTCTTACACTAGGTCAATTTTAGGTTCCCCCAAGTCCACAAGTTCACTCCAAAGTTTTGATGGTTTTTCCCCATCAAGCTAGTCATGTCAAAGCAAATCAAAAGAAGAAAACAAAGGAAAGAAAAAAAAATATATATATATATATATATATATATATATATATATGTTTATTTATTTCAGTACAAGCATTTTACACAGAAGTATTTATTCAAGGGGAACATCCTACGAAACAAGCAACGAGGTTTATCCAAGGCATCACACTCTTCGTACACTTAAAGAAGAAATTTTGCAAAGGGTTTCGTTTATTCAAGTCTGCCTTGATGATGTGACAGTGTAATCACTGAAGTCTTTGGAAAGGCTTGGACAGAATGAAGAGACATCTGCAGTGATTGAAGTGTTATTCTCAAGTGCTTTAATGACACTAATACTTGGCTTCATGTGGAAAGCCATTGCTCATAACCCATCATTTGTCAAACGAGATTCGTGAATCAGTAGCTTAAGACAGGGTCTGCATTCTTCTCAGGATCAAAAATTTGTGCCGTTGAAACTTCAAGTGTGCATTGCTAACATGTCATATCGGTAAAACAGGTGCGAGCATATGACATTAAACCAATCTATTTTATGCAAACTACAGCTGTTCCATATATTTAACAAATTTCATGTATGCAACGCAGGGGAAATTACTACTGAATTCAAATATTCATTTACCAAACACAATGCTAAAACCTGTAAAATTCAGAATAGCGCATTTGTTGTTTCACTGATCTTCAGCTGCTACAGCTTCTTCACTCCAATCATTGATCTTGATATTTTTCTACCCTCTTGAATCCTTCTTCAATCAGAAGCTCCTCAGCAGCGCTATCTTCTGCAGTTCTCAATCGACATCCTTCTTTCGACAGCAGCATACACTGCAGCAGCTCAGGTCTAGATTTATTGACAAATCAGTCCTTCGGTTCAGCAAGGGTAGAAACTAGGATCCATGAGGCATTCGCGACAGTCCCTCTCCAAACATTGTGCCAGACTCCTCCCTTTTCAAACTCTATCTCCCCTCGCTGTGTAATCAGCGGCTTGTCTGAGACAAAAATAAATTTTTCAGCAGATGCCCTCCCGAGGTAGAGAAACACTCCCCCCTTTTGGCAGCCGACTCCCTTCGACCCTTAAGGGACAGCACTTATAGCTCTGATTTTTTCCCCCCCGTCGTCTGCCCCCCAACTCCTCCTTATCGGCTCCCGCTCCCTCGGCCCCCTTTGTTCTTGAGCTGTCGAAAAAAATGGAGAGAGAGTCCTGACAGCAAATAACCTCCAACCCTTTTCTGTTTTCTTTTCAGAACATTAACAACCACCTCATTCAGAAGGGGATGGCCCCCAACTCAAGAAGAAAATCTGCATCATTTTTTTGTCAAGATTTGAAACAACTCAGTCTGCCACTTTGCAAGTTGTACTTTGGGCCACCTCTAGTAGGCCCCTATGATTGCACAAATTTAAAACAATGATTAGCATAATGCGATCAGATTCAACGTTTTTCCCTATAACTTTAGACCACTCCATGAGATCATGTCCACCATTGGCAAACCATTAAACATTTCTCGAGCTTCTTGAACCATGTAACAGTTGGCATACATCATAGCCAATGCAATGCCAGCCTCCAAGAGGCAATACTAGAGGTGCTTCACGTGCAGCATGGTACGGTAATGTGAGTCGGAACTGGCTATCGCGAATAGCTCCTCTTGTGTCACCAAGGGGTTCCCAGGCCTCATGTTCTGCTTCAAAGCATCCAATTTTAATGCGACATTGCATGCCGAAAGCTCCTGCAAGCTGAAATCAAAAGTATTTACCTGCCAAATAAAACCACATTAGTGCATCAAAACCAACCCTTTTCTAAGCTAACATACTCCCCTCTTCTTATTTGTGAAGTCGTCCTCGACAAGCCAATCTTGCTGCAATAAAATCCAAACCACCATGAACATGTCAATTTATAATTGGTTCGCATACCTTTTCATCGAGCCATCATTCCAAGTGGACCTGCACTCATTGAAGCTATTAGTGCTCAAAAAAATCACTCATGAATACATACAAATTAGTCACTTCCAAAATGATCCAAGAACATGCACATATATGCAATTCCATTTCAGCCATGCATCAATTTGCTCATACATTCCATTATGAAAAATGGTCTCAACCAAAATAACACATGCACACCTTTCCATGAATTACACATGCACTGTCATTGCAAAAAACAGAAACGGAAATACCGAAATAAACAACAACAACTGAAATGAATTCAATCGGAGATGCAACATACCCGAAATGCATACCCCATTATTGCACCTACTATTCACTATGTACACATAGTCCATGACCAGACATTTCCGAAGAATCCCCATCGTCGTCCTACAAAAGTCATCGAAACTCGAGTGCAAGTGAAGACATACATCAGAACCCTAGAGTGTCACACACACTGGAAAACCCTCGGATAGAGCACACAAGTTATAAAGCAAGATCGTTGCATTACCTCGCTAAAGCCTCATCCATAAGTACATATACAGTCTCCGTGCCTTCAAGAATGTTGATTCAAAGTGAGCCGATCTGTCATAAGCCATCACATACCATTCACATAAGCAAATAACGTTCCCTTCCAGGCGATCATCGCCCTCTCCTCTCTCTCTCTCCCCCTCAGGAGTGGGGAATAACTTCATAGGTAAATTTTATTTTAATCACACGTTGGCCTGTATTGACATTGGATGCGATTCGTGGACCTGACCACCTGATCAGGTTGATTCCACCCATCTACCAATGCAATGCAGCGCACAACACACAAACACACAATGATAACACATAACATATATCAGCTAGCCCATAACGAAGTTGGATGCGGCTCATGGTTGTGACAGCCCAGCCACAATGGTTCCGCATCCCAAGCCTATGGCGAAACTAGCTGCGGCTCGTGGTCCTAACCACCCGGCTAAGATAAATCCACCCACCTACTAGCCCACCATAGCACATCGGTACGATCACAACAACACACATTCTTTTTCTTTTCTTTCTCTTCGTTTTTTTTTTTCTAGTTAATTAATTCACCCAAGTCCTGAGAATTAGGGAGAGGAAGAAAGGGACTTTCCCACTTTTCCCACAAATGCATGCAAACATATACACTCTAGCCTTTGACATATCAACCACCTCTTCACTCCATTCTCTCAATTACAGACACTACATATGTATCCATCGAGTTGACTTTTCACTTGGTAACTACAGCCGGCTATGCCTTAGTCTCTCGTATACCTATCCTTAGGTGTCCTAGAATGTGAGTCTCCGAGATATCTCATGTAGCCTCACATCGTACCCGCATCCCAGCGACTTCCCTAGGGCGAGTCAGGCTCAACTTCAGGAGCTCCGTCATCACTTCCTATCGTTAACACATCTGCCCAAGCCCAAGTGATATCGTTTTCTTCGTTAGGCATTTCCCTAGAAGGATCAAAATAGTAATATCGATCTCCCGCCTATCCTACATGTCGAGTCAGGTATTCCTCAAAACACTCAATGTAAAATGCAACACCCAAACCCTGGTTTATAAAGCATACCAGCCAATGTGCTTCCTCTACATCATATTCCGTCTCAAAATCGCCGATATCTATGTCCATGCGGCCGAATGTTTGGTCCGAGAAATATATCCTTAGCTCGTACAAATAGAGTTGCATTATTTGGTCTACCATTTTGTTACTTAGCTCCTAACAGTCTCTGCATAACACAAAAATATTAGAAGTCCAAAATTCTTGAGTTAGCACAGGATAATATTTATGACAACAAAAATCATAACTAACATATGCGCATATATATAAATATATATATAACTATACATGTATGTACAAGGAGTCTACTACGTCCTTCTGTTGGATCTCATCTGGCTTCTCCCATCTTAATATCACTTGAAATATGGTTTAACTCGAAGCGCGTTAACCTTCACGGGAGCACATTCTTCTCCTAAATCTTGAATTTGCATGGAACCATTGGAATTGAGTTCCACTACCTTAAACGGTCCTGCCCATCTTGTCTGTAACTTCCCCGGGAATTTATAATATTTACTATCATAGACTAGCACCAAATCCCCTTCTTGAATCGCATAGGTCCTGAGATTCTTGTCATGCCTCTCTTTACGTCTTCTCTG
The DNA here is from genome assembly GCA_020310875.1 of Ceratopteris richardii. Classification (NCBI taxonomy): domain Eukaryota; kingdom Viridiplantae; phylum Streptophyta; class Polypodiopsida; order Polypodiales; family Pteridaceae; genus Ceratopteris; species Ceratopteris richardii. The sequence goes on from CM035406.1 coordinate 226,800,071, forward strand.
AATAGCTTCCAGACTTTGCTGTGCAATGAGTCTCTTTTCTTCTAGCTTGACCAGTTGTATGTGCCTTTCCTTCAATGACTCTTCTTCTCCCAGCCTAGCCTCGATGGCCACTCTTAGTGTCGGAACTTCTTTTTCAATGGGAAAGATGGCTTCCTCGCCATATACTAGGGAGAACGGAGTGCTCTTAGTCGTCACTCGGTAGGATGTTCGATATGCCCACAAGGCTTCCAAAAGTCTCTCATCCCAGTCTCTCCTATGCACAGCTACTGTCTTTGTCAGAATCTGTTCCAGCACCTTGTTGGTGACCTCCACTTGTCCATTTGCCCTCGGGTAATATGGAGTGCTTTTTCTATGTTTGATCTTATATAATTCCATTAATTCTTCAATCAGTTCGTTGACAAAATGGGTTCCTCTATCACTTACTATTTCCAGCGGGCATCCAAATCGAGTGATAATTTGTTCGTACAAAAATTTAGCTACATCAATAGCTCGGTCAGTTTTCAGAGCTTTAGCCTCTACCCACTTGGTAACATAGTCAGTGCAGACCAAAATATACCTATTAGACCGATGTCTTGAGGGAGGATCAATAGGCCCCACAAAATCAATTCCTCATTTCTCAAACGGCTTAAGAGCCAGCACCAGCGTAAGAGGAGCAGCATGTGCTAATGTGGTTTTGCCCATTCGTTGGCATTTGTCGCATTTCTTACAGTATGTGTGCGAGTCTTTGAACAGCGTTGGCCACCAATACCCAGCCAATAAAATCTTTCTTGCCATCAATTCACCAGCAAAATGCCCACCGCAGGGTTCATCATGTAATGCTCTCAACACTAGGGTTGCTTCTTCTTCCTCGAGACACCTCCGATAAATGCTTTCATGTACAAAATATCGATAGAGCTGCCCACCAATGATGCTATGGTGCTTTGCCAATGCTAACAGCTTTTGCTTCTCTCTCTTGCTTGCTCCTGGCGGATATTTAATGGTGCATAAGAAGTTCACCAAGTCAGCATACCAAGGTACTTTAGCATCAACCTGGAATAGATGCCCATCAGGAGCATCGTCGGGCACACCAGAGATTGGCTCCTCATTAACAATTCGAGATAAATGGTCGACAAATATATGCGCTTTGCCTGGTCTGGTTACCACTGTGAACTGAAATTCTTGGAGAAGTAGCATCCACCTCATCAATCGCCCTGATAACTCTGGTTTATTAATGATGTACTTAAGGGCTTCATGATCCACATAAAATGTGAAATGCTTTCCCATCAAGTAATGCCGATACTTGTTTACCGCAAAGATCATCGAGAGGCATTCCTTCTCTGTAGTCGTGTAGTTCCTCTCAGTGCTATTCAAGTTGCGACTTGCGTAATAAATCGGGTGGTCCAACTTCTTTTCATCGGCTTGGCATAGTACTGCTCCAACCGCAGTATGAGAAGCGTCGATATGTACATGGAATTCTTTCGTCCAATCGGGTGCTACCAAGATTGGTGCATTTATCAATCTCTCCTTGATCGAGTCGAATGCAACTTGACACTCTTCAGTCCATTGGTATTGTTGGTCTTTCCTCAAAAGATTCGTCAGTGGTGCCGCTATTGATGCAAAATTTAATATAAAACGTCGATAATAATTCGCATGGCCCAAGAATCCTCTGAGTTGCCGCAAGTTTTGAGGAGGTGGAAGTTGTCTGATCTTTTCCACTTTATCCTCGTCAACCGCAATCCCTTTTTCGGAAATAACATGTCCCAAAAGCAATCCTCTTCGCACTCCAAATGTACACTTTTCAGGATTTAATGCGATGCCTTTTTCAATGCTTCTTCTTAAAATCGCTTCGATCCTCTCCATCATGTTTTCATCGTCGCCTCTGATCGCAAAGTCATCGAGAAATATCTCCATCCAATCTTGCAAATAGTCTTGATATGCAGCTATCATTGCTCTCTGGAATGTGGCCGACGCATTGCATAATCCAAATGGCATCACACGATATGCGTATGTGCCCCATTCCGTGGTGAAAGTAGTTTTTGATTGATCCTCTTCATGGATTTGGATCTGGTTGTACCCACTAAAACCATCCAAAAATGAGTACAATTTATGGCCAGCCACTCTGTCCAAGATTTGATCAGTAAAGGGCAAGGGGAAATGATCCTTCTTCGTGCGCTCATTCAACTTTTGAAAATCTATGCAAATACGGATTTTCTTATTTTTCTTCGGAACAACTACAATTGGTGATACCCATTCGCTGGACGCGATGGGATATATGAATCCTGCTTCCAATAACTTAGTCAATTCCAGCTTGATCAATTCCGAATAGACTCGATTTGTCCGCCTAAGTCGTTGACATATTGGTCGGGTACCTTCTTCCAAGTCTATATAATGTTGGCAGATTCGGGGATCAATTCCTCTCAGATCACTGTATGACCATGCAAAGGCCGTGCCAAAATTTTTGAGTGTCATTTTAATACAATCTCGTACTCCATCTGGTAGCTCTGACCCCACGCTCAAGACCTTTTCTGGAAAAACTTCCCATTTTTCCACCTGAGCTTCTCGCGAATATTCCTTATTCCTTGATGACACTGTGATTGGAACGTGCTCTCCGATCACGCGTGCATGGTTGGCCAGTAAATCATTGTTTTGTTCTGTTTTGATTGGACCCAAATTTTTTAGTTCAGCTTTGGCAAGGGCTTCCGACGCTTTAGTCTTACTTTTCGCTTCCTTTTCCGATTCTCGACTTCTCCTTAGAAGCTCTGCTTCTAGCATTCTAACCCTTTCTCTCAACTGTTGTACTTCCATTATCGGCGCTAACTCCAGTTTCAACTCTTCTTTTGAAGTTCCTTTCTCCAGGGATTGAGTAGCTTTATTTTCCTTTGCGTCTATACTCAACATGTAGCACTCAAATCCTCTTGTATGTGTCAACCATCCCAGCAATTCGTGATAGGAATCATCGTTATAGAGCAATGGATTTTGATATTCTCCCATCTTTGTGTCTTGATTCTTAAAGAGCTGCAAGTTGAACCCGTCTTGAAGCAGATTTTTGTAGGTGTTCGTGTTCAAGGAAAACCTAGCTCGTGCAATCTCGTGCCTTGCTTTCTCCTTTTCTTTCTTTTCCATCTCATCGACTATTATTGTTTTCTTCTTGTTGCTCGAGGGTGGGGATACTTGTATTTGAATCCGATCAGACTTTGGCCCTATTGAAATAAAACCTGTACGCCAGTCATGCACACATTCAGCTTGCACCAGCCATGGCCGTCCAAGTAAGATCGAGAAGGTAGCCTATGAGGTCCTTGGTCTTACTATCAGATAATCAACTTTAAATTCTAGACCGCCCACAACTGTGCTTACATTCTTCAAAAGACCTGCAGGCTTTACTTGTGTTTGATCTGCCATTCTCAAGGACATCGACGTTTCTTCCATGTGGTTGAGGCCAAAAGCTTTCATCATGAACTCAGTCATAAGGTTGATTGTGGCTCCACTATCTAACTGAGCACCAGGGACTGCATACCCTTTAATCTTGACCGTCACAGCTGGAGCATTCGAATCAATTTGCGTCGTAATACTTTGAATGATTCCTTGGACATCTTTATCTTGTCTATTTTTATCTCGAGCTTTCCTCGGCTTCTTAATATATTCGTTGTAGAATTGTTTCCTATAAGCAGGTGAACACTTCAGCAATGTGCTAATGTCCAGCGTGACTTCTGTGTCAGCCAACAGTTTTACGATATCCACTTCCCCTAAACTTTGTCCTTCTTTCCTACATCTCAGAGTCCTTAATCTTTCAGGGAATGGCCCTATGCCCGGCACAAATTCCTTGGTCACTGGTGGAAGGATCTCAATCTCTTCCCCATCGTCAAACTCTTGCTGCTCATCAAATCCTCCAGCTTGGTTCTCTACCTCTCCTTGTTATCTTGTCCTGGCTAGATTTTTCGTGTTCGCCTTCTAGATGCTTCTTTGAATACTCTTGAGTCCTTGTGACTACTGCCACAGTTGGCTCTTTATGTGGTTTCTTGGCCTCGTAAGCATCCACAAAGTGCATTGACGAGATAGAGCCTTCTTGAGGGTTCGGTGTCTTGAACACTACTCCGATCGTAGGAACTTGCTCTTGAGCTCTTGTTGTGGAATGCATCTGAGTGTCACATAATTCGAGGACCCTACTGGTCCTTTTTCCTTGTCGGCGGGAGCTCTTCGTTTTGAACAATCTTCATCAAAGTGGCCCTCTCCACTACAGTACCTACATAGTGGGGTATAATCAATTGGTTTCATTTCATTTGGACATCTAGATTGAGTATGGCCAAAGCCATGGCATCTCCAGCACTGGATTGGACCATCTCTCCTTTGATCACGTGAGACTCCTCTTGGATAGTCTCCTCCTTGACCTTGAGCACCATATCCATATGTCGGTCTGTTTTCCCAACGAGATGTAGGTGGGACACTTTGAGCGGGCAATCCCGTATAAGGTCTCTCTCTTGTATCTCCCGATTTCATGGTCCTCTCTTCATAAGCTCTCCTGTTGTAACATCGGTCCTCTGTATGATTTGTTCTTCCACAAAAAGTGCAACGCATTCTAGGTGGTGATCTATCTGTGAATACTCTCGAGACTGTAGGGCATTCTGAAGCCAAATGACCGTAACCATGGCACTTTCCACACCATGTATTCGATCTAAACACTTGGTTGGGGTTTGTAGTTACCTCTGGTTTTACTGTGTATGTTTCCTGGGTCATTGTGGCAGCTTTTATAGCTTGCGTGACCAACTCCAATATTCGTTCTTCAGTTAGCGCAGGCTTTACCTCGCCTGGCGTGCTAGTGGCAGCTACAAAAGCTCGGGTCGTCAATGAGGGACTTCCTTGGCCAGGATCTTTTATTGGAATATTCCTTGGGCCTCCCATAGGCTCGTATAAGATTTCCATCTTCCTTTGTTGGCATAATTGGACTTCCTCCCAAAGCCTCGCTTGTTCCTTAGCATCCGTTAAAGTTGCAGGTCTTGTCAGGCTGATATGCTGCTGTGCCGTAGGATATCTCAATCCCGAAATGAATCTTCGTTTCAATGTCTCATCGTTCGGGGCATTCGTGCCCATCTTTCTTACCAACGTTTCCATTCTCTGAATGTAGTTATCGATGCTCTCATTGACTCCCTGTCGCAAGTAATCCATCTGTTGGGCCAATCTATCTTGGAAGCCTTGTCGTCGAAACTTTGCCAAGAAGGCTTCCTTGAGCATCTGATAAGTTCCACGCTCTTGTGGTGTCAGATTCCCATACCAGTTGGATGCCTCATCACGGAGAATAGCCGGAAAAATTCTCAACCTTTGACCCTGGTCAACTACCTCATTGGCCTCACAAGTAACCTCAAACAGTTGGATAAAACTATCTGGATCTTCGTCCCAAGCACCTGAGAACTTGGTGAAGTCCCCCAAGTGAACCGAAATCCGCTGAGCCATTTCGAACAGAGGTGTGATGTCAATATCACTTCGATCCCAGAAATTTAGCACACGCGGCCTCAGGATCCCTCCTTCAAACTTTCGCACTTGATTCGCGACCCTCCTACGGGAGTACATGTTTTTGGCTGATTTCTTCGAGCCAATCGAGGTCCACTCACCTGGCGGTTCCCACCTTCTCCTTTCTCTTTCAAGGGCTCTTCTCTGAGCGCGTTCCTCTCTTTGCGTTTGTCGTGCTCCTGAGGATGAGCTCCCCTCACTCATGTACTAGATCTGGAGTCCGCAAGCTCGGCTAACATGTGGTGCTAGGCGAACCTATGACACTCTCTTATAGAGACGTGCCAAGCTATTCCCGGCAAACGCACCAAAATGTATGGCACTCTTAGCCCAAGAGAAAGTGCCTATTCTCAATGATATTTTGCCTAATTTTTCTTACACTGGGTCAATTTTAGGTTCCCCCAAGTCCACAAGTTAACTCCAAAGTTTTGATGGTTCTTCCCCATCAAGCTAGTCATGTCAAAGCAAATCAAAAGAAGAAAACAAAGGAAAGAAAAAAAAAAAAAAAAATATATATATATATATATATATATATATATATATATATATATATATATATATATATATGTATGTTTATTTATTTCAGTACGAGCATTTTACACAGAAGTATTTATTCAAGGGGAACATCCTACGAAACAAGCAACGAGGTTTATCCAAGGCATCACACTCTTCGTACACTTAAAGAAGAAAATTTGCAAAGGGTTTCGTTTATTCAAGTCTGCCTTGATGATGTGACAGTGTAATCACTGATGTCTTTGGAAAGGCTTGGACAGAATGAAGAGACATCTGTAGTGATTGAAGTGTTATTCTCAAGTGCTTTAATGACACTAATACTTGGCTTCATGTGGAAAGCCATTGCTCATAACCCATCATTTGTCAAACGAGATTCGTGAATCAGTACGCACAGATAAGATGCATTTCGATGAAATAAACTCAGAAGTTTATTGAATTATCAAGGACAAGCTTTCTTAATGCTAGTAGAACACCCACTAATGCACACGTTCCTGTAACGCGAAACCTTTAGCCTGGAGACAAATCACTCTTCTTTAACTCTTCAACATTCATATCAAATTATACTGCTATACATGGTTCTCCTTGAGGTTCAAAGGTTAAAAGACAATGAACTAAACTGATAGAACTTTGGCTGAAAAACATGACTTCTGAGTTCCTACTCGCTTCCATCTCCATGTATAGCTAAAACTATTTATACACTTTTACGGTCACACTTTCGAGCAAACCATGATCATACAGAACGACAACACACTTTCGAGTATTTGATTCACACTAAATTTGCTAGTTATGTTTCCAAGTGGAACCTTGATCTGTGAACAAATCTACGTATATTTAAGAGATGAAACCCTTCAAAATTGAAGTTGTAGCTTAAGACAGGGTCTGCATTCTTCTCAGGATCAAAAATTTGCGCCGTTGAAACTTCAAGTGTGCATTGCTAACATGTCATATCGGTAAAACAGGTGCAAGCATATGACATTAAACCAATCTATTTTATGCAAACTACAGCTGTTCCATATATTTAACAAATTTCATGTATGCAACGCAGGGGAAATTACTACTGAATTCAAATATTCATTTACCATGTCATATCGGTAAAACAGGTGCAAGCATATGACATTAAACCAATCTATTTTATGCAAACTACAGCTGTTCCATATATTTAACAAATTTCATGTATGCAACGCAGGGGAAATTACTACTGAATTCAAATATTCATTTACCAAACACAATGCTAAAACCTGTAAAATTCAGAACAGCGCATTTGTTGTTTCACTGATCTTCAGCTGCTACAGCTTCTTCACTCCAATCATTGATCTTCATATTTTTCTATCCTCTTGAATCCTTCTTCAATCAGAAGCTCCTCAGCAGTGCTATCTTCTACAATTCTCAATCGACATCCTTCTTTCGACAGCAGCATACACTGCAGCAACTCAGGTCTAGATTTATTGACAAATCAGTCCTTCGGTTCAGCAAGGGCAGAAACTAGGATCCATGAGGCATTCGCGACAGTCCCTCTCCAAACATTGTGCCAGACTCCTCCCTTTTCAAACTCTATCTCCCCTCGCTGTGTAATCACCGGCTTGTCCGAGACAAAAATAAATTCTTCAGCAGATGCCCCCCCGAGGTAGAGAAACACTCCCCCCCTTCTGGCAGCCGACTCCCTTCGACCCTTAAGGGACAACACTTATAGCTCTGATTTTTTCCCCCCCGTCGTCTGCCCCCCAACTCCTCCTTATCGGCTCCCGCTCCCTCGGCCCCCTTTGTTCTTGAGCTGGCGAAAAAAATGGAGAGAGAGTCCTGACAGCAAATAACCTCCAACCCTTTTCTGTTTTCTTTTCAGAACATTAACAACCACCTCATTCAGAAGGGGATGGCCCCCAACTCAAGAAGAAAATCTGCATCATTTTTTTGTCAAGATTTGAAACAACTCAGTCTGCCACTTTGCAAGTTGTACTTTGGGCCACCTCTAGTAGGCCCCTATGATTGCACAAATTTAAAATAATGATTAGCATAATGCGATCAGATTCAACGTTTTTCCCTATAACTTTAGACCACTCCATGAGATCATGTCCACCATCGGCAAACCATTAAACATTTCTCGAGCTTCTTGAACCATGTAACAGTTGGCATACATCATAGCCAATGCAATGCCAGCCTCCAAGAGGCAATACTAGAGGTGCTTCACGTGCAGCATGGTACGGTAATGTGAATCGGAACTGGCTATCGCGAATAGTTCCTCTTGTGTCACCAAGGGGTTCCCAGGCCTCATGTTCTGCTTCAAAGCATCCAATTTTAATGCGACATTGCATGCTGAAAGCTCCTGCAAGCTAAAATCAAAAGTATTTACCTGCCAAATAAAACCACATTAGTGCATCAAAACCAACCCTTTTCTAAGCTAACACTGAACAAAAGAATACGTCACTCATGGAGATGGCGAGGTGTATGGTCAAGAGTCAGGCTTTACCACATAGTTTCTGGCTTGAGGTTGTCATGTGTGCAGCATATGTACTGAACATGTGTCCCACTGAAGCACTGCAGTCTATCACTCCATATGAGGCTTGGCATGATCGCAAGCCATCTGTTGCTCATCTACGTGTTTTTGGTTGTTTGGCATATGCATTAGTGTCTGAACAACATCGCAGAAAATTGGATGATAAAGCACTAAAATGTATTTTTGTTGGGTACAGTTCTGAAAGTAAAGGATATCGTCTATATCATCCACAGACTAAACGCATTCTGGTTAGTCGTGATGTTGTTTTTGTGGAAGATGCGATTCAGCCATTGCTTTCATGTACTAAGGAGACATCTATTAGCCTTTGCAGGTTTCATATGATGATGCAACTTCTCAGCCTTTGCAGGTTTCATATGATGATGCAGATAATTCCATTTCTGATGCAGATGTACATGATGCACTTATTGATGAGAGAGCTGATATTGAGTAGGCAAGAATTATGCCAAAATGACTGGTGCGGACCTTGCATGACAACAAATTAGATGCACCTCTATCATATCATACTCGTTCAGGCTCTCATAGTGCCTCTTTTGCATTAGATTGCTATGCTATGGCTGCATCTAGTCTCTATGATGAGAATGAGCCTGTTTCGTTTGATGAAGCACAAAATTCAGAAAATTGGATGGTTGCTATGCAATCTGAATATGATGCTATAATGAAGAATGGTACTTGGTCTTTATGTGACTTGCCTCCTGGCAAGAAGGCCATTGGCACTAAGTGGGTATACAAGCTGAAGCGTAAACCGGATGCTACAGTTGATAGGTATAAGGCTAGGCTTGTTGCAAAGGGTTATGCACAGGAAAGAGGCATTGATTTTGAAGAGACCTTTGCACCTACATGCCGTATGACTATTTTTCGGAGCATCTGTGCACTTGCAGCTCATCATGGTTGGAATGTACATCAGTTGGACATTAAAACATCATTTTTGAATGGTGACTTGCATGAAGAAGTGTATGTTTTTCAGCCGCGTGGCTTTGTGCAGAAAGGGCATGAAATCCAGGTGTGCAAGTTAAAGAAGGCATTATATGGTTTAAAGCAAGCACCATGTGCTTGGTATGAGAAGATACATGCCTATCGGATTGCACATGGTTTTCAAAACAGTCCAACTGAAAGCACCTTATATGTTAAGCATGCTAATGATGTGCTTCTGACCATTGTTGTCTATGTTGACGACATGCTGCTCATTGGTCCTATTGAGAAGCATATTGCTGATTTTAAGGCTGATTCGCATGCCTCATTTGAGATGTCTGATTTGGGGCATTTGTATCACTATTTGGGCATTCAATTTATGCATGTTGATGGTGGAATCGCTTTGTGTCAAACAAAATATATTGACACATTATTGCAGCATTTTGGCCTTGAAGATTGTAAGCCTATTGCCACTCCTATGGAGACAGGTTTATGATTGAGTCTTCATGATGTTGGAGATGCATTTGATGCTGTTCTCTATCAGCAGGCTCTTGGATGCTTGATTTACTTATGCATTACTCGGCCATATTTTCAATTTGTTGTCTCACAAATGAGCAAGTTTATGCATTGCCTAGGAGTCAAGCATTGGCAGGCAGTTAAGTGCATCTTTCGTTATTTGAGTGGTACTCGGCTACTTGGGTTGTTTTATCCCAAGGGGGGATCACTACCACCAGATTTGCATGCTTTTTCTGACTCTGATTGGGCTGGTTGCTATGACACTTGTGTGTCCACTAGTGGCTTTTGCTTCATGCTTGGTAGCTCATGTATATCTTGGTTGAGCAAGAAGCAGCCTACTGTGGCCACTTCTAGTTGTGAGGCTGAGTATAGGGCATCTTTCACAACGACTGTTGTGTGTGTGTGGCTCAGACGCCTTATGGCTGATTTAGGTGTTGGTCAGACTTCTGCCACCACCATCTTCACTAACAATCAGAGCGCATTGGCAGTTGCGAGGAACCCTATGTTCCATGCTCGCACTAAGCAGATTGAGGTGCATTATCACTATGTCAGGGAGAGGTTCTCTGCTGGGGAGATTAGCTTGGCATATGTGCCCACGCAGGAGAACATTGCAGACCTTTTCACGAAGGCTCTACCTAGGGAGAAGTTCGAAGCTTTCTGCAAAGCTTTGGGCTTACTTCCTTTTGTGGAGTGATTTCCATGTAGCTTGGCACTTCCTTAGACATGAATGCCAGCTCCTTGTTCACTGCATCACTCCCAGAGGGGGATTTGTTGATATATTTAGGTAGTGATGTGTGTGAACACTCTGGGACCGTCGAGGCACTTTTTTCCCTCTTTAGGAGTTTTTTTTCCCCTGGCTTGTATATATGCCTATTGCCCTAATGGGCTACTTATCTTTGTACATTCTCTAGTAATACATTCAGTATTGTGTGTTGTGCTCCAAGCTTCTTCTTCTTCCTTGTGTTGTTCGTGTGCATCTGCAGACATCTAACTCCAACACCAATCCCCTTGGCATCCCCTCATTGAGGTTAAAAAAAAAATGTTCTTATGTGGAAAAATCCTCCATTGAGGAATTTGGACCAATATTAAAGCTAACAAAATTTGTGATGTCTGTCTATGGTTTAAGCAGTGCCACAATGGAAATGAGGACCTTGGACACCTCTTCTTTTCTTTCCCCGAGTCAATGTCAGTGTGGAGGACCCTTGGGAGAATCATGGTGCTACAGAGACAAATCAACTAGAAGTAAGCTTCATTAGGTGAAGCGATCGGCTGATCCTCTCCATTGTGGAATACTATAAGAGGTGAGGCTCTTTGGAAGATCTCGAAACAGAGGTGTGCTACCAACTTTGGTAACCCTCCTAAGGAATGGTTGATCCAAAAATCTCTTTTTTTTCTGGGCAAAAAAATTTCCAATTGTAAAAACCCCCCACCTTTTATAAATCACAAAGTGTTTTTCCTTGTGAGCAACAAGATTAAAAGCAAGTGGGCTCCCTATAAGGGAAACGAAAGGGTTATCAATCTTCTTTATAATGTTTTCTAGCAAGTCTTGAGAAACCCATACCTTGTGGGATTTGGGGGGTCCATGAGTGCTAGGACCATTCACTTGTAGACCATTCACTTGTAGAGTTGCTTTGTTTATTAATTAAAGTTTGAGAGAGTGAACTATTGCCAAAGTTCTTTTGAAAAAAAAATTGTTTGTTTCTTAACGAAACCAGCATTCTTCCAAGATACGGATTTCGCCCTTTCGAAATCCTGATTGATGTGTTGCACGTAAAGGGGCGGAGGCATAGCGAGTCAACGAGTCATGTCGAGTGATGGACATTGGATGTTGGCCCGAGGCCGTAAGTTGGAAGTTGCAACGAATTTAGAAAGATCTCGAAGCACGATACTATCTTACCTTTTAAGTAGCGAGTTGGAAATTAATATGGAGTAGTACAACCATATTAAGAAGAGATACAAAAGAAAAGAAAGTTGGTAAGCGTTTCATCACTTTCATGAGGACTCATGTAGAACCACATTTTCTTTTTAAAGAAAGTTAGATTTCAAATTTAATCCTTTTGGATTCTTCTTAATTAATTGAAAGCACAAGTGAAAGCACGCTTAGTACCCATGTGATCCATAATATTTCACATACAATTTAGATTATGAAGCTTGAAAGCTTACTAAGATAGAGCTTGGGAGAGGATAGAGCTTGGGAGAGGATGGCCCTAAGGGCCAACGTGAAAATGCATTTAAAACAAATTCATTGGGCCCAAAGGCTAGAAAGAATGGGTGTCCAATAGCATGCAAGGTTTGAACCCTTGCCCCTCACCCTATAGGTGACGGAGAAAACCACCTTGCCATGCACGCAAGACATCTAGAAGCACAAATTTTTTAAATAAAGGAAGTTCGACCTTAGCCTACTCTCTTGGATTTGTATTAAATAAAAGAAAAAGAAAGGTACAAATGAAGGGGACTAGTGCCCACAAGACCCCCAAGTCCCACAAAGCAGGGGTAGAACTTACAGAGCTTAGGTGGCATTACAGAGAAGGTTAATCACCCTCTCATCACCCTCATGGGATTTCTTACAGTTGGAGATTCTTTTACCAAGGAGGAACAACAATTTCTCATTCGACCACTCTTGGGGGTGTCACCAAAGTTATAAACACATCTTTCCTACCAGATCTTCGAAAGGACTTCCCCTCTGATGGCATTCGAGAGAGTTTCCAAGCAACCGATTGCTTCTCCAAGAAGAGCTTGTTTCCAGCTAATATGCTTCTCAAGTCTAATTATCTTTCTGACCATCTGCCAGAGTCTGTTGGAGTTGGGACATGTAAAGAAGATGTGAGAAAAGTCTTCAATGGATCAGCAACAATGCCTGCATCAGGGAGATGCCCCAGAAATTTTGCTAACCTTTAGGTTAGTCCAAATTCCTTGATGGAGTATTTGCCAAAGGAGGACAAACTTTTTGTTTTCGATGAAAGGGTGCCAGAGAGCCATGAACTTCATATCCCACCATAGTCGCATCCATGACAAGCACCACTTCGTGTTGAGGTTGACCTGATAATCACTATCTCCTTTGAAATTTGGGATTTTTGTTAAGAAATTACCATTATGCCATCTAAGACCATGCATGCATGGCGAGTCATGTCCCATGAGAAGACGGACTTTAGTGCGGTCCCTGGCAAGATGTCTGCTTTGAGGAGTATTCCATTCTTCGTAGGTAATGCTGACGCTAGGGTCAATATCCTCGAAGTTGATCCATTGGTTAGTGTCTTGTTTCTAGAGGTGTTTCCATTTTCTGAAGCCCTTATTCCAGGGCTTCTTGGCACTTCAAATGTTCCAAGAATCCATGATCAGTATACCATGGATTGGAAACCAAATAGAGTCATTTTGTCTGATAACGGCTGCCCACTTGCAAACTTCACGGATTCTTATGAAGCTTTTTACTTTATTCCAACTTTTCCATAGGGAGCACACCATATTGGAGCCTTTCGGGAGAACTAGGATCGGGGAAAATAAGAAGGTCAAAATGTTTAAGGTTTTTCCAATTTGGGAATCCCACAAGAGTCAGCGCTTTCTTGTTTCAGAAGATCAGTTTGGCCCATGAAGTCTCCCCGTTCCACCACGCCCTGATCATCCATTTTGTCACAAGTTTGTTAGCCATGCACCCAATGTCAAGAATACCAAGGCCCCCACTATCCTTTTGGCTACTGCAGATAGACCATTTGATTTAAGGCACCCCCCCCTCCAGAGGAAGTTTCTACAAATACTTTTGAGTTTGGATAGCTCTTGCTCTTTCGGTCTCCAACAAGAGAGGAAGTAAATGATTGACGAAATGAGGAACGTGTCAATAACCATAGTGTGACCTACGAGATTGAGTTGCATACCTCTCCAATAGTTTAATTTGCTTTCGAGTTTGGCGAGGACCCAGTTCCACCGCTGCTTCGACGAGATACCAAAGCCCAAGGGAATCCCGAGAAGCCAAAAGATTTGGCCTGGCAGAATAACTTGACAACCATGTACAAAGAGAAGGTTGGGTTGCATCCCGATAATAGCTCTGAAAGCGGTCTTTGAGTGGTTGATTTTGGATCCAGAGGCATTGCAGAAAGTATCCAAGCAACTCCAAAACACCTCCAAGCTCGTACAGTCATTGTGGACAAACATGTTCATATCATCAACAAAAAGTCTCATGGTGATTTGGCCATGGTTATAGGGCAATAAAAGGCCTTTGATATTACCGACCTCCACCTGTTGTTCGACCAATTGGCTAAGCCCTTTCATGGCGATGGCAAAGAGAAGGGGAGCCAATGGGCACCCTTGTCTAATAGACCATTTTAATTTGATCGCCTTCGAAGGATGGCCGTTAACGTTAATTTGGGTCGACACGTTACCCAAAAGGGTCAAGATCATCTTGGTGAATTTCTAGCTGCAACCGAGATCTTTAAGTGATTGCAAAATATAGTCCCATTCTAGTCTCTCATAAGCTTTGTCAAAGTCAATCTTGAGGAAAATCACATCTTTTCTTGACTCATAGGCGAAGTCGAGGCCTTCCCAGGTATCGATAATGGCTTCTAGAATTAACCTACCTTTGACGAAACCTTTTTGGTCCTCGCTAAGCCAAACTCTCAGATGGTCGGCAATTCTATTGGCTAATACTTTAGCAATGATCTTATATCCCGTTTGAAGCATCGTGATCGGACACTAGTTCTCAATTCTGTTCTTTTCCTCTTTTTTGTGGATTAACTTGATGATGCCCTTTTTGAGACAAGTCAAAAGTGCACCAAACTCGAGCGCCTCTTGCCAGACCAAATGAAGGGTGGTAGCCATTATTAACTTGAAGGAGTTAAAGAACTCATTAGTGAGCCCGTCCAGCCCTGGGCTTTTTCCACAAGGAAGGGCATCAATGACTTCAATGATTTCATTTTCCGAGATAGGGGTGTCAAGTAGGAGGCGAAGGTTGTGTTCTTCTTCTATATTGCAAACATCACCATTTGAGTCAAGCAATGAGGGGATCGACTCTCTGTTTTGTTTCCTTTTAAGAATGCTACACAACTCTTTGGTGAGTTTGTCTACTTTGCCAGCCACCACTCCAGCCACCACTCCTTAAAGAATATTTGTAGGTTCGGGTGCTCATAATTCTTGAAGGGTTGATTTCTTTTTTCCTTGGGTTTTGTGGTTTGGCTCCTTCTGTTCTACTATGTTTTGGGCGCTTCGTGAGGTGGGCTTTGTGGCTTCTTAGTTGCGCGCTTGGTTGGCTGGCATCGCTCTTTGGCTTTTCGTCGAGAATAGGACTAAGTGTTCGCATGTTCTCCTAGATTACTTGCTTTTAAGAAGTGACGTGAAGAGCTTCTAGAAGCACAATTTTTTTTAATATAAAGGAAGTTCGGCAATAGCCTACTCTCCCGGACTTGAATTAAATTAAGAAACAAGGGTACAAAAGAAGGGGACTAGTGCCCACGGGACCCCCCAAATCCCACAAAGCAGGGGAGGCTTGGTTGATTCCTAGGTTGCATTACAAAGAAGGTTGATCACCCTCTCGTCGCCCTCATGCGGGACCCACTTGGGTTTGAGCTTGTTGTTGATCAAAAGGAGGACTTGATGGTGCCTGAAGGGGGGGGATTTCTTACTGTTGACAATCCTCTTGCCAAGTAGGAAAAGAGCTTCTAGAAGCACAATTGCCAAGGTTTCAAAACATTGCAATGAATGCACACCATGCACAATTGCCAAGGTTTCAAAACATTGCAATGAATGCACACCATGTTCACCTTCATGCAGCTTACCATCTATCACCTTCGGGCAATTTATGAAGTCTAACCCCTACTTTGTTCGGGCAATTTATGAAGTCTAACCCCTACTTTGTGCGACATAAAGGATCCCAAGAATATTAAACGCACTTCACTTGTATTTTCAAATTAATTCAATTTTCAGCAATGCAAATGCTTTAAGTATATAGCACAATAAGAGCTGGCTTTTAAAGTTTTTTGCTCTTTCCATAAAGAGATATCTTCATCAAATTCATAATCTTTCGTGGATGTCTTATTGTTCTCTTTTTGTACATGCAATCCTTGGAACTAGTGTTTGAAAGCCTCATATATTTTAGGGAGGAACTTCAATGCGTGCTAAAAGTGTGGAGTGAGTTCTATATGAAAATAGTTTGAAGATGTCGGAGGTGTAGTGGAAAACACTTGGAGCCTGGAATAAATGTCTAGAGTTCAGTACATGAGCTATTCTTGTGTACTCCCTACATAGCTTGGAGTCGGAGTACTGATGGAGATGAAGTAGATTGAAGGAGAAGCTTGATGGATTTGAAGGAGTTCTTGGAGGAGTGAACAAGAAGAAGTAAAGGTGAAAGAGGAGATCTTGGAGATTCAAGGAGTGCTTGAAGTGGTGTATGCTTATATGCTTTGGGTGGACTTTCATCAAATTTTGATGGAGGTTAGCTCTATGAGGTTAGCTCTATGGATTTTCACTCTATGGTATAGCTCTTGCATTTGAAATTTTATATCATAATTGAATTTACAACTCAAAGCTTCATCTCACGTTTAGATAGCCATTAATATTTAAACATTTCACGTACACTTTATCCACCCTATGTGTGGCTCTTGTACTTCCCAAGAATGTTTGGTAAAACCATCATCAAAGTACCGAACATATAATTGATCCCAAATTGATGGCTCATGACTACATTTTGTAGTAAATGGCCATTCTTCATTTTGCATCAAGTCGACAAACTCAGTCTTAGAAGTAAAAGTGTTTGCAAAAGTCAGTCTTTAACACTCTAATTTGTCTCTTTTACAACAAGTTTAGGAAACTATTGATGATATGATCATTTGGGTTACAAAATTTGTGAAATTTTTTCTACTTATCTAGTTTCTTATCATCTTTTTCTTACTTCTAGTTTCTTATCATCTTTTTCTTCCTTCTTTGATTGAACAACAGTCACCTTTTTTTGTCTACTAGACGAAGAGTTCGGACTAGAAACAAAGGCTTGATTTGCAATGCATATAATGCACTTGTTTTGCTTGGATTGATCTTCTGGTATCTTCTTGTTTTGCTTGGATTGATCTTCTTGTTTTAAATCACCATCTTTTACTCTAGCAAATAGTTTGTTTTGCATTACTGTGAAGTCACACAGCTATGGTGCTGATGTGTGTGCAAAGACGACCACGAACGGAGTACGCCTTATTTCACGAAAAACCCCGCATTATAGCGCTGATCGATTATCTATTGAGTTAGTTTACGATTTTTACATAAAACCATGCCACATCATCAAATCTCCCTCTCAAGCTGAGAATGAGCCTGAATACAAAATGAAAGAAACACATATGTCCATACAAGATGAAATAACATGAAATGAAATCTCTAAATACAAATTAAAGATTTCTAACTCCTAAAGCTTCTCTAAAGTAGATGAACTTTTCTTTTGGAAGAGCTTTGGTGAAGATATCCGCCACTTGTTCTCTAGTGCTGATGTGAATCAACTCCACTTCTCCTTCGATGATCTTCTCATGAACAAAGTGATAATGAACTTCGATGTGCTTCGATCTCGCATGATAAACTGGATTCTTTGATAACATGATGTTGCTCACATTGTCACAATAGATGACCACCTTTCCGTCGATGTAGACTCCCATGTCTTCAAGTAGGTACTTAATCCATGTTGCTTCACAAACGGCTTGTGTAATGCCTCTATATTCAGCTTCGGTATTTGACAAAGCGATAGTTAGTTGCTTCTCGCTACTCCAAGAAATGATTGCACTTCCAAGCAAAAATGAGCATCCACTAGTTGACCTTCCATCCATGACATTTCCTGCCCAATCGGCATCTGTGTATGCATATATACATGGCTGAACTTTTCACTTATAAAACAAGCCAAAGTTGCATGTTCCTTTCACATATCGCAATATGCGTCTCACTCCATCCAAGTGCACTCTACCTGGTTTATGCATAAATTGACTCACCATACCAACTGCAAAACTCAAATCCGGTCTTGTCTTTGTTACATAAATCAAAATTCCAACCATCTTCCTATACACATTGGCATCATGCAAGTATTTCCCGTCATCCATAAGCTTAGCATTAGCATCAAGTGGCGTATCAACAGGTTTGCATGCACTCATACCAAATCTCTCAAGCATTCTAGTATATAATTGCGTTGTATCATCCAAATTCCCTCTTGCATTGGAATTACTTCAATGCCCAAAAAGTACCTAAGCTCTCCCAAATCTGACATCAAAAATTCAGATTTTAGATTCTTTTTTATATCAGCAATCCTCTTCTCATCATTGCCAGTTATGATCAAATCATCGACATAAATCAGTGACTAATAGAATCGTTTCGCTTCCTTGATTCCATACAAATAGCGAATAATCAGCCTTGGATTGCATAAATTTTAGATCCAACAACTTCTTAGTGAATCATTCACACCATGCTCTTGGTGCTTGTTTCAATCCATAAAGCGCTTTCTTTAACTTGCATACATAGTCAGGATACTTTGGATGCACATAACCTTCTGGTTGCTGCATATAGACTTCCTCATGCAATTTTCCATTCAAGAATGCATTCTTAACATCCATTTGATACAATTTCCAATTGTTCATGGCGGCCCACGCAATTACGCTTCTCACCGTTGTCATTTTTACCACTTGACTCAACGTTTCATCATAATCCAATCCATATACTTGTGCATATCCTTTTGCAACTAAATGCGCTTTAAATCTTTCCACTGAACCATCACTTTTGCACTTCACTTTGTATACCCATTTACATCCAATAGCTTTCTTATTCAGTGGCAATTTCACTAATTCCCATGTATCATTCTTCTTCAATGCATTCATCTCATCATTCATTGCTTTGCACCAATCTTCACTTTGTGATGCATCATGAAAATTCTTTGGTTCCTCATCCTTGATTCTCTCTTTCATGTATGCATAATGAAGCTTCATAGACTTATTGTATAGATTTAGTCTATCCATAGGATTTCTTACTCTCATAGATCGTCTCAAAGGTGTTTCTTCATTTGATCTTGAATGTGTCTCTTTCCTTACATGTCAAGGAACATATTTCTCCTTCATATTTCTCAACATTCCATGCATAACTATTTCATCGTCAATATCTGAATCAGACCTGTACTCATCTTTCCCTTTCTCCTTTCTTCTTGCATAGTCCTTTGCATTTTCACTCCATGATGTTTCAGGTGCAGGAAACTCATATGAACCATAGTCTTGACTTTCTTCATGGTCAAAATGTCTACGACTTGTTTCTAGCTCATCATGAACATTATACGTACAATCATCTGTATCGTTCTCTATCACAACCATGTCTTTGGGTGCATACCATGATGCATTCTCATCGAATATAACATCTCTGCTCACAATACATTCTTTTGTAACGGGATTATAACATCTATATCCTTTCTTCTCTTCTGAGTATCCAACAAATATGCACTTTTTAGATTTTGCCTCAAACCTCTGCCCAAAACATATCGGCATATTCTTTTCATTCAACATGGCTCTAGCAACTTTCTCAATCACACGATTTTTGCGTTCTACAACACCATTTTGTTGTGGTGTGTATCTACAAGACAGTTGCCTTCTGATTCCATGATCACTAAGGTATTCATCAAATTCTCTTGAGATATATTCTCCCCTTGAATCTGATCGTAGGCATTTTATATACATTCCCAACTGCTTTTCAACCATATTTTTGAATTTCAGAAAGCACTCAAAAACTTCACTCTTATGCTTCAGAAAATAAATCCATGTATATCGGCTATAATCGTCAACGAACATCAAAAAGTATAGTGAGCCACCGACTGATTTTGTTCTAACAGGTCCAACCACATCACTATGGATTAGCTCTAGAGGTCTCCTTCTATGCATTTCTCTTCTTGGAAACTTCATACGTTGATGTTTTCCAAATGCGCATGCTTCACATATTCTTTCAAAGTTTAAATGACCAAATCTTGGTAGTCCACACACTAACATTTTCTTTACCATAAAATTCAATTTGCTCAACATGATATGACCAATTCTTTTATGCCATAATCCAGCTATATCTGAGTAATCACTATTCTTGGCATACATATTCTCATAAAGAGGTGTACCCATGTCAAACATGAATGTTAGGTCTTAATGCCCAAGAGAAAGATGATTATACAAGCCTTTATTTGGCTCAAACCCCGCGGAATCGCTCCACTTTGATTACCTGGAGGCCACAATTATCTATTGGTTGATACTTCCTTTATCTATGCCCTAGCTCATATGCTTCCCAGCAAACACACCAAAATGATACGTCTCTAAACCCAAGGGAAAAGATGCACATGGAAGCTATTGATTTGCCAAATTACTTGAAGTCAACCTATCTGTCCTCTTCTAAGTCCTCAATAAGGCATAAAGGACATTCTCTTCCTGCTCGCACTTCCTGTCTCTTGCTCTTCCTCGATTGCTACCCCTTTCTCTAGCTCACTCTCTCACACTCACATATGCTTAGATTTACCGTGCACACATACTCTTGTCTTCCCTCTCTCCGAGAGTATCAAGTATGTGGTAACATGGGGAAAAAACCTCTAGCCATCACTAGAGTCAAAAGTGTCCATGTATAGGAAAAGGTCCACATCAAAGCTACTCAAGGAACACATAAGTGTAACAAACCCCCTGGATGGAATGATGTGAACACATACACGGAGTGACAGATCAGCCCCCACAAGGTAATAAGCTTAAAGCTTTGCGAAAAGCTTCAAACTTTTCCCATGGAAGAGCTTTGGTGAATATGTTTGCCACATTATCTTGTGTAGGCACATATACCAAATCAATATCTCCTACATGAAGGCGCTCTCTCACATAGTGATAATGCACCTCAATATAATTGGTCCATGCATGAAACACTAGGTTTCATGCAATAACCAAAGCACTCTGACTATCAGTGAGAATATGTGTAGCAGCATCAATCTCAATGCAAAGATCGATCATAGGCGTCTCAGTCATATACACTCCATTGTAGCTATGAAAACTGCCCTGTACTCAGCTTCACAACTCGATGTTGCCACTGTAGGTTGCTTCTTACTCAACCAAGATATGCATGAGTCTCCAAGGAAAAAGCGATTACCGCTAGTGGACATGCGAGTATCATAACAACCAGCCCAATCACTATTTGTAAAAGCATGCAAGCATGGCTGAATATCTCTACCATAAAAGAGATATAAGCTCAAAGTGCCTCGGAGATATCTAAACACACGTTTCACCACTTGCCAATGCTTAGTGCCAGTGCTATGCATGAATCGACTCAACTGGGAAACTGCATATTGTATATCCGATCTTGTGTTGCATGCATATATAAGACATCCCATAGCTTGCTGATAAAGAGAACTCTCAAAAATGCATCATTGGAATCCTCAACTGAGAACTTGAATCCTGTCTCAACTGGTGTGGAAACTGGCTTGCAATCCTCAAAGTCAAAACACTAAAGTAGTTTTTCAACATACTTTGCCGTAAGAATGTTAAGTTTTGCATCACATGCCCGAGTCAAGAGTATGTCATCAACATAAAGAACAAGCACTATAAGATCAGCCCCATTTTTGCGTACATAGAGTGTGCTTTCAATCGGACTACATGTGAAGCCAAGAGCAATCAAGTGCTTATGGATTTTATCATACCATGCACATGGAGCTTGCTTGAGACCATACAAGGCTTTATGCAAGCGACAAACCATATGCTCTTTCCCTTTCATAGCAAATCCGGGAGGTTGCTTCACATAAACCTCTTCTTGAAAATCACCATTCAAGAAGGCTATTTTTATGTCCAACTGATGCACTTTCCAACCTCAATGGGCAACCAATGCAACCATGGTACGAATGATAGTCATGCGTGAAGTAGGTGCAAAAGTTTCCTCATAGTCAATGCCATATTATTGCACATATCCTTTGACAACCAATCTAGCTTTGTAGCGATCAATGCTACCATCAAATTTTCTCTTAATCTTGTAAACCCACGTTGTACCAATGGCATTCTTTCCTTTTGGCAATTCACATAACTCCCAAGTACCATTCCTATGTATGGAATCCATTTCTGATTGAATAGCACTCATTCATTGTGGATCGTCACATGCATCTTCAAAAGAAAGTGGCTTTTCATTACATGTTGTAGCAAAAAGAGAATAATCCACAAAATTACTTGATGCATGGCGAGAGCTTGATCTTGTTCTACCAAGTAAAGGTGCAACTCAATTTGCTATCCTACAAACTTTGTTTCAACCACTTTGGCATAGTTTTTTTTTAATATAAAGGAAGTTCGGCAATAGCCTACTCTCCCGGACTTGAATTAAATTAAGAAACAAGGGTACAAAAGAAGGGGACTAGTGCCCACGGGACCCCCCAAATCCCACAAAGCAGGGGAGGCTTGGTTGATTCCTATGTTGCATTACAAAGAAGGTTGATCACCCTCTCGTCGCCCTCATGCGGGACCCACTTGGGTTTGAGCTTGTTGTTGATCAAAAGGAGGACTTGATGGTGCCTGAAGGGGGGGGATTTCTTACTGTTGACAATCCTCTTGCCAAGGAGGAAAAGAGATTTCTCAATCGTCCACTCCTTGGGAGGGTCGCCGAAGTTGAGAGCACACCGCTCCCGCCAAATTTTCCACAGGACTTCCCCTCTGATAGCGTTCCAGAGAGCCGCAGAGCATCCAATCGCTTCTCCCAAAAGGACTTGTTTCCAGCTAAGCAGATTCTGAACTCTGATTTTCAGTCCAACCGTCTGCCAAATTCTGTAGGAGTTGGGGCAAGTAAGGAAGATGTGTGGGACATCTTCGATTGCACGGTGGCAGCGTTTGCACCATGGAGGGATCCCACAAATTTTGCTAGCCTTTTGGTTAGTCCAAATTCCTCGATGAAGAATTTGCCATAAGAGGACAGACTTCTTAATCTCTATAAGTGGGTGCCAGATACCCATGAATTTCATGTCCCACCGAAGCCGCGTCCAAGACAGGCACCACTTCTTGTTGAGGCTGATCTGGAGGTCAGTCGTTTCTTTGATGTTCGGGATTTTGAGTAGGCTATTTCCATTGTGCCATTTGAGACCACGCGCGTTCGGAGCATCATGTCCCATGAGAAGGCGAGTTTTGTGGCGCTCCCAAGCGAGGCATCTGCTTTGCAAGGTGTTCCATTCTTCGTAGGAGATGTTTATGCGAGGGTCGATATCCTCGAAGTTGATCCAACTGTTGGTGTCCTGTTTCCAAAGGTGTTTCCATTTTTTGAATCCTTTGTTCCATAACTTCTTGGCATTTTGAGTGTTCCACGACTCCACACTCCGGATGCCATGTATCGGAAACCAGATAGAGTCGTTTTGTCTGATTCCGGCCGCCCACTTCCAGTCTTCACTAATTCTTGTGAAGCTTTTGACTTTATTCCAGCCCTTCCAAAGGGAGCATACGAGACTGGAGCCTTTCGGGAAGACAGGTATCGGGGAGAATAGCAGGGTCATGATGTCAAGGTTCTTCCAATTCGGGGACCCCGTGAGGGTCAACTCATTTTTGTTTCTGAAGATCAGCTTGGCCCACGAGGCCTCCCTATTGCACCAAGCTTTAATCATCCATTTGGCTGCTAGTTTGTTAGCCATACACCCAATGTCCAGGATGCCAAGCCCCCCGCTATCTCTAGGGCTGGTGCAGATGGCCCATTTGATTTTAGGCACCCCCCTTCTGTTATGATCTCCCGTCCAAAGAAAGTTTCTGCAGATGCTATTCAGTTTGGAAAGGCCTTGTTCATTCGGTCTCCAACAAGAAAGGAAATAGATGGTAGACGAGAGGAGGAACGTGTTGATAACCATCGCCCGTCCAGCGAGATTGATTTGCATGCCTCTCCAGTAGTTGAGCTTGTTTTCAAGTTTGGCCAGCACCCAGTTCCATCGCTGCTCCATAGAGACGCCAAATCCCAAGGGGATTCCAAGAAGCCGAAAGATTTGGCCCTGCGGAATGATTTGACAGCCATGAACAATGAGAAGGTCAGGTTGGTGTCCCACGATGGCCCTAAAGGCGGTCTTATTGTGGTTGATCTTGGAACCAGAGGCCACACAAAAGGTATCAAGGCACCTCCAGAAAGTCTCCAGGCTGGTATTATCATTGTGAACGAACGCATTCATGTCGTCGGCAAACAGTCTCATGATGATTTGATTGTGGTCGTGAGGTAGTTGGAGGCCTTTGATATTGCCAGCCTCCACATGATGAGCCACAAGTCTGCTCAGCCCCTCAGTGGCGATGGCAAAGAGAAGGGGGGCAAGAGGGCACCCTTGTCTAATAGATCTTTTAAGATGGATCGCCTTCGAAAGTTTGCCGTTAACATTAATTTGGGTCGTTGCGTTGCCGAGAAGGGTCGCGATCATTTTGGTGAATTTCTGACTACATCCGAGGTCTTGGAGCGACTGCAAAATATAGTCCCATTCTAGCCTATCGTAGGCTTTGTCAAAGTCGATCTTGAGGAAGACCACATCTTGATTAGACTCATTTGCAAATTGAATACCTTCCCAAATATCCAAAATGGTTTCCAGGATGGACCTGCCTTTGATGAAACCTTTTTGGTCCTCGCTAAGCCAAGATCTCAGGTGGCACGCAAGTCTGTTGGCAATGACTTTGGCGAGAATCTTGTACCCTGTTTGGAGCATCGTAATTGGCCGCCAGTTCTCGATTCTGTTTTTTTCCCCCTTCTTGTGAATCAGCTTGATAATTCCATTATTTATACAAGAAGGAAGAGCACCAAATTTTAACGCTTCTTGCCAAACCATCCGAAGCGGGGTGGCGACCACCAGCTTGAAGGATTTAAAGAACTCGTTAGTGAGTCCGTCGGGCCCCGGGCTTTTGCCGAGAGGGAGGGCATCAATGACCTCAATGATTTCTGATTCAGAGATCGGGGCATGGAGCAGGGGGTGGAGGTTGGGTGGAATTCTCCGGGGGGAAACCCTAGAAATGGCAGCCATGCAGTCCCTTCTATGGTGGGAGAGGGGGTTTGAGGTTCCCAGGAGGCTCGTGAAGTGCCCTTCGATGATGCCAAAATTATCTTCTTCCGAGTTGCATACATTGCCATGTGGGTCAAGCAGTAGGGGGATCGTTTCTCTGTTGTGTTTCCTTTTAAGGATACTGCACATCTCTTTGGAGGGTTTGTCGGCTTTTCCAGCCCACCACTCCTTGAAGAAAATTTGCAAGTTTTTCCTTTGTATTTCTTCCTCGTATCTCAACGCCGCTCTGATTCTTCGGAGACCTTTCTGGGCTTGGTGTTTTCCTTTGTTCACTTCCTCCTCGAGTCGCCAAAGTCTGTGGTAAAGCGCTTCCCTACGAGCCCGCCGCACTGTCTCGAGCATCTTCTTAGTTCTGATCATGATCTTGCGAGACTTGTCGACCGCACTTCTCCAGCACTTGGCTGGGGCCAAGCCAGAGGCGAACGCCACCTTCCACACATCGGCAATCTCCTGATGGACTGAGGGGAGAGAGAAGGTGGAAGCGTTGGCGTGGAACCACGGAGCCTTGTGGGTCGTGTTGGAGGGTTGAAAGGAGATAACGATCGGGTAGTGATCGGAGATGGTGAGATCAGTACGTTGCGTGATTGAAGGGTGGCCCCACTGATGAGTAAGGCTCTGAGAGATGTAGCATCTATCAAGTCTAGCTTTCCTCAGATCCTCGCCCGCCTGGAGATTCGACCAGGAAAAGCCATTCGAGTCTTTGAATTCGACCAGATCCAGGTGGAGTTTGGTCATGTCCCACGTTTCTTTCTCCCGACTGTCAATGACCCTGCCCTTGCCCATCCATCTGTCCAAAGGGTCCTCCACCATGTTGAAGTCTCCACATATAATCACGTTGTGAGGAAGCGAGTCAAGAGAAGTCCAAGTGTTCAGCCTCTCCCAATCCCCGTTAGGGGCGTATAGAGAAACCATAGTAGCACAGAGGGGAGCACCAAAAGATACCGCAATCCAGCGGTGATTTACATCTTCAATGGAGTTCTCGAGCTTTTCAAGCCAGGGTTGTTTAACACCGATGGCCGTTCCACCGGACCCCCGCTGGTGCTTTGTTGGGATCCATACATGGGCCGAGGAAACCTGTCTGAGCCGTTTCAGAAGGTCATCTCCGTCAATTTTAATCTCTTGAATGCATATAATGTCTGGTTTTAAGCTGGTGTCTCGGAGCCATTGACCAATGATGGCCGCTCTTGAGGGGTCGGTTAGCCCCCTAGCATTAAGCGAGATGACAATCATTTTTGTATTGATCCCTCTTTGCGGGAGGGAGCCTTGTCCTTTCTTCTCTTGGCTTCATCTTTCTTTTTCGCTGGGATCTGTTCCCGACTTAGAAATCGGTTCTTGTAGGGGCTTTTCCAGGGTAGCTCCATAGGCTGTTTTCCTTTGCGGGAAGCACCTTGCTGGGGAGAGTAGGGCCCCGTGCTCGGCACCGTTTCCGGGATCGTCGATCCAATGATGGAACTTTCACTATCCATGTTGTCTTCATTACTAGTGGTGAATCCATCTTCTTTGCTTGTGGTATAGCCCTCCTGGGGGGTTTCTTTGTTGTCAGGGATCTCTAGGGCATTGTCGTAGGTATCTGCCTCGAGAGGCTCCCCGCTTGGATAGTCAAGCTCGTTGATCTCCTTTCCTAGATTGCAGTACAAATTGCCGTTGGTGGTAAGTGGCAGGTTGTTTCTCTCACCGTTGGCCCTCGGACTTCTTTTCCTTCTTCTTCTAACTTCAGTAAAGCCATCGGCATCGGCTTGAGGAATGAGGGAGCCCTTTCCTTCCCCTTCCTTGGTCGAGTGGGTCAAATCGCCGTTGTTGTCTTGAGCAGATTTGGGGGCTTCTTGCGAACGCTTGCTTTTTTGCCTGATAGGGCAGTCTTTAATCCTGTGGCCTTGTTGGCCACAACGAAAGCACGCGTTGGGGAGGTTTTTGTAGGTGATACCCTGCTCCCAAACATCACCTTCGCCCATGTCCACTTTGATCATAGATGGAAGCGGCAAAGAGAGGTCGGCCTCGACGCAGATTTGAGGGTGCCACCTAGCATTGAACGAGTGTCTTGCGCCTTCATAGATGAGACCACCAATGTCTTCGCGTGAAGCCAATGGTTTGCCGATGGGAGAGACAATGTCCCACACGAAGTTGTACAAGAAGTAAGGGAGGTTAGGGAGCTCAACCCACAGCGGGTACCGCAGTGATTTCGATTTGTCAGGAGTAAAGTCCGGGGACCATCTGAATAGGCACAGGGTCGCCCGACCAAACTGCCAGGTGCCAACGCTTAGGGCTTGGAACGCCATCTCTTCATTCTCAAAGACTAGCAGCATGTGGTTTGCTGGTAAGAACTGGCATTTGCTGACAATTAGTCCTCGAGGGAACCACTCTTTTCGAAGCCATTGTCGCACAATTTCGAGCGGGGGCCTAGGGCCAAATACTTGACCGACTAGGCAAACTTTCTTGAGCTCCTCCTGCGCAGACAGAACTGCGGGTCTGCTGAGGGACACGACGGAGGATACAACACTTTCGGATGCCTCAGGGGCGGCACACGACCCCCCCTCCAGCAGAGCGGCCAGGAAATCGGTCTCCCTTGGGGGAGGGGCCCGATTACTTTTCACGAGAGAGGCAGCAGCCACATCCATGGCCAAAAGGATCCTGCACCACCGTGAAAAGCCCAAAATCCCACAATAAAGGAAGATCTCTTCTTTTTTCTACTTTTTCGAGTCTTTTCTCTCTTTTTTTCTTTTTTCTTTTTTCTTCTTTTTTCTTTTTCTCTTCTCTCTTTTTTTTTCTTTTTTTTTTTTCCTTCCTCTTTTTTTTTTTCTTTTTCTTTTTCTCTCTTTTTCGTAGGACTACCTGATCATCAGGTTTGCACTATCTTGAAACCGCTAAAAAGGCCCTCACGTGGTTTGAATGGTGGGGGCGCCCCATTTTGAACTCGCTAGGAGCACCTTATGTGCATCGCTGATGCACCCAACAGAATGCCTTCGTGACAACGTTCAAAAAGCGCTTGCTTTCTACAAAGAAGCGGGGACCCCGACAGCAGTAGCCCGCCGTCACAATCAATGGGGTCAGGCAAATCAATCAGGACAAATGGCAATAATGAAGTCTCTTGGCACGGCGCGCAGCAGAGCGTGCAAGCGGCGGCGGTCCGCGAAGGACAGCCTGATGCGACGGGCGCGGCCCGCTGATCGAGAGGGAGCCAGGCAGTCGCGATGGACGTGGCCCGCGATGGACAGAGAACCAGGCAGTCGCGATGGACGTGGCCCGCGATGGACAGAGAACCTGGTCAGTCGCGAAGGATGCAGAGCCACGACGGACACCAGGGCATTAGTCGGCGGCCTCCACGATCGACAGGGAGCCAGGCAGTCGCGATGGACGCGGCCCGCGATGGACAGAGAACCTGGTCAGTCGCGAAGGATACTTTGGCATAGTTTGTGCACTCTTGATAGACATGCATTCATTATGTAAAACATCTTCAATATGTACATCATGCGTGGGCTGAATTTCATGCTCATTTTCAGCCATATTTTGATGCAAATGTTCAGCCATATGTGGCTAAAAATTTCTAGCAGTTTTGGTAATTTTTGGCTCAAAATTTTCAGCCTTGTTTGGTTGGAAATTCTCTGCATTTTCAGCACTATTTTGCTGGAATTTTTCAGCCCTTTGAGCCTCAGTTGGCTGGTCTACATGGCCATAGTCAAGCGCACCATTTTGGGACAAAGGTATGAGTGTATCAAACACATCTTGTGAGCTAATTGTTGGCTATTTTTTGCATTCAACTAGAGGGAAAAGTGAATTTTCAGCAAATACCACATCTGGACTCATAATAATTGTGTTCATCAATGGATGATACAAACGGTATCCCTTACTTTCAGCACTATAACGAAAAAATATACATTTCTTTGCCTTGTCATCAAGTTTGTGACGTTGTTGTCATGGCACAAGAGCATATGCCAAAAAACCAAACACAGGCATATGACTAACCATAGGCTTATGACCATTCCAAGCCTCATAAGGAGTGATGACTCTCAATGCTTTTGTAGGGTAGTGATTCAACACATAGTTTGCACACATGACCGCTTCCATCCAAAACTTATCAGGAAGATGCTTTCCTTTAACCATACATCATGCCATTTCAAGTAGAGTTCTATTTTTATGCTCGGCATCACCATTTTGTTGAGGTTTATATGGCATCATACATTGGTGTGAAATACCTCTTTCATGAAGAAAAGCAAGAAAATACCTCATTCTTTGCTTTCATAGGATACACCCATGTATGCCGAGTAGCATCATCAATGAAGGTAACAAAATATACATGCTTCCCAAAAGATGGAGTCTTGACGGGACCACATACATCACCATGAACAAGCTGCAATTTTCTTGTAGTGTGTCTATGACTATCTTTTGGAAAAGAAGCACGATGAATTTTTCCTAGAACGCAACCTTCACATGCATGCTTTTCAATGGACTCAAGTGTAGGCAAGCCAATAATCATGTCCTTCTTTTGCAAGTAAAGCAAACTATTGAAGTTTAAGTGACCAAAACAAGCATGCCAAAGCTCCATTTCAGCCATGGAAGAAGTATGAGCAACCAAGGCATTCGAGGCAGCCCTCTTGTATGTATCCATGCAATACAAACCATTACATAATGTACATGTTTGGCAATCAACGGAGCTGAAATTAAGTTCTTCTTGATACTAGGCATATACAATGCATTTTTCAAGAGAATCACACCTCCATTTGCAACCGTAAGCTCAATTTCTCCTACTTCAATGATAGGATAAGAGGCATTGTTTGCACACACCACATGTCCTCCTTTAGGTGCATCTTTCGAAGAGGCAAAAAATCTTTTGCATGACGTTATGTGCTTTGAAGCACCACTATCAAAGAACCAATCCAAATCAGCCTCACTCACAACCATACATTTAGAATGCAAAGAAGCATCATAATGACATGTAACAACACATGCCCATAAATCTTGACCCATGTTAGCTTCATCATTCTTTACATTTGCTGAATTTTCAGCAATAGACATGCCATATTTCTTCTTCTTTTCATTGTGTTTAGCAAGCTTTCTACACTCATCAATAGTATGATCAGGCTTCTGGCAATATTTGCATCTCTTCTTCTTTTGCAAATCACCATCATTAGAGGAATGAGTGGAAGAGGAAGATTGAGGCTTTGGTTTCGATGAACCCAAAGCTGAACCATACTTGCTTTTCCCCTTTTGTGAGATAGCAAATGCTTGTGTTCCCTCAATCAAACCACTCCTATTCACTCTAGATTGCTCTTCTTACAAAATAAGAGACACAACCTCATCAAATGCACACATACTACGATTTCTTTTTGCAACCAAACGAAGTGTAGTAGCAAAGCTTTGAAAAGATTTCGGTAATCCTTTCAACAATGTAGAAATGAGTGATGCATCTAGAATAATCTCATCTATGTGTGCCAATTTCTTTTTCAAGTCCTTGATCCGAGTCACATACACATCCATCGACTCATTTCCAGCCATACATACATCCTCAAGTTGATTCCTCAAGTATGCAACACATGCTTCATTACGCACGGCATACAAAGAAGTAAGAGTGTCCCATGTCTGTCTCGATGTAGAACATGACCGAATGTGTGGAACTATATGACACTTCACTGAAAGTGCAATCAAAGCATGAGCTTGAGCATCTTTTCCATCCCATCTAAGCTGCTCCTGTGTAGGTGGAGAATAGAAACCACTATACTCAAAGAAGAAGCTCCATCTGTGACAGTAGATTGTGAAGTAGAAGAACCTGCGGGTCTTCAATCTACATCTTCCACTATGTTCCAAAGTTGTTTAGCAACAAGAACATGCTTCATCATGTAATACCACATCGGATAGTTAGTCCCATCAAGCTTATCTTCAACTTGAAGCATGCCAAACAAGTCATTGATGCCTGCCATTTCACTAAAGAGAAAGAATGTGACAAAATCTTTACTTCGATGAAAGCTGAAATGAATGTTGAAATTTCAGCTCACAAACCGTCACTCTGATCGCGATTCTGACTGCACAAATGGCTTTGAAATGGGGATAAAACACAAGTGCAACTCGTAGAAATGCTTCTTGGCTGCTGAAATTCACTCTTCTATCCTCCGAAGTCGATTTGAACTGTTAAAAGTATGTGTGCGCTGCGATGCAAAAAACCAAAACTTGAGAAGGAGCTGAACCTACTCTGATACCACTATTAGGCATGTGTAGAAGTGCGAGAGACACACAAGAAGCACACACAAGGAGCAAAAACATAGCACGACACACGGAGAAGACGATGGCTGGAATAGCTCTCTTTATTGATGATGAACTCAACTGAAGTAAGAGCTGAATAATATCCCTAAGTACAAAGTACCACCACATATGAGAGTATCAAGTATGTGATAACATGGAGAGAAAACCTCTAGCCAACACTAGAGTAAAAAGTGCCCATGTATAGGGAAAAGGTTCACATCAAAGCTACTCGAGGAACACATAAGTGTAACAAGCAGTTCATATCGTTTCCAAGTTTTGACATACTATTCAACACATGCTCCATTGCAAACATATTATCTTTGCCATAGTTTCTATATGAACTTTCACCAAAGAAGTTTCCATGTGCTGCATAATGGCTTCTACCTCTTCCTCTTTGACTATTCTACTTATAATAACAATCTTTCTCAAAATGTCCATACTTATTGCAATGGTAACAGTTTCCAGGTGCTTTTGATCTTCCTCTACCTCTCGAATTTGATCATCCTCTACCTCTTGGCATATCCATTGTATTTGCATTTCTAGAAGATGAATGTCCATGACTAGAACCTCTTCCTCTATACCAAAAGAATGCATGATCTCTTGAATTGCCACTTCCCGATGCATTCAAACCAAGCTTTACTTCTTCTGTCATGCAAAGAGCTACTAGCTCGTCAAAATCAGGCATAGTGCCTCTTACTGAGATAGAAGTATCTAAGCTCTTGTACTGCGGTCCTAGACCATTCAGCATAACTGACACCATATCATCATCTTCAACCTTGCAGTTTATGGAAGCTAAATCATGAGTGATCTTTCTAATTTCAGCCACATAATCAGTTATGGATCTATTTCCTCGCCATACGTTATGCAATTTTTGCTTTAAGTGAAATTTTCTAGCTTTCGTCGGCGTACCATATATCTTATGAATTATGTCCCAAGCTTCCTTCGGTGTGCTAGCCTTCATAATATGTGGAATCAGGCTCTCTGATATGCATATCAAAATCCGATGGAGAATCTTTCTAGATTTTTCTATCCATGTTCTATATTCCTTTTGCTCTTCTGCATTCGGGTTCTCTGGCAACTCAGGACACTCGTCCTCTCCATTCACTAATCCCCATAGTCCTTTTCCCATCAAGAAATTCTCCATCCTATACGACCATATGTGGTAATTTTCTTTATTCAGCTTATCACCAACTATTTGCGCAATGTTATCACCCATCCTTGGAATTTAAGCACTTCTCTATGCAATAGCAATCTTATGGTGAGGCCTAGAAAAAATTCTACAGCATTTCAGTTGTATTTCTAGATATATGCACCAAAAATTGAATGTTCACAAGTAATCTCAATGGTTTTCCTCTTGTTCTAAGCACTCCTTGCGTCTCTATGCACTTATATGCTCAATTTTTACCTCTCCAAAAAACTTTTGGCAGAGTCTCCTTTGTCCAAAGTGTATATGAGCCAAATCAACTATAGTGAATTCACTCCAAAAACCCAAACTCTGGCTAAAAGCATCAATAACAGCACGTAACGTAAGCAAATATACTCTCATGGGAAGCCTCAAAATCATATATTCATATCGTGATCGATACACAAAGCCTTTGGACGATCTTCTCTTTGGCGTTCCACCTATATCACCAGAGTATCTCCAAAGATGAGAATACCCCAGTTAAAAACCTTACCACGTCCCTCAATTTTTGTTTAAATTAAATGGTTATCAGCAAGGTAATATAATCCTCACAAGGCGCGTGAGTTGTCCACATTAAGGACCCGTAGAATGCATACATTCGTCTCATAGCGTGTGAGTAGTGTCCATTCAAGGACCGGCAAGAGAATACATGATGTTGCTTGCCACATGCACTCAAAATGAAAAACTAAAATCAAATATGTACACTCAAAATCAAAAACTAAAATCAAATATGTACGTAAGAGAGAAGTCTCACACTTTCATATCAAGTTTTAATTAATCTTTGTTCTTGCACTCCAATTATTTTTGGCTGCCAAAATAGATATTGAGATGATTCCACTATTGAATAATCAATGTGAAGGAGACTGCAGTGCTCGAAGGAATCTCAACACTCCCTGCAGCTGTCTTGAAAGGCTCTTAAGCCCACGGAAAAGATGATTGTACGAGACTTTATTCGGTTTAAATCTCTCGGAATCGGTCCAATTGG
Source organism: Ceratopteris richardii (assembly GCA_020310875.1). NCBI lineage: Eukaryota > Viridiplantae > Streptophyta > Polypodiopsida > Polypodiales > Pteridaceae > Ceratopteris > Ceratopteris richardii. The sequence goes on from CM035406.1 coordinate 226,833,381, forward strand.
ATTACCTAGAGCCCACAATTATCTCGCAATGGATTCTTCCTATGTCTATGCACTAGCTCATATGCTTCCTGGCAAACGCACCAAAATGATACACTCTTAGTCCAAGGGAAAGTGCATACGCTCAATGATGTTTTGCCCAACTTTCCTGATACTAGGTCAATTTTGGTTTTCCCTAAGTCCACAATTTCACTCCAAAGTTTTGATGGAGGAGGCGAGAAAATGCATGCACGATTGGATATCCACCTCCAGTGGTCACTTCCGGTAACCTCCCTTTCTTCGCTTGACCCCCCCCCCCCTCCTCTTTTCACATCGAGTTTTCGAGAAAGGAAGAACGCATACTAACTAGATCTTAAAGGCATTTGGGTCTGTATGAAAGAAAACTCAAGAAAATGAATCCTCTATTTCTTAAGTTCCGAGATTTGCCAAAGTCAATTGTGAAGAACTATCAAGTTCAAGGAGGAAAAATACCCCTTCTTTGTTTAGGGTTTAGGAATGGCATAGCGGATATCTCCTATGTGAAGCGTATGGAGATCATTTTCAGTAGGTGACGGAAAAAACTACGATATTACTAAGAGAAATCTCACTAGTTTTAATGTAATAAAATACGAAGTGTTCGACTTAATTCAAGCTTGGCTTTGGCGGTTGTGACTCAAAAGTGGAACTATGTTTCCTCTTGTAGGAATATATAATCAGTTCAACACGAATGTATACGTGCATGTTTTGTAAATTATGTCACCCTTTTTGTCATTTGCGTTATGCTTATCCACAGCCTCTATAGTTCTTCACTCGTCAAATGTACGTACATATCAGATCTCTCTTTCCGATAGCTTATGGATAATGTGATTGATAGTATCGAATCCAACAGATGCAAATCCAATTAAGCATTCGACACAACGAGAAACTATTCAACCCTTGAAAAACAGATAAATAAAAGACTGAATACCATAATTTTGGACTGGTCTTGTTACCATCATCTTAATCATATTGCATCATCTATTACTTGGGTGGATATACCTCCATGATAGACCATCTCATGCTAGAAAAAGGTTTTTCGCAGAGACAACAGTGCATACACTTCCATGGGATCCCTCACACACATGCCACCAGATTTTATCTATTCATGAACATAAGCAAGGTCCAACCACACTCAAAGATTGGTGCTGTTCCTTTCGAGTTTAGTCACGACAAAAAGCACAAAATGTGGTAATTGAAGTGCTCTCAAAAGACACACAAACATCCGAAAATACATATTCACTTCAAAAGAACGTCATAACTAGAACATGTAATAGCATGAAGCACGTTTTAGCTAGGTATCGAGTATCGACTATTTTCCAACTCAGAAATCAACATACCTACTTTTCTAACACAATTTGAAGAAAAAGTTGAAATGAGTGTGCTACATCCAACACAGTCAAAATATCGTGTTTCGAATCACTTATGTGAGACGCCATATGCAATACATTCTATCGATCCAACATCACAGTGTAGCAGTGTTAAATATATATATATTCTGTATAATAACTTTGATGGGATGTTCTAATCTGAAACGCGATTCATCAGCCAAACATAGCACGCATACAAGTAAAAATATTTTGAAGCAAGTTCTAAACAACCTATCAGACATTCACGTTAACTATTCCTGCAACGAAAAGATGTACGGCATGACCAAAGCAAGGACAACTGTAGCGTTTTGATGTAGAATTAATGATGCAACAAAATAACTACCATACCATGTAAAGCATCATAAAAAATGAATGCACAGATCAGATATTACCCAAGGAGAAAAAGCACACTTGTCCTTCGCTGTCAACAAAAGATGGCGACTCAGTCCATAGCCGAATGAGATGTTCACTCCTAGCACATGTACAAATGAAGATGTTTTTGGCTCCCTGCTATATGCTGTAGCGTACCCTCTTCAGTGCTCCGTTATTCAGATATCGTGGTTTCATCCCTTTCCAATGGAGAGTAATGGCACACTTCTTTGTTAACTCAAACACCATACCAGAATACAACGCCTTGGGCTATCATCTTCTTCATGCAACCTTCCACAGAGCTTTAACCACCACAGCCGCATTGGCCTTCGTTTAAAAATGCTTCAAGGAAGTGTGAATCTCCTCCTGTACTTTACCGCTTCCTTCCTCTGTTGCCTCCTGTATTGATCTTCCAGCTACCGAGAATGCCTGCCGCCCCTGTCGAAGAGCACCAAGACACACTCTCGGAATGTCCTTATGGCCTGCAGAGAACAGGCAAGAAGAACGAGCCAAATTGATTCCCCCCCTTTTTCCCATCTTCTGCCCCCTTTTCTCCGTATGAAGACCTCCAGCCGACGTCCCCCATTCGTGCACATTTAAGGAGGCAATCCTTTTTTCTTCTGACACTTCAGAGGCAGGCGGCCACTACTCAACCCCCCTTTTCCATTTTTCTTCTCAGGGCAGTCACAACCACTCAAAAACGGACCTGCCAGTTCATGGAAGAAGAGATCCTTGCGGGAAAGGAATGGTGCCGGGTCTGACGGAACGAGGGTAGCCCATACCTCGTCAGAGTCTGCTAAGTTCCGAAATCTACGGCAAACTCTTGCCATGCGGCAGAAGTCAGAAGCTCTCAATAAAGACATTATGCGCATGAAACCTCAATATAAGTGCCAATCGCAAATATCTCCAGAACTTTAAACTAAAAATGATGTCTGAGACACCTTAGTGCTTTATGAATGGTCTTCACAATCATCTAGTACTTAGAACTACTCCAAAGGATAATTTATGTAGCACCCTCAGCAACACCTCTTATAGCACTACTCGGCTGGATCTTCAGACAGTCCACAATAATTCCGCTCTTCCACTGTCCGCCTTCTATTTCCATCATTTGATATTTCAATGCAACATGCATCTCTTTATCCACTACAAACTCACCAATGTCAAGTTCCATCCATGGATATGAAGGTAATCGCCTTAATCGAGCAAGATTAGTGATCTCTCCATTTTTTTTATCATCAAAAACCGTTGTACTTCGACATTTTGGCCATTATTAGCAGAAAGATAGAACTTGACTGGTGCTCTACTCCAACTTCTGCCTGGATCAACCCTTAATTTGACCTCTCAGGAAACCATGAATTAGGTTGTGATGCCCAATGCCAGTAGCGCATGTCATCCCCCCCATACAATGTGCAACTGCCTTGCAGATTTCACAAAGAAACCTTCACCTGTTTCTGGATCCAACCAGTATGGCTGAGAGGGATCTTTGCGAGTCATTCTTGCCAAATAGAGCCGCATTAGCGCATCAAAACCAACCAAATTGTGGGCTAACATACTCCCCTCTTCTTAATTGCGAAGTCGTCCTCGACGAGCCAAATCTATTCTTTTCTTCCTGAATGAAGCACCTGAAATCATACTCATACAATCATTTGTTAGTACCACAATCCAATCATTTCACTTACCATCTGTGTCCATCTTCTCGCATCTTCATTGACATGTCCACCTGTCTGCAAACTTCATTAAAACATTAGAACCTTTCTTCATCAAATCACAATATGTACAACCAAAATGAAAAGACAATCATATCCCTCATCCACATCACACATATATACTCAGCACACACATCACGATCCCACATCACACATGCATTCTCGTCACACACAACATACATACATGCAAAAAGCCCATCCACATTCCCTCTCGTCACTCTTCTCCATTCACATGCAATGTGAACACAAGTAAAAACCGCATTCAATTCTTCTTCTTGGTATCCTTTTGGGCCTCAGTATCGCTTTCCTGCTACTTTTTCATACACACAACATACATTCATGCGAGATCCGCATCCGTTATTCCTTTCCGTTACTCTTTTGGTTTATACGTTCTCTTGCTTAATTTCTTTTCCACTTCCACTCAGACCCTTTGCCCATTTTCCATTCCCCTTTGACCTAGGGTTTTCACTACCCGCTTTTCATTCCATCGACTCTTTGTTTTTTTTTTTTCATCAACTAAATTCCATGCTAGGTCACCACCATAGCTCTCTAACTTGATGGATACACGACAAGGACCACTCAAGCCTAACACGAGCTCACTCTAACAAGATCACTCATCGTCGACGTGATTCCGAACTTCACAAGTCATTGCACCACCTAAGAGCCAAACTGAACACTTCCGGAAGGTTTGCAGACAAACAATGCAACTAGCACGATTGGATTCCTCAAGTCCAAGCTTTCCATAGACACATCGCAACCAAAACCCTAGCCGAGCTTAAGCTTCAATTTGACATGTTTCATCGGGAGCCCACACATAACCCAAATCCCCACAACACAAACACATATATTCCCATCCGAGCATCATGCTCTCTCACCTCTCTTATGTCCCCCCTCGAGCGAGGAATTCTTCTCATTCATTTTTTTCCACATTTTTTCATCATTTTTTCACATATTTACTCACACTTGCCGGCCTACGCTGAAGCTGGATGCGACTCGTGGACTCGACCACCCGATCGAGTTTGTTCCACCCATCTACCAACCCAACGAAGCGCGCGACACACAGACAACTAGCCCTATGCGAAACCGACGTCGGTTCGTGGCTTTGACCACCCGGCCAAAGTGGGTCCACCCACCTATCGGCACACATAGGTGCGTAGCCACATGCACATATACATAAACATATATTTTTCTCATCTTTTTTCATTCCCGCATCTCGAGAATTAGGAGACAAAAGAAAGGACTTTTTCCCAACCCAACCAATCACGACACACACACATAAACTCCCCTCATGGACATCCCGATGAAACATATCTCCTCTCTGCTACCACTCAAGCCAAAATCCAGCCACTAATGCCATGGTCAACCCGTCCTCGCAAAACCCGCACATACTAACCACTTTGTCGACCTGAAACCTCAAAAAGTGTCACTTTAGTTCCTAAATGTGCAACACACTTGGTCCACCTGTCCTCACATCTCTGACTCGTAATCCGCAAAGCAAACCCTAATCAGACTCAAGCCGTCCTAACCCACATCCATCATATCATCTTTTTCTTTTTCATCTCCATCCTCTGCCTCGCAGAGATTCCACATGATTCGACAGCTTGCTGATATTGTCCTCTAGCCAGGCGATACGGTCTGGAAGGTCACCATTCATTACTACACCTCTTAATGCCTCGAGCTTCAAAGCTAAATCCCTTATCCCTTCTTCTTTTCGCTCATCACTGCCTTGGAGTCGAAAAATCTCATCATCCACTTGATGGAACCGAACCCACATTTTCTTCTTCTCCTCTTCTAAATGGATCATCTTTCTTTCTATTTCCAAAGGAACCTCCTCGCTCCTCTCGACTTGGCCAGACAACTTTTCAACCTCTTCTCGAATCGACCTCTCCTCCCAGATTCTACTCATATTTTCTACTTCTAGATCATCCACTTTTTTCGACAACTCCTTCGCTTTTTCTAACTCTGTTCCGAACGCATCCAACCTATCCAACACCGCTTTCAGCTCTTCCTCCATTTTCCTCGCTCTCGAATCCTCCACCTGTCCTCGCATCTCGTCGTCTTTCCGATTCATCCACCTACCGAGCTTGCTACTCAGCCTTGCATTCTCTTTTTCTACCCGTCTCACTTTCTCATGGCTCTCTGCTTGGGCACTTTTCATTCTTTCTAACTCGAGGTGGAACTCGTCACATGCCTTACCTGCTTGATCACTGTATCGACGGATTATGCTTTGTACCTTCTCGATTTCATGCTCCATTCTTTCGACTCTCCTCATTAGGTCATCCTCGTCTCTCGAGAGCTCTTCTTGGATCGCAACTCCAAAGCAGTCGGCTACCATCAAGCCGGATCTCAAGTCCCAGACCACGTTTTCACTCTCGAGCTTCACCAGATCTTGCCTCCAGCTTTTGTTTACTCTTTTCCACTCCTTATTTTCATTTTTCAACATTCGTACTTGCTTTTCCCAAGTTCCTAGGACCTCGGCCATTTTCACTTGATTTTCCTCTAATTTCTCTATTTTGATCCTCTCGTTATCTCGCTCCACGCGAAGCAAATTGACTTGACATTCCAAGCTCTTTACGAGTTCTATCAAGTCTCGATTCTCGGATTCTCTATCTATGTCCCCATTCACTCTTGCAGTCTCCATCGACGTGACAGCTCCACTCATGTCAACTTCCACATACAAAGAGGATAAACACCTATCCGATTGATTCGTCGCGACCTTTATGCCAGTCACCTCTTTTGAGCCACACACGTGCTCGCATAGTCTCTTTTTCCCGCAGTCCTCACATGTGGGGACAAAATCCAACGGGGCGCATACACGAGGGCAATATTTGGCTATATGCCCAATCTGCTCGCAACACCAGCATCTCACATAATTTGATATCGGGCAAAATCGCCACCCTCGGTTCACATGATGTCTCATGGTCGGATGAGAATCTATCCATCTCCTATTTTGTCCAAAATTCGGTTGCCTCATATTGGCATTCTCCAAACCACATGCTGGCTTTTGTTGGGCCATTTCTTTAATGAAGGTCAAAGAAGATCTGGGATCGACTTGGCTGTGCCACACGATTGGGGCACCAAGCGAACTCGTAGCACTCTCTCTGAGATGTGCTAAGCCAATTCCCGGCAAACGCACCAAATGAAAGGCTCTTAAGCCCACGGAAAAGATGATTGTACGAGACTTTATTCGGTTTAAATCTCTCGGAATCGGTCCAATTGGATTACCTAGAGCCCACAATTATCTCGCAATGGATTCTTCCTATGTCTATGCACTAGCTCATATGCTTCCCGGCAAACGCACCAAAATGATACACTCTTAGTCCAAGGGAAAGTGCATACGCTCAATGATGTTTTGCCCAACTTTCCTGATACTAGGTCAATTTTGGTTTTCCCTAAGTCCACAATTTCACTCCAAAGTTTTGATGGAGGAGGCGAGAAAACGCATGCGCGATTGGATATCCACCTCCAGTGGTCACTTCCGGTAACCTCCCTTTCTTCGCTTGACCCCCCCCCCTCCTCTTTTCACATCGAGTTTTCGAGAAAGGAAGAACGCATACTAACTCGATCTTAAAGGCATTTGGGTCTGTATGAAAGAAAACTCAAGAAAATGAATCCTCTATTTCTTAAGTTCCGAGATTCGCCAAAGTCAATTGTGAAGAACTATCAAGTTCAAGGAGGAAAAATACCCCTTCTTTGTTTAGGGTTTAGGAATGGCATAGGGGATATCTCCTATGTGAAGCGTGTGGAGATCATTTTCAGTAGGTGACGGAAAAAACTACGATATTACTAAGAGAAATCTCACTAGTTTTAATGTAATAAAATACGAAGTGTTCGACTTAATTCAAGCTTGGCTTTGGCGGTTGTGACTCAAAAGTGGAACTATGTTTCCTCTTGTAGGAATATATAATCAGTTCAACACGAATGTATACGTGCATGTTTTGTAAATTATGTCACCCTTTTTGTCATTTGCGTTATGCTTATCCACAGCCTCTATAGTTCTTCACTCGTCAAATGTACGTACATATCAGATCTCTCTTTCCGATAGCTTATGGATAATGTGATTGATAGTATCGAATCCAACAGATGCAAATCCAATTAAGCATTCGACACAACGAGAAACTATTCAACCCTTGAAAAACAGATAAATAAAAGACTGAATACCATAATTTTGGACTGGTCTTGTTACCATCATCTTAATCATATTGCATCATCTATTACTTGGGTGGATATACCTCCATGATAGACCATCTCATGCTAGAAAAAGGTTTTTCGCAGAGACAACAGTGCATACACTTCCATGGGATCCCTCACACACATGCCACCAGATTTTATCTATTCATGAACATAAGCAAGGTCCAACCACACTCAAAGATTGGTGCTGTTCCTTTCGAGTTTAGTCACGACAAAAAGCACAAAATGTGGTAATTGAAGTGCTCTCAAAAGACACACAAACATCCGAAAATACATATTCACTTCAAAAGAACGTCATAACTAGAACATGTAATAGCATGAAGCACGTTTTAGCTAGGTATCGAGTATCGACTATTTTCCAACTCAGAAATCAACATACCTACTTTTCTAACACAATTTGAAGAAAAAAAGTTGAAATGAGTGTGCTACATCCAACACAGTCAAAATATCGTGTTTCGAATCACTTATGTGAGACGCCATATGCAATACATTCTATCGATCCAACATCACAGTGTAGCAGTGTTAAATATATATATATTCTGTATAATAACTTTGATGGGATGTTCTAATCTGAAACGCGATTCATCAGCCAAACATAGCACGCATACAAGTAAAAATATTTTGAAGCAAGTTCTAAACAACCTATCAGACATTCACGTTAACTATTCCTGCAACGAAAAGATGTACGGCATGACCAAAGCAAGGACAACTGTAGCGTTTTGATGTAGAATTAATGATGCAACAAAATAACTGCCATACCATGTAAAGCATCATAAAAAATGAATGCACAGATCAGATATTACCCAAGGAGAAAAAGCACACTTGTCCTTCGCTGTCAACAAAAGATGGCGACTCAGTCCATAGCCGAATGAGATGTTCACTCCTAGCACATGTACAGATGAAGATGTTTTTGGCTCCCTGCTATATGCTGTAGCGTACCCTCTTCAGTGCTCCGTTATTCAGATATCGTGGTTTCATCCCTTTCCAATGGAGAGTAATGGCACACTTCTCTGTCAACTCAAACACCATACCGGAATACAACGCCTTGGGCTATCATCTTCTTCATGCAACCTTCCACAGAGCTTTAAACACCACAGCCGCGTTGGCCTTCGTTGAAAAATGCTTCAAGGAAGTGTGAATCTCCTCCTGTACTTTACCGCTTCCTTCCTTTGTTGCCTCCTGTATTGATCTTCCAGCTACCGAGAATGCCTTCCGCCCCTGTCGAAGAGCACCAAGACACACTCTCGGAATGTCCTTATGGCCTGCAGAGAACAGGCAAGAAGAACGAGCCAAATTGATTCCCCCCCTTTTTCCCATCTTCTGCCCCCTTTTCTCCGTATGAAGACCTCCAGCCGACGTCCCCCATTCGTGCACATTTAAGGAGGCAATCCTTTTTTCTTCTGACACTTCAGAGGCAGGCGGCCACTACTCAACCCCCCTTTTCCATTTTTCTTCTCAGGGCAGTCACAACCACTCAAAAACGGACCTGCCAGTTCACGGAAGAAGAGATCCTTGCGGGAAAGGAATGGTGCCGGGTCTGACGGAACGAGGGTAGCCCATACCTCGTCAGAGTCTGCTAAGTTCCGAAATCTACGGCAAACTCTTGCCATGCGGCAGAAGTCAGAAGCTCTCAATAAAGACATTATGCGCATGAAACCTCAATATAAGTGCCAACCTCAAATATCTCCAGAACTTTAAACTAAAAATGATGTCCGAGACACCTTAGTGCTTTATGAATGGTCTTCACAATCATCTAGTACTTAGAACTACTCCAAAGGATAATTTATGTAGCACCCTCAGCAACACCTCTTATAGCACTACTCGGCTGGATCTTCAGACAGTCCACAATAATTCCGCTCTTCCACTGTCCGCCTTCTATTTCCATCATTTGATATTTCAATGCAACATGCATCTCTTTATCCACTACAAACTCACCAATGTCAAGTTCCATCCATGGATATGAAGGTAATCGCCTTAATCGAGCAAGATTAGTGATCTCTCCATTTTTTTTATCATCAAAAACCGTTGTACTTCGACATTTTGGCCATTATTAGCAGAAAGATAGAACTTGACTGGTGCTCTACTCCAACTTCTGCCTGGATCAACCCTTAGTTTGACCTCTCAGGAAACCATGAATCAGGTTGTGATGCCCAATGCCAGTAGCGCATGTCATCCCCCCCATACAATGTGCAACTGCCTTGCAGATTTCACAAAGAAACCTTCACCTGTTTCTGGATCCAACCAGTATGGCTGAGAGGGATCTTTGCGAGTCATTCCTGCCAAATCTTTGCGAGTCATTCCTGCCAAATAGAGCCGCATTAGCGCATCAAAACCAACCAAATTGTGGGCTAACATGTCTTGTCCTTGCCCATCGCATATGTGAATGGAGCTGTCTTGTCCTTTCCCATCGCATATGTGAATTCAGACACCCTTTAAAGCTTGCAGACCACTTCAATATTGGCGGTGTTTTCTCTCTGAATTTCCCTCGTAACGTTAGCGGTAGCGCTACTTTCTTGCGGCATTTATACACTTCGTTGCTAGATTTTGAATATAGTTTGTCTTGCAAGCAGAGATTCGTATGCTTCGAAATTTGAACTATGTGACTTAATTGATAATTGTAGTTGTAACTAATGCTTCACTCGCACAGATGATGCCCGTGACAGCTCTGATACCACTTGAAGTTGCGCAACTATGGCGCTGATGTGTGTGTAGAGACGACGACGAAGGGAGTACACCTTATTTCACAAAAAACCCCACATTACAACGGTGATCGATTATCTATTAAGTTAGTTTACGGTTTTTACATAAAACCATGCCACATCATCAATTACTATACTATGTTTTGGGCGGTGGTATCACTTTTCATTTATCTTGTTTTTTTTCATGTACCAAGTGTCAGAGCAAACAAATCACAATTATTTAATTATTTATTACTATTATTATTATCATTATTATTATTGGGGTAATGTTTCCTTTTATTGCACTAATAATAATAATAATAACAAGGAATTCATTTTCCTAAAAGAGTACATCTCAAAGAATCTTTCCTTTTGTACGATTCATTATATTTGTGGTGGATCGCCCACATTAACATAGTTGTTCCATGCACCAGATCCCACAGAACTTCAAAGTAGGTGTGAAGACATGATCTGATATGTACAACAATGATATGCTTATGTCTAAGTTGTAGATCAGATGTACATATACCGTCACTCTTGGGTGCAAGTACAAAGTTATCAAGTTGATTGACAATATTCCTAGGATGAAAAACTACTCGATTGATATGCAAACCATAAAGCTCCAAGATTGTGTTACATCTTTGCTATTAGCAAAAATATATTTTCCTTTTGTTCTAATCTCAAAGCCAAGATTAATCACAAACAGAAGATCCATGGGAGCTGTAACCAATGGCAGTATATGTTTAAGTGTGTTAAGCCATCCCCCTTCTCGGTCAAGCACTATCTATTGGAATGGAATATCATGCACCAATATCTTTGGACTTCTTAGAGGGCCGTACAAGCTTGAATTAGGAATAGTATGTGCAAAGGATGTAACCAGAATCCAGGTTGTGGAAACATCTTTGTGGGATGCTATTATTCAACTGCTATGCTAGATGTAACCCACCAAGCTTGTGAGTTCACTAAACCTCACCGATTTGACTATGAAGAGATTCTACTAGGTCAATGCAAAGGCATCCCTCTATAAAGTACCTAGAGATCTGAGAATTTGTGGATCTGCTAGCAAAAGAGGAATGAGGTGGTTTTCATAAGTATAAAGCAACTCAAGGCTTAATACCTCCTTGACAAAACTTAGAAAGCATATTATTGATGGTCATGAATTATTCTCAAGACTACAAAATAAAATTACTCTATTATGAAGAACGGAACACTTTGCAAAGCGGACGTCTCGCTTGGGACCGCTCTAAAGTTCGCCTTCTCATGGGGCACTACACACCAAGCACGCTTGGTCTCCGATGGCACAATGGCAATTGCCTATCAAAAATCCCGAATATCAAAGAAACCATTGATTATTAGGTTAACCTCAACAAGAAGTGGTGCCTGTTGTGGACCGGCTTTGGTGGGACATGAAGTTAATGGCTATGTAGCACCCCCTCATAGAAATCTAAAAGTCTGTCCTCTTATGGCAAATTCTTCATCATGGAATCTGGACCAACCTTAAGGCTAGCAAAGTTTGTGGGATACCTCCCTGGTGCAAATGCTACTACCGCTCCATCAAAGATGTTTTTCACATCTTCTTTACTTGTCCGAACTCCAACAGGCTCTAGCAGATTGTCGAAAAGAAAATTAGACTTTAGAAACATATCAGTTGGAAGCAAGCTCTGCTTGGAGAAGCGATCGACTGCTCCGTGACTCTCTAAAATGCCATAAGAGGGGAGGTCCTATGGAAGATCTTACGGGAAAGATGTGCTTTTAACTTTGGTTACTCCCCCAAAGAGTGGTCGATTGAGAAATCATTATTCTTCCTTGGTAAAAGGATTGCTAGCTATAAGAAATCCCCCCCCCCCCCCTTCAAGCATCATCATGTGCTCCTTTTGATCAACAACAAGCTTGAACCCATGTGGGCCCCACATGAGGGTGATGAGAGGGTGATTAACCTTCTTTGTAATGCCATCTAAACTCTGTAAAAGCTTCGCCTGTTCTGTGGGATTTGGGGGATCCCCTGGGCACTAGTCCCCTTCTCTTCAACTTCTCTTTCAATTAATTCAGGTCTCGGAGAGTAGGCTAAGGCCGAACTTCCTTTATTTAAAAAAAAAAAATTACTCTATTCCAGAGCATTGTATCAAGAATTATTCTTAGAAAGCATTGTATCAGGAGTGTGATACCCACCGTAATTTGTGCTTCCAAGTATGTTTAGAAATTTCATGTTTCCTTATGAAGTTCTTCCTTTGTAATTTAGTCATTTATTTTTGCCATGTAACCAGCTTGTTTTTTACAGAAAAATTCAGTCATTGAGATCTATTATTCTTCATGATAGATAGCTTGAATCAATTCAAACGTACAACGAAGAGCATAACAACTCATGAAACCCTTGAATTCCGCACACAAGCAGGGTGAATGCCCAACACCTATTAATATACAGAGCCGAATACATGGTAAGGGTAGAAAATGACTAGGTCTGACCCTAAGGTTAAAACGAGGAGATTGGTTTAGACCTGCCACAATGCACACCATCCTTGCCATCAAAAACAGAGATAAACAAGAGCGCTTGAACACCAACATATCCCCGAAGGAATCTGATTTTTTATCTCACCACATGATGTGTTGAGGGGCAACCTGCTAGTGCAAGTCAGGTCACTTGAACCCAAGAGTGTTGAGGTTTTCAAAAACAGGGGTGCCGTTGATCCTCTACCCCTTTGTGCGAGGACTCTAGGGGCTCGTTGGGCCGTCCTTGGGGGTACATTGTTGAACCTCTCGTGCACCTCTAGGGGCACTTTGGGCCATTGTTGGGGGTGCATTGGGGGTCCTTCGGGTGCTCCTCGGGGTCTTCTTGCAAGGGCATTTGGGCACCGTTTCTCATGTTTTGGAGCCTCCACACCCCTCCTCCTTGGCTCCTCCACACCTCGCTTTGCACAATGACTTGTATTTCTATCTAAGCTCTAGAGAGCTTTAGGGAGTTTGCCTTGAGGTGTTGAGTTGTGCACAACTATGAGGGGGACCTCGTAAAACATCCGATTTCGTAGCAAGCATTCAATGCCTTCCAAGTGATCTCGCGATCGTGCCTCCAACCCCTCACTTTTGGATGCAGCCTACCTTCTTTCTTGTAACGATTGCTCATCATCTTGGGCTCTGGGGAATATAATCAATGTTTTGGCAATCTCGTGTATTTTATGCTCGTACTCGCTATATCCCTCTTGTACGTACATGATATTTCAGGACTCTTGCAGGGCCTCTTCATCTTGGTGTACCTCTAGTGCTCTCCATTCCATGTGCCTTCATAACACTTGGTATCAAAGTAGTTTCTCCTCTTGACTAGTGCCTTCAGCTAGTCATGGGAGCGACGGCCCTCAATTTCACAAATGGCTTTCAAGGAGTCATCTCTCGATGCAGACATGTTGCGATGCATCATGGAGACAGGTGGGGATTGATTCTTGGGAAAGACATGCTTGGATCATATATCAAGGGCAAGTGGAATGTGTAGTACATTTTGGGACGACCCAAACATTTGAGCTCTCTCCATCAAGAATGGAAGGGGAGGACAGTTATAGCCCTACTCACCATGATTTTGGTGAGGTTTCGTGTCATCATCAAGAATTTGAGCCACCTATGGAACCCGACCTGAGTGTGGCTCGACTAGCCCAGCTTGAGGATCTTCTCACTAAACTTGGCGAGGTTAGCCTACATAACGCTATGGAGTGTGCCGTGGCACCATCTCCACAAGCTCCTAACCCTTTGAAAAACCTACAACCTATCAAGTCCACCTCATATTTGGGTCAACATGACTCCTTGGCTTTTGTAGAAAGGGCTCCGAGAGTGCAAGAGCTTCTTCAAAGCCTCTTGTATGCACAAAAACTCTTGTGGCCACTGTGATTCCTTACTTTTTGGATGGCAAAGCCTACACATGGCAATTAGGGGTTGAGAGGGATAACAATAAACTCACACGGGCTGATCTTAAGCAATGATTGTATAACTATTTTGTGCCCCAAAATGAAATGATTGTATAACTATTTTTTGCCCCAAAATGAAGAACTGAGGCTACTCTATGAGTGGCAAAGTCTTAGTCAAGGTGGGGGCAAAATGAGTGATTGCATAAACAAATGTCGATAGTGTTTGCTCAGGGCCAAAAAGATAACATGGAAAAAGGCTCTGCTCCATGGTTTCCTTTATGGCTTCTCAGTCCATGGGCAAGACAAGAGGTGGAACGTCTTAACCCGGCTACTTGTTATGAGGCAATGGAGGCTACATAACACCTCTTGGATACACAACGCAATGTGAATCATCCAACAAATTTAGGGAACAATGGGAGTCAAAACAATAGTTACACAAACAAAAATGGCTCACAAGGTCGAAGAACGGAGAACTTCGAGAACAGATATAGAAACCAAATAGTTATGAAAATAGTGACACCGATTTAGCAACTCAAAGTTTTTTTTTTAAATAAAAGGAAGTTCGGCCTTAACCTAGTCTCCCGGACTTTAATTAAAATAAAGAAAAAAAGTTACAAGTGAATGGGACTAGTGCCCATGGGACCCCCCAAATCCCACAATGCAGGGGAGGAGTAAGGCGAGCTAGAGGGCATTACAAATGAGGCGGATAAATTTATCATCACCCTCATGTGGGACCCATTTGGGTTTCAACTTGTTGTTTTCGAGGAGATAAATACAGTGATGTCTAAACGGTGGAGATCTCTTATCTCGGGATATTCTTTTACCTAGGAGAAACAAGGATTTCTTGATCGACCATTCCTTAGGAGTTTGGCCAAAATTGACAGCACATTGCTCCCTCCAAATCTTCCAGAGAGTCTCACCTCTGATGGCATTCCACAACCTCGATGAGCAGCCAACCGCCTCACCCAACATCACCTGTTGCCAGTTGATTTGGTTCGTGAGTCTCAATACTCGGGTCACATGACGCCAAATAACACGTGACTTGGGGCAGTCGAAGAACAGGTGAGCTAAATCTTCGATGCCCGATGGCAACGCTTGCACCATGGCAGCACACCACAGATTTTGTTAGCCCTTGCATTGGACCAGATACCTTTATGCAAGATCTGCCACATGAGAACGGATTTTTTGACCTCAATTAGGGGGTGCCAAATAGACATGAATTTTAGTTCCCACTGAAGTTTGGTCCAAGAAAGGCACCATCTCTTGTTAAGAGTGTGGTGAACATCCAAATCCTCTTTGAAGTTGGGGGTTCTGGATAGCTTCTTACCATTGCTCCATTTGAGGCCCTCCAGGCAAGGAAGATCTTGACCACAGAGAAGGTGGGTAGTTTAGTGGTCCCATGCTAAACACCTACTTTGAAGAAGATTCCATTCCTCAAAGGTAACTCTAAGCCTCGGATCCAATTCTTCGAACCTAATCCACTTGCTGTTCTCTTGTTTCCAAAGTTGTTTCCACCGTTTGAAACCCTTGTTCCATAACCGCTTGGCAGTTGGGAGGTTCCAAGACTCCACCCCCCTGATGCCACTGATCGGGAACCAAATAGAGTCATTTTGTCTCATCCCAGCCACCCACTTCCACTCATCACTGATTCTGATGATCTGTTTGGCCTTGTTCCAATTCTTCCATAAGGAACACACGAGGCTAGAGCCTTTAGGGGACACCGGGTGGTGGGAGAACAAAAGCGTGAGAATCCCTATGTCCTTCCAACCAGGATGGCCAACTAAGGTAAGGTCTTTCGTGTTTCTGAAGATCAATTTAGCCCAAGAGGACTCCCTATTGCTCCAAGCCTTGACAAGCCACTTTGCTGCCAGCTTGTCAGCCAACCCAACAATATCCAAAATTCCCAAGCCCCCTGAGTCTTTGGGGCTAATGCAAATTTCCCATTTGATTTTGGGAATCCCCCTCCTGTTGGGGTCCCCAGTCCAAAGGAAGTTTATGTAGATTCTTTCCACTTTGGCCAAGTCTTTCTCCTTAGGTCTCCAACACGAGATAAAGTGAATGATTGTAGACAGCATGAATGTGTTAACAACCATAGCACGCCCTGCCAAGTTGACTTGCATACCTTTCCAATGATTCAGCTTGCTATCCAGCTTGGATAGCACCCAGTTCCAGCGTTGGTCCATTGAGATGTCGAATCCATCGGAATGCCAAGGAGACGAAAGACTTGATCGCTAGGGATAACTTGACATCCCTGATCCACCAACAATTGGGGAGTAGGTTCGCTGATTGCTCTAAAAGCAATTTTAGCATGGTTGATTTTTGAGCCTGATGCCACACAAAAGGTGTCAAGGCACCACCAAAACACCTCAATGTTGTTTATATCATTATGCACAAAGGCATTCATGTCATCAGCAAAAAGTCTCGCAATCAATTGGCCGTGATTTAGAGGTAAGGAAAGACCCTTGAGATTGCCAGCGTCCATGTGATGCTTTAATAGGCAACTGAGTCCATTCGAGGCGATAGCGAAAAGTAAAGGAGCCAGAGGGCAGCCTTGCCTAATTGATCTTTTCAAACGAATGGGCTCAGATAGCTTACCGTTGATATTTATTCTAGTTGAAGCATTTCCAAGAAGAGTGGAAACCATCTTCGTGAACTTTTGGCTGCATCCAAGGTCTTTCAATGATTGAAGAATAAAGTCCCATTCCAATTTGTCATACGCTTTGTCGAAGTCGATCTTAATGAATACCAAATCTTGAGCAGACTCCTCAGCAAAAGCAAGGCCTTCCCAAATATCGACAATTGCTTCAAGTATAGATCTTCCTTTGATAAAACCTTTCTGGTCCTCCCACAGCCATGACTTTAAATGACAAGAGAGTCTGTTGGCGATAACTTTTGCAATTATCTTGTATCATGTTTGGAGCATGGTAATCGGACGCCAGTTTTCAATTTTGTTCTTATCTCCCCTTTTGTGGATTAACTTGATGATGCCATTATTAAGACACTCAGGGAGGGCACCAAATGAGACAGCCTCTTGGCACACGAGACGTAGTGGGGTGGCCACCTCATGTTTGAAGGACTTGAAAAACTCATTGGTGAGGCCATCCGGACCCGGACTTTTCCCATTGGGAAGGGCATCAATAACCTCGATAATTTCATTCTTGGAGATGTTCGCATCCAGCAGAGAAATCAAGTTCTGTGGGATTCTAGTTTGAGCAACCCTTGAGATGGTTGCCATGGAGTCGCGCCTGTGGGGGGAAGGAGGAGTCGAGAACCCGAGAAGATTGGTAAAGTGCTCGACGATGATAGATCTATTCTCCACTTCCGTGCAACATTCGGTTCCATTGTTATCAACCAATAGGGGGATGGATTCCCTAGATTGTTTTCTTTTGAGGATGTTACACATCTCTTTCGATGGTTTGTCGGCCTTCCCTGCCCACCAGTCTTTGAAGAAAATTTGAAGATTTTTCCTTTGAACCTCCTCCTCTAATCTTAGTCTTCCCCTGATTTTCAAAAGACCTTGTTGGCAATGTAACTTACCTTTGTTCGCCTCTTCTTCAAGCCGTGAGAGTCTCCAATACACCTTTTCTCTCCTTTTTTTTCGGATATCTCTTATAACCTTTTGAGTTCTTATTAGAATTTTTCGAGTCCTTTCCACCGCGCTTCTCCAACATTTAGCCGGTTCATTACAGTAAGCAAAGGCTTCCACCCACACCTCAGAAATTTCTTGGTGGACAGAAGGGAGGGAAAACGATGTCTGACAAGCATGAAACCAAGGGGCTTTCTGGAACATGGGAATCGATTTGAAAGACAGAGTAATCGGGTAGTGGTCCGAGATAGTCAGGTCCATGTGTTGGGAAATCGAAGGAATACCCCACTGAAGGATGGTGTTCTGATCGATGTAACATCTATCAAGTCTTGCTTTCCTCAAAGAGTCCCCCGATTGGAGATTTGACTAGGAGAACCCCTTCATGTCTTTCACCTCGACCAGGTCGAGATGGAGCTTGATTTTATCCCATATCTCTCTCTCCTGACCGTCAATAATTTTCCCTTTGTTACTCCATCGGTCCTCAAGAAACTCAACCATGTTGAAGTCCCCACAAATCAGAACATTCTGTGAAAGGGAGTCGAGGGAAGCCCAAGTATCCATTCTATCTGCTTCTCCATTAGGGGCATAAATTGAGACCACAGTAAACTGGAAAGGGAACCCGATAGAGGCAGCAATCCAGCGATGATTCCGACCTTCAAAAGTCGAGGTCACATTGCCAGACAAGGAGTGACTAATACCCATAGAAGCACCCCCCGTCCCCCTAGGGTGAGAGGTGGAGAACCAAAGGTGGTTCGGAGAAATGCATTTAAGCCATTTCTGGAGATCCTCTCCGTCGATTTTAATCTCTTGTAAGCAAATAAAGTCAGGGCTGAAGCACTTGTCTTTGAACCACTCGCCAAGAATCGCAGCTCTTGATGGGTCAGACAGAGCCCTAACATTTAGTGATGTGAATTTAATTAATGATGGTTGCCCTCTTTGAGGGGAGGGACCCGATCTTTTTTCTTCTTGTGGTCTTCTTTTTTCCTCCCAATTTCTTGACTTAGGATCCTACTCTTGAGGGGGCTCTTCCAAGGCATGCCGGAAGGTTGTTTTCCTTTAAGTTTTGACTTTTGTTGTAGTAATCTTGGAAAGCATACCGGAAGGGTAGGACCAAGAGAGAAGCTTTCGCTGTCTGGGTTGTCTTCATTGCTAGTAGTGAAGCCCTCCTCTTTACTCGTGGTGTAGCCTTCTTGGTTGTCTTCTTTGCTGGTAGAGCACCCAAGGGTATTATCAGTGGGGTCTTCTTCAAAGTGGTTGTCCCCTGGGAAGTCGACCTCATTAATCTCTTTTTCTAGGTTACAATATATGTTATTCGAGGGGGCAATTGTCGTAGCGTTCCTTGCTGTTGATCTTCGAGGGCTAACTTTCCTCCTACGTCTTACTTCAGTGAATCCTTCTGAATCCGTCTCAGCAACGCGAGTTCCCTCTTCTTCCTCCATCGGAGGGGGATGACCCCGAGTGTCATCTTGGGGGAAAGGATCCAGGGTCCCATCTGGTTTAAGCTTGTTTTTATTGGTACTTTTCTTCAGGGGCAGTCTTTGATCCTATGACCTTGATGCCCGCATCGGAAGCATGCGTTTGGCAAATTCTTGTAAGTAACCTCTTATGACCAGGTCTTATCATCTCCACAGTTTATGGAGATTTTCGAGGGAAGGACCTGGTTCAGGTCTGTTTCAACGCAGATCTGTGGATGCCATCTTGCATTGAAAGAATGTTGAGCACCATCGTAGATTAATCCCCCAACATCCTCTCTTGAGGCCATCGGGCGACCGATCGGTGAGACAATTTCACGAAGAAATCCATACAGAAAGAAAGGCAGATTGGGAAGCTCCACCCAAAGCGGGTAACGAAGAGGCTTTGATCTATTCGGAACAAAGTCTGGGGTCCACTTAAAAAGGCAAAGGGTGGACCGGCCCACTTGCCATGAGCCGGCCTGCAAGGCTTGGAAAGCCATCTCTTCGTTCTCAAATACTAGAAGCAGGTGATTCGCCGGCAGAAATTGACATTTGCTCACAATTAGGCCACACGGGAACCACTCCTTGCGAAGCCAAGTTCTCACACTTTCAAGAGGGGGCCTAGGGCCAAACATTTGACCGATCAGGCAAGTTTTCATCAGTTCTTCTTGATTTGCCACCACAGACTCCTTGCATAAAGAGACCACTAGGGGTGCGACGTCCGTTGGGACGGAATCCATCTCAAGGGGGCACACGGATTGAAGGGAAGCCACATTGTTCATGACAAACGAGGGAATAAGGGTCAGCATCTTCTAAAAAGACCACCTCCTTTTGCTGAAAGAACCTTACTTCAAATGAGATCGTCTGTCTGCTTCAAATCTTGTCATACGCAACGCATCAACGGCGCTTCCGATGATAAGGAGGAACAAAGTAATGGATTAGAAATCATTTATTTTCTTTCTGGCATATTCGTTTCCCACTTGCGAATAATTGTCGGAGGGTCCTTCTCCACCATCTCGATTCGCTCTAATCTTCTATAGTGAGGACCTCATGAATGTATTGATAAATCTATGTCAAGCATGCACAAAGAAGAAATCACGACACCTTTATCCATGTTTGAATTGCATATCTGTCCCGGACGGGCAATAGGAGTTTTGCGTAACTTTTGTTGCTTAATGTTTAATGTTCTGTATGCTAATATCTAAAGTATGCTTCGAGTTCCAAGTCCACAATGAACCGGAAGGATAGGACTCCTTAATTTGGCTGGGTATGGCGACGGCTGCATGTCGAGCTCCTTGAATAACCTACCGGAGTAAAAGCGCCCGAGCAAGTACACTGAAGAAGCTACCACGTAGCAAAAAGAGCGCGATAGACCGGAATGCTCGCGACACTCTTTCTTTTGCGATAGACCAAAACCTGCGATAGACACTCGACGACCCTGCGCGTGTGTCACGATAGACACTCTTGAGTGTCGCGACAGACACTCTTGAATGTCGCGAAAAACGCCGCCACGCTCAGTGTGTCGCGATAGACACTCTGGAGTGTCGCGACAGACACTCCTCACTCCTGAGTGTCGCTGCTTCAGGAGACGGGACAAGTCAAGCTGAGTCGTCTCGCACGTTTCATATGTACCAAGGAAGACCGGCGACGAGTTGAGAAGGAGCGCGAGTGTCGTCTGTGTTACGCCATTTTCGTGCTCTAATCTTTGGCGGCGATGCGAAGACAGAGTAGAGAAGGAGCTTGAACAGTCATTGCGCCAGTGTCGTCTATGTTGCCCTTGACGTTACCTGCTGAAGTCTTTCAATTTTGAATGTCGCGATGATGCCTTCTTCAATGTCGCGATCACGTACTCTGCGTTACCTTCAGCAGCTAGTTTTTTTTTTTTTTAATAAAAGGAAGTTCGGCCTTAGCCTATTCTCCCGGACTTTAATTAAAATAAGGAAGAAAAGTTACAAGTGAATGGAACTAGTGCCCATGGGATCCCCCAAATCCCACAAAGCAGGGGAGGAGTATGGCGAGCTAGAGGGCATTACAAATGAGGCCGATAAATATATCGTCTCCTTCATGTGGGACCCATTTGGGTTTCAACTTGTTGTTTTTGAGGAGATAAATACAGTGATGTCTAAACGGTGGAGATTTCTTATCTCGAGAGATTCTTTTACCAAGAAGAAACAAGGATTTCTCGATCGACCATTCCTTAGGAGTTTGGCCAAAATTGATTGCAAAACGCTCCCTCCAAATCTTCCAAAGCGTCTCACCTCTGATGGCATTCCACAGTCTTGCTGAGCAGCCAACCGCCTCGCCCAACAACGCTTGTTGCCAATTGATTTCGTTCTTAAGTCTCAATATCTGCATCACGTGATGCCAGATAACCTGGGACTTGGGGCAATTGAAGAACAAGTGAACTAAATCTTCGATGCATCGATGGCAACGCTTGCACCATGGTGGCACACCACAAATTTTGTTAGCCCTTGCATTGGACCACATACCTTTATGCAAGATCTGCCACATGAGAACAGAATTTTTGATCTCAATAAAGGGGTGCCAAATAGACATGAACTTTAGTTCCCATCAAAGTTTGGTCCAAGAAAGGCGCCACCTCTTGTTAAGAGTGTGATGAGTATCTAAGTTCTCTTTGAAGTTGGGGATTGTGGCAAGTTTCTTGCCATTGCTCCATTTGAGGCCCTCCAGGCAAGGAAGATCCTGACCGCAGAGAAGGCGGGTAGTTGAGCGGTCCCAAGCTAAACACCTATCTCGAAGCAGTGTCCATTCCTCGAGAAAAACTCTAAGTCTCGGGTCTAAGTCTTCGCACCTAATCCATTGGCTCGTCTCTTGTTTCCAGAGTTGTTTCCACTATTTGAACCCCTTGTTCCATAGACGCTTTGCAGTTTGTAGGTTCCAAGACTCCACCCCCTGAATGCCACCGATCGGGAACCAGATAGAGTCATTTTGTCTTATCCCAGCCGCCCACTTCCACTCCTCACTGATTCTGATGAATTTTTTGGCCTTGTTCCAACTCTTCCATAACGAACATACGAGGCTGGAGCCTTTAGGGGACACCGGGTTGGGGGAGAACAGAAGCGTGAGAATCCCCATATCCTTCCAACTTGGAAGGCCAACTAAGGAAAGGTCTTCCCTATTTCTGAAGATCAATTTAGCCCAAGAGGACTCACTATTGTTCCAAGCCTTTATGAGCCACTTTGCCACGAGCTTGTCAGCCAACCCAACGATATCCAAAATTCCCAGGCCCCCTGAGTCTTTCGAGCTAATGCAAGTTTCCCATTTGATTTTGGGAATCCCCCTCCTATTGGGGTCCCCAGTCCATAGGAAGTTTCTACAGATTCTTTCCACTTTGGCCAAGTCTTTCTCCTTAGGTCTCCAACACGAGATAAAGTAAATAGTTGTAGACAACATAAATGTGTTAACAACCATAGCACGCCCTGCCAAGTTGACTTGCATACCTTTCCACTGATTTAGTTTGCCGAGGAGACGGAAGACTTGAGATGTCGAATCCCATCGGAATGCCGAGGAGACGGAAGACTTGACCTCTAGGGATAACTTGACACCCTTGATCTAACAACAATTGGGGTGTACGTCCGCTGATTGCTCTAAAAGCAGTTTTAGCATGGTTGATTTTTGAACCTGACGCCACACAAAGGGTGTCGAGGCACCTCTAGAACACCTCAATGTTGTTCATATCGTTATGCACAAAGGCATTCATGTCATCGGCAAAGAGTCTCGCAATCATTTGGCCTTGATTCAGAGGTAGGGAAAGACCCTTGAGATTGCCATCATCCATGTGATGCTTTAATAGGCTACTGAGCCCATTCGAGGCGATAGCGAAGAGTAATGGAGCCAGAGGGCAGCCTTGCCTAATTGATCTTTTTAAACATATGGGCTCAGAGAGTTTACCGTTGATATTTAATCTAGTTGAAGCATTTCCGAGAAGAGTGGAAACCATCTTCGTGAACTTTTGGCTGCAACCAAGGTCTTTCAATGATTGAAGGATAAAGTCCCATTCCAATCTGTCATACACTTTGTCGAAGTCGATCTTAATGAATTCCAAATCTTGTGCAGACTCATCAGCAAACGCAAGGCCTTCCCAAATATCGACAATTGCTTCAAGTATAGATCTGCCTTTGATAAATCCTTTCTGGTCCTCACATAACCATGAATTTAAATGACAAGAGATTCTTTTGGTGATAACTTTTGCAATTATCTTGTATCCCGTTTGGAGCATTGTAATCGGACGCCAGTTTTCAATTTTGTTCTTATCTCCCTTTTTATGAATTAACTTGATGACGCCATTATTAAGACATTCAGGGAGAGCACCGAAGGAGAGAGCCTCTTGCCAAACCAGACGTAGTGGGGTGGCCACCACATGTTTGAAAGACTTGAAAAACTCATTGGTGAGGCCATAAGGACCTGGAGTTTTCCCATTGGGAAGTGCATCAATAACGTCGTTAATTTCATTCTCGGAAATGTTAGCATCCAGCAGAGAAATCATGTTCTATGGGACCCTAGCTTGAGCAACCCTTGAGATGGTTGCCATTGATTTACGCCTGTGCGGGGAAAGAGGGGCCGAGACCCCCAGAAGATTGGTAAAGTGCTCGACGATGATCGATCTATTCTCAGCTTCCGTGCTACATTCTATTCCATTGTTATCGATCAAGAAGGGGATGGATTCCCTAGCTTGTTTCCTTTTGAGGATTTTACACATCTCTTTCGATGGTTTGTCGGCCTTCCGTGCCCACCAGTCTTTGAAGAAAATTTGAAGATTTTTCCTTTGAATCTCCTCCTCTAATCTTAGTCTTCCCCTGATTTTCAAAAGACCTTGTTGGCATTGTAGGTTACCTTTGTTCACCTCTTCTTCAAGCCGTGAGAGCCTCCGGTACACTGTTTCTCTCCTTTTTTTCCGGATATCTCTTATATCCTTCTGAATCCTTATCAGAATTTTTCGCGTCCTTTCCATCGCGCTTCTCCAGCACTTAGCGGGTTCATTACAGTAGGCAAAGGCTTCCGCCCACACTGCAGAAATTTCTTGGTGGATAGAGGGGAGGGAAAACGACGTCTGACAAGCATGAAACCAAGGAGCTTTCTGGAGCATGGGACAGCGTGTGCTCGCTTTTCAGGAACTCAAAGTTGTGTCGGTAGTACAGCTTCTTCATGAAGCACCCCAAATTACCAATGGCCCAAATATAACACAAACACTAGAGAACATGCAGGCAAAGTCCCATTAAATGATAAAGGGAAGTCCAAAGTTGTCATAAGGGAGCTTCCAGAGGGGGATCATGGGGAAGGCTTGGCGTGGCTCAATGAGAGTGTTATCTGCCTTTTCGGACGTGGGAACAATCAAGTCCTTCTTAATGACAATGGGGAGGAGTGTGTGGTCGAAATTCATTGAGGACTCTCCTCTATTCCGCTAACGGCACACCTAGCACTTTGCAGGTAAAGCAAATCCTAGAAAAAAAATTAGGCAACTCCCTTACAAAAGTGGGACATTCTAGGAAAAACACGAACGATGGGTTACAACTAATCAGATAGAACTAGGGAACACACATTTTTATGTGTGACCCGTGTAGATCTTGGTGGTCGAAGTGGGTGAAAGCATTCTACCATCGATAACTGAGTTAAAGATGTTCTCCCTACCAAGCTGCCAAACGGTTTGCCACCCTCACATCAAATTGATCACAAGAATGAACTTGTACCTCGCTAGACACCACTTGCCAATCTTACTACCAAGTTTGTTCATCATTGGTTTGGCCTTCCAAACTTTTGGAGGAATACAGTGGTGTCACTTTCAAGTTGGAGCTACCTTCACTTCAGCTTGCTCAAACATTTCTATCTGGATAGATGTTTTGGGCGCCATGTACTACCAGTAGAGCATTGGGTACAACCACTTGAGCCTAAGTCATCTTGAAGCCTCACGTTCGAAGAAAGCTCGAGTTTTACGTCAAATAGCGAGGCTGATTGCACCTGGGTTCTAGAGGACCATCTTCTTGACCTGTACTTGAAGCTCGTTTTGCGTTATTGGGACCTTCTCAACATTCAACACATGCCTAACATCTAGGATCCCCCATTTCGATCTTTTAAAATTTCCATTGTAATCTTTTTCTTTATGCACTTGTAATGAGCATGTTTCTAACCTTAGTTAGCAGCCCTTCTTGACGAGGACATGGACGTGTTAAAAAGGGAGAGAATGTTGATATTTCTCAAAACGAGGGTGTCGATGAACCTCTTCCCCTTCGTGCGGGGACTCCAGGGGCTCATTGGGCCATCCTTGGGGGTATGTTGGGAGACCTCCTGGGAAGCTCTGGGGGCACTTTGGTCCGTTCTTGGGGGTGCATTGGGGGTCCTCCGAGGCACCTTGGGGGCTTCTCATAGGGGCATTTGGGCACCGTTTCTCATGTTCTCAAGCCTCCACACCTCTCCTCCTTGGATCCTCCACACCTCTCTTTTCACCATAGCTTGTATTTCTATCCAAGAGCTGGAGGGATTTGGGGAGTTTGCCTTGAGGTGCCTAATTGTGTGCAACTATGAAGGGGACCTCCTAAAACATCCGACTTCCTAGCAAAGATTTAGTGTCTTCCAAGAGACCTCATGACCATGCCTCCGACCCCTCACTTTTGGATGCAAGCTACCTTCTTTCTTGTAATGGTTGCCCACCATCTTGGGCTCTTGGAAATATAATCAATGTTTTGGCAATCTCACATATTCAACGCTCATACTCGCTACGTCCCTCTTGTAGGTACAAGGTGTTGCGGGGCTCTCGCAAGGCCTCTTCTGTTTGGTCTACCTCTAGTGCTCTCCTTTCCACATGTGTTCATAACAACAAAGAGAAGCAAATGGATCTTTCCCACCAAGCTCTTCGAGTGAAGCTTGAAAGTGGCTGAATCACGGAGGAGCGTTGGTGATTCGGTGAGTCGTGCCATCTTGTACATGCCATGGTCTAAACACTAAAAGAGAAAGAGAGTACGCTTTGAATTAGCCTAAGTTTAGATAGGGTGGCATAGAAAGCATCTCATTTTTTTATGCCTTCATCTAAGCATTCACACACATGAGTACAAACTTTTACATGTATAAAAATTTATGCATTTCCATTGGCTAAAGAAGATGCTGACCAATAAAAATATATTTTCCCTCCGGTACACTTTTGCTATGAGGGGTGAGAGTCGGCCTCAGATTTGATGGACCCAAAACAAATAAAGTTTTTTTTCCATCCAATAAAACATTTGCACGTAAATAACACAAATGTTGTTGCCCGTCTGTGTGAACCTAGTAGATCATGCCGTCTTCTGATGAGAGGTTCTACCTGTGGGAAAATGTCCTCTCACAGCTTGTATCCTCTTTTACCCTCACGTGAAAGCAAAGATTTAAAATCTCTTCTTTATTTGGGGGTTCAAAGTAGGATGTGTTGAAGGAATGATGTGGGTTGTAAAAGACTGTAACGATGGGCAGTACAAGATATTTCAAAAGCACTCTCATTCATGAAGGTGCAAGACATTCATTCAATGCTCGGTGGCACCCTCAAATCTGTGTCGAGGCTGACCTCAACACACTGCTTCCATTAAAGATCAAAGTGGACCTAAGCGAAGGGGAAGTCTCGGAATAGGACACTATTTACAAAAGCCTATCTAACGCATGCTTTCATTGTGCTGAACAAGGACACAGGATCAAAGATTGCCCTTGATATAAAAAAGCAATAAAAAACAAGAAGCATCCAAAAACGCTCAAGACAACAATGGGACACTGAACTACCTGGTGAACGAAGGGGTTGTTAAGGGCCCCTTAGCCCTGAAGTCGACGTAGAAGGGTTCATAGAAGTCAGAAGAAGAAGGAAAAGAAGCCTTAGGGCGACATCTGAGCGAAATAGTATGCTAGATACCCCCCCAAACAACTTGTATTGCAATCTGAAAAAGGAGATCAATGAGCTTGATTACCCTATTTTGAAAAGCTTAAGAACTCCATTGAAGACCAGAGTCATCGATGGATTGTCGTTTCCTTTGGTGCCCCCTTTTGCTTTACTCTAGTCTCTATGTATGCCCCTAACGGGGAGTTGGAGAGACTGAACACCTGGGCCTCCTTAGACTCGCTCCCCGACAACATACTAATTTGTGGTGACTTCAATATGGTGGAGGACCTTGCAGATAGAGGGAACAACAAGGGCCAGTTCATCGACAATCGCGAAAAAGAAACGTGGGAAAAAACATAACTGCACTTGGATTTGGTCAAATTCAAAGATTCGAAAGGCTTTTCATGGTCAAATATCCAAGCAGGCAAGGACCTAAGGAAAGCTAGACTAGACAGAAGCTACATTGCTCATAACATTATTCAGCAGTGGGGTTGCCCTTCCCTCTCGCAACGCACTGACCTTGCCATCTCTGATCACTACCCGATCATCATCGTTTTCCAACATCTCACCAAAATCTGTAAGGCTCCTTGGTTTCATGTCTTCTGGGCTTCCTTCTCTCTCCACTCCATTCATCCAGAAATTTTTGAAGTGTGGAAGGAGGTGTTTGCCTCTTGCTCACCCCCATCCAAGTGTTGGAGACGTGCGATCGATAAGTCGCGATAGATCATGAATAGAACCAAGAAGATGCTTGAGATTGTTTCGCAGGCACATAGAGAAGCTCTTTATCATAGACCCTTGAGACTTGAGGAGGAGGTGAACAAAGGTAAAGCTCAATGCCAGAGAGGTCTACGAAAAATCAGAATGCTGCTGAGATACGAGGAAGAAATACAAAGGAAAAATTTGCAAATATTCTTTAAGGAGTGATGGGCTGGCAAAGCCGACAAACCCACCAAAGAGATGTGCCGCATCCTTAAAGGAAACAAAACAGAGATTCAATCCCCCTACTGCTAGACTCAAATAGAGATGTATGCAATATCGAAGAAGAAAACTAAGAAATCATTGAGGAGCACTTTACGAGACTCCTGGAGATCTCGACCCCCATCTCCCACCACAAACGGTGCTACATGGCAGCCATATCTAGGGTATCCTCTCATAGGATCCCACACAACCTCCATTCCTTGCTTGATGCCCCTATCTTGGAAGAAGAAATCATTGACATCATTGATGCCCTCCCTAGTGGTAAAAGCCCGGGGTCAGACGGGCTCACTAATGAGTTCGTTAAGTCCTTCGAGTTGGAGGTTGCCACCCCTCTTCGTCTTGTCTAGCAAGAGGTGCTCGAGTTTGGCATGCCGTCGACTTGTCTCAACAATGGCGTCATCAAGTTAATACACAAAAAAGGGAAAAAGAATAGAATTGACAACTGGCGTCTAATAACGATGCTCCAAACGGGATATAAGATCATTGCCAAAGTCATAGCGAACAAAATTTCTAGCCATCTGAGAGCTTGGTTAAGCGAGGATCAAAAAGGTTTCGTCAAAGGCAGGTCTATATCAGAAGCCATTATTGACATTTGGGAAGGTCTCAACTTTGCGACTGAGTCAAGACAAGATGTGGTTTTCCTCAAGATTGACTTTGACAAACCTTACGATGGGTTGGAATGGGATTATATTCTGCAATCACTTAATGACCTTGGATGCAGTCAGAAATTCACCAAGATGATCTCGACCCTACTGGCAAACACATCGATGCAAGTTAATGTTAATGGCCAACTGTCGAAGGTGATCAAACGAAGAAGATCGTTTAGACAAGGGTGCCTGTTGGCTCCCCTTCTCTTTGTCATTTCCACGGAAGGGCTTAGTCCGCTGGTGGTTCAACATGTGGAAGCAAGCAATATCAAAGGCCTCCAATTGCCTCGTGACCATGGCCAAATCACCACGAGAATTTTTGCTGATGATATGAATGCGTTTGTCCACAACAATAGTACTAGCCTGGAGACATTTTGGAGGTGCCTAAATACTTTCTCTGAAGCCTTTGGATCCAAAAGCAACCACTCTAAGACCTCTTTCAGATCTATTGTCGGGATCCAATTGACCTTCTCTTTAATCATGGCTGTCAGCTCATTCCTTAGGAAAAAATTTTCTAGCTTCTTGGGATTCCCTTGGGTTTTGGTATCTCGATGGAGCAGCGATGGAACTGGGTCCTCGCCGGACTCGAAAGCAAGCTAAACTATTGGAGAGCTATGCAAATCAATCTCACTAGTCGTGCAATGGTTATCAACACGGTCCTCATCTTGTCTACCATTTACTTCCTCTCTTGTTGGAGACTGAAAGAGCAAGAGCTGTCCAAAGTGGAAAGAATATGCAAAAACTTCCTTTGGACAGGCGACCACAACAGGAGGGGTGTGCCCAAAATCAAGTGGTCCATCTGCTCCAGCCAAAGAGATAGTGGGGGCCTTGGCATTCTAGACATTGGATGCATGGCTAACAAATTTGCGGCAAAATGGATAATTAAGGAGTGGTGCAATGGGGAGACCTCGTGGGCCAAGTTGATCTTCAGAAACAATAACGCGTTGACCTTTGTGGGCTTCCCGAATCGGAAGAATCTTGACATTCTCACCCTCTTGTTTTCACTGCTCTCAGTCTTCCTGAAAGGCCCGAATCTTGTGTGCTCCCTATGGAAGAGTTGGAATAAAGTCAAAAGCTTCGCAAGAGTGAGTGAAGATTGGAAGTGGGCAACCAGTATGAGACAAAACGACTCTATTTGGTTTCCAATCCATGGCATCCCGGATCGTGGAATCTTGGAACATTTGAACACCAAGAGGCTATGGGACAAAGGCTTCAAAAAATGGAAATGTCTCTGGAAACAGAAAACAACCAGTGGATCAATTTTGAGGATATTGACCCTAGCATCACCATTACCTATGAAGAATGGAATACTTTGCAAAGCTGATGTCTTTCTTGGGACTGCTCTAAAGTTCGCCTTCTCATGGGGCATGACACACCGAGCCCGCTTGGTCTCAGATGGCACAATGGTAAGTGCCTAACAAAAATCCCGAACATTAAAGAAACCATTGATTACCAAGTTTATCTCAACAAGAAGTGATGCCTGTCCAGGACGCGGCTGCAGTGGGACATGAAGTTCATGGCTATCTGGCATGCTCTCATAGAAATCAAAAAGTATGTTCTCCTATGGCAAATTCTCCATCATGGTATCTGGACCAACCTCAAGGCTAGCAAAATATGTGGGATGCCTCTATGGTGCAAGCACTACTATCGGTCCATCGAAGATGTTTCTCATATGTGCTTTACTTGTCCCAACTCCAACAAGCTCTGACAAATTGTTAGAAAGAAAATTACACTTCAAAAACATATCAATTGGAAATAAGCTCTGCTGGGAGAAGCGATCGGATGCTCCGCTAATCTCTAGAACGCCATCAGAGGGGAGGTCCTGTGGAAGAAACGAGAAAGATGTGATTATAACTTTGGCGACCCCCCCCCCCAAAGAGTGCTCGATTGAGAAATCACTGTTCCTCCTCGGTAAAAGAATTGCTAATTGCAAGAAATCCCCCCCCCCTTCAGGCATCATCAAGTGCTCCTTTTGATCAACAACAAGCTTAAACCGAAGTGGCCCCTCATGAGGGTGACGAGAGGATGATTAACCTTCTTTTTAATGCCATCTAATCGTTGCAATATCTTCCCCCGCTCTGTTGGGACATAGAGGGTCCCGTGGGCATAATCTCCTTCACTTGTACTTTTATTTTCCTTTATTTAATACAAGTCCGGGAGAGTAGGCTAGGCCAAACTTCTTTTTATAAAAAAAAAAACATATTGCAAAAGCTGCAACATATGTGTGTTAGCCATGTAAGTTGTCACGATGGACTGTACGATATTCCAAAAAGAGAGATCCGCGTGTCGAATTTCTTGTCTAAAGGTGATGCAACATGATGGAGGGAGGCAGTGTTGTACTTTGACGGGCAGCCCTGCCCTTCATTTTTGCAGGTTAATGCAATTTCTTACCTGTATATTACAATTTTAGTTTATTTTTTAACGGTTAATAAAAATCAGTAGCTTTATTTTACGTTCAAAAACACCTAAAACAGGCAATACGGCCGTCAAAAATCAACATTGGAGGGAGGAATGACGGCTCCGGTAGATGTCACTGAAATCCTCACGTCTCTTACGTGTAAAGGAGGATATCACGATTCACGAATCGTGTCGATCAGTCTTGACGTTGGAGATGGCATCAGCCATCCCTATGTTAAGTGTTTTCTTTGGGTTTCTTAAATGGAAAATCTAGAAGGATCTAGAACGTTGAATATGACAAACTCTTTTACTTTAAGATCTGTGGGATCGCTCAACTATCCACCTTCTGAATTTTCGTAAGGCTCCGTGGTTCCATGCCAGTGTGCCCTCCTTCTCTCTCCCCTCCGTCCATCAAGAAATTTCTGATGTGTGGAAGGAGGCGTTTGCCTCTGGCTTGTCCCCAGCCAAGTGTTGGAGAAGTGCGGTCAATAAGTCACCACAGATCATGATTAGATCTAGGAAGATGCTAGAGACTGTGCGGCGGGCTCGTAGAGAAGCTCTATATCATAGACTCTGGCGGCTCGAGGAGGAAGTGAACAAAGGAAAATCTCAAGCCCAGAAAGGACTTCGAAAAATCAGAGCGCTGCTGAGATATGAGGAAGAGATACAAAGGAAAAATTTGCAAATTTTCTTCAAGGAGTGGTGGGCTGGCAAAGCCGACAAACCCACCAAAGAGATGTGTCGTATCCTCAAAAGGAAACACAACAGAGAATCGATCCCCTTATTGCTAGACGCAAATGGCAATGTATGCAATACGGAAGAAGATAATTTTGGGATCATTGAAGGGCACTTCACGAGACTCCTGGGGACCTCAAACCCCCTCTCCCACCATAGAAGGGACTGTATGGCTGCCATATCTAGGGTTTCCCCCCACAGGATACCACCCAACCTTCACTCTCTGCTTCATGCCTCTATCTCTGAAGCCGAAATCATTGAGGTCATCGATGCCCTCCCCTCAGGTAAAAGCCCGGGCCCCGACGGGCTCACTAATGAGTTCTTTAAATCCTTCAAGTTGGTGGTTGCCACCCCTCTCCGTTTGGTTTGGCAAGAGGCACTCAAGTTTGGCGCGCTTCCTTCTTGCCTCAACAATGGCATTATCAAGCTAGTACACAAAAAAGGGGAAAAGAACAGAATAGAGAATTGGCGTCCCATTACAATGCTCCAAACAGGATACAAGATCATCGCCAAAGTCATTGCCAACAGAATCTCTTGCCACTTGAGAGCGTGGTTAAGCGAGGACCAAAAAGGTTTCATCAAAGGCAGGTCAATTTTGGAAACCATAATAGATATCTGGGAAGGTCTTGAATTTGCAAATGAGTCTAAACAAGAAGTGGTTTTCCTCAAGATCGACTTTGATAAAGCCTACGACAGGCTAGAATGGGACTACATTCTTCAGTCGCTACAGGATCTTGGATGTAGTCAGAAATTCACCAAGATGATCGCGACCCTTCTCGGAAACGCATCAACCCAAATTAACATTAATGGAAATCTTTCAAAGGTGATCAAACTTAGAAGATCTATCAGACAAGGGTGGCCATTGGCTCCCCTTCTCTTTGCCATTGCCACGGAAGGTCTTAGCAGGCTGGTGGAGCATCAGGTGGAAGCTGGTAACATTAAAGGCCTTCGTTTGCCGCATGACCACAGTCAGATCACCATGAGACTTTTTGCCGATGATATGAACGCTTTTGTGCACAATGATAGTACCAGCCTTGAGACGTTCTGGAAGTGTCTTGCTACTTTTTGTGAAGCCTCTAGATCCATAATCAACCACTCTAAGACCGCCTTTAGAGCTATTGGTGGGTCACA
The DNA here is from genome assembly GCA_020310875.1 of Ceratopteris richardii. NCBI lineage: Eukaryota > Viridiplantae > Streptophyta > Polypodiopsida > Polypodiales > Pteridaceae > Ceratopteris > Ceratopteris richardii. The sequence continues at coordinate 226,866,374 of CM035406.1, forward strand.
GCCCGACCTTCTCATTGATCATGGCTGTCAAATCATCCCGCAGGGCCAAATTTTTCGGCTTCTGGGGATTCCCTTGGGGTTTGGCGTCTCTATGGAACAGCGGTGGAACTGGGTGCTTGCCAAACTCGAAAACAAGCTTAACTATTGGAGAGGTATGCAAATCAATCTTGCTGGTCGTGCTATGGTCATCAACACATTCCTCTTATCATCTACCATTTATTTCCTTTCTTGTTGGAGACCGAAAGAGCAAGCTCTGTCCAAACTGGATAGTATTTGTAGAAATTTCCTTTGGACGGGCGACCACAATAGGAGGGGGGTGCCTAAAATCAAATGGTCCATCTGCACCAGCCATAGAGATACTGGGGGACTTGATATCTTGGACATTGGGTGCATGGCTAACAAATTGTCGGCCAAATGGATGACTAAGGCTTGGTGCAACGGGGAGGCCTCGTGGGCCAAGCTGATCTTCAGAAACAAGAATGAGTTGGCGCTCATGGGTTTCCCAAATTGGAGGAATCTTGACATCTTGACCTTGCTGTTTTCCCCGATCCCTGTCTTCCCGAAAGGCTCTAATCTAGTGTGCTCCCTTTGGAAGAGTTGGAATAAAGTCAAAAGCTTCACAAGAATAAGTGAAGACTGGAAGTGGGCTGCCGGTATCAGACAAAACGACTCTATCTGGTTTCCGATCCATGGCATCCGGAGTGTGGAATCTTGGAACATTCAAAACGCCAAGAAGCTATGGAACAAAGGCTTCAAAAAATGGAAACATCTCTGGAAACAAGACACCAACCGCTGGATCAACTTTGAGGATATTGACCCTAGCATCAACATTTCGCATGAAGAATGGAACACTTTGCAAAGCAGATTTCTCGCTTGGGACCGACACAAAGTTCGCCTTCTCATGGGACACGACATGCCGAGCTCGCTTGGTCTCAAATGGCACAATGGGAATAGTCTATCAAAAATCCCGAACATCAAAGAAACGATCGACTATCAGGTTAACCTCAACAAAAAGTGGTGCCTATCATGGACGCGGCTTCGGTGGGACATGAAGTTCATGGCTATCTGGCAACCCCTCATAGAAATCAAAAAGTCTGTCCTCTTATGGCAAATTCTCCATCACGGAATCTGGACCAACCTTAAGGCTAGCAAAATTTGTGGGATCCCTCCCTGGTGCAAACGCTGCCACTGGTCTATCGAAGATGTTTCACACATCTTCTTTACCTGCCCCAACTCCAACAGACTCTGGCAGGTGGTTGGAAAGAGAATTAGACTTCAAAAACGTCTCAGTTGGCAGCAAGCCCTGCTGGGAGAAGCGATCGGCTGCTCCGCGTCTCTCTGGAACGCCATCAGAGGGGAGGTTCTATGGAAAATCTGGCGGGAAAGATGTGCTTTCAACTTCGGTGACTCCCCCAAGGAGTGGTCAATTGAGAAATCGCTGTTCCTCTTTGGCAAAAGGATTGTCAACTGTAAAAAATCCCCCCCCTTTAGGCATCATCAAGTACTCCTTTTGATCGATAACAAGCTTAAACCCAAGTGGGCCCCACATGAGGGTGATGAGAGGGTAATTAACCTTCTTTGTAATGTCATCTAAGCTCTGTAAAAGCTTCCCCTGCTTTGTGGGATTTGGGGGGTCCCGTGGGCACTAGTCCCCTTCTCTTGTACTTTTCTTTATTTAATTCAAGTCCGGGAGAGTAGGCTATTGCCGAACTTCCTTTACATTAAAAAAAAAAAAAAAAACTATCCGCCTTCTCTGCGGACAGGACCTTCCTTGCTTGGAGGGGCTCAAATGGAGAAATGGTAAGAAACTATCGAGAATCCCTAACTTCAAAGAGAACTTAGATGTTCATCACACCCTCAACAAGCTATGGTGCTTTTCTTGGACCAAACTTCGATGGGAACTTAAGTTCATGTCTATTTGGGCCCCCCTAATTGAGATCAAAAAGTCTGTTCCCATGTGGCAGATCTTGCATAAGGGTATCTTGTCCAATGCAAGGGCTAACAAAATCTGCAGTTTGCCTCCATGGTCCAAGCGTTGCCATCGATGCATCGAAGATTTAGCTCACGGTTTCTTCGATTGCCCCAAGTCCCGCGTTATCTGGCACCACGTGACGCGGATATTGAGAATCACGAACCAAATCAATTGGCAACAGGCGAGGTGTTTGGCTGCTCATCAAGGTTGTGGAATGCCATCAAGGGCGAGACTCTTTGGAAGATTTGGAGGGAGCGGTGTGCTGTCAATTTCGGCCAAATTCCAAAGGAATGGTCGATTGAAAAATCCTTGTTTCTTCTAGGTAAAAGAATCTCCCGAGATAAGAGATCTCCATCGTTTAAACATCATCGTATTTATCTCCTTGAAAATAACAAGTTCAAACCCAAATGGGTCCCACATGAGGGAGACGATAGATTTGTCCGCCTCATTTGTAATGCCCTCTAGCTTGCCATCCTCCTCCCTTGCATTGTGGGATTTGGGGGGTCCCATGCGCGCTAGTCCCATTCACTTGTAACTTTTCTTTATTTTAATTAAAGTCCGGGAGAATAGGCCAAGGCCGAACTTCCTTTTATAAAAAAAAAAAGATATGTGACTGTCTTGATGCTTGATGCCCTGCTGCATCGCATGTTCATGTTTGATTCTAGCTTGCATCATGATCACACACTTTACCTTGTGCAGACCCTTTGGAGAGAATTGTGTAGCAATATCTAGCAAGCGTGGTCTAGAGGTTGCACATTGTTCGCTTAGGCAGATGACTAGGGTTCAAGTACCATCTAAGAATGGATGCCTCAACTCTAATGGAGCGTATCTCCAAGCCCTATGTACCATATGATGAGTGTGAGCTTATGTACCATATGATGAGTGTGTGAGTGTGTTTTCAATTCTTGTTGTGTTAAAGAAAAAATTGCATAGCAATGTGAAGACCTCTTGCCACATCATCATGGGAGCGTCTAGAACATGCACCATATCGTTGCATCAATGAGGATGACATCATGGATCACTTTAGCAGACCTTAGCCACCCGCAACACGTATTTAGGGAGGGATTTTCCATAGAGATCCTCATTCTTGCCGATGCTATTCTTGAGAGCTCAAGGATTTGTGGTCTCCAAGTAACTACCTTCCAAGTTCTAAATCTCATTTTTGCCTTGTTCTTTGTTTTATTCTCATCAGCTAGTCCATTTCCTAGTTATCTTTTCTTTTCATCTTTTAATCACACGGTAATAGATCTTGTCTCTCTTTATCTCATATTTTGTTCATATCTGTTAAGGGAGATCTTGTAATTTTTGATATTTTGCTTCATACTTACGGCCTCGAGTTGCAAGCTCACCTTTATCTTGTCTACTTCAACTAACCATACCTACTAGTCCAGGGTTGTGGGTAGGAAGTTGTGGGATTTCCTATGTTAGCAGTATAAACTTTTAGTATAGTTTCTCCTACATGCCTATCTTGTAATAAAAAACATAGTCCATGAATTGTGTGTCTAATCTAGTCTTGACATGCTCCACATCAAAAAAGCATCAAATCTCTCACAATAACTCTAAATTATGTAGGAAAACATGCTTACGTTTGAGTTGTAGAAAAGGCATACTCGCACAATCACTATTCGGTGCAAGTATAAAGTTGTCAAGTTAATTGATATGATTTCTAAGGTGGAAAGCTACTAAAATCATATGGAAACCCTAATACTACAAAGTTTTGAGCTACATCTTTGTTACAAGCAAGAAGATGGTCTCCATGCAGAAACCTCAAAGCCAAGATTAATCACAAACTGAAGATCCACGGGAGCTCTAAGCAAGCAGAGTATATGTTTAAATGTGTTGGATCGTTTCCCTTCTCTATCAAGCATTCTCTATTAGAATGGTCTATTATGCACTAGGATCTTTGGACTTCTTAGAGGTCAGCATAAGGTAAAATTGGGGACGGCATGTGCAACGAATATAGCTAGATTAAGGATGTGAAAGAGATGCAGGTATTCGAGAGAAAACCTAACGGAGAACTACTCCCCTCATCATCTCCTCAACATGTGCGATCATCATCTCATCATGTACCATGGCTCTGTGAACAATTGGCTACCCCGATTTGTGCCTATGTTCATTGTTTTTATTTGTTTTTCAATATCAAGGCTTATCTCGATGTCCAATTTGCTTTCCAAAGTTGCAAATTCTTTGTGCATAGTATTGCAAAATCTCTAGATCCTTGACTATGATTTTCTCTTCAAAGTTAAGTGTTGGCGCAAGCGTAGTTCCTTGTTCTACCAAATCTCCAAGGTCCTTGTCCTTGTCATAATCTAGTAACCATAAGAATATAGACATGTCACACAAGCGAAGATTTGGAAGGTCGTTCTTTGGAGTTGAAAATAGGAGAGCTTGAAGGAATGATGGAGGCTATAAAATATTGCAACCATATATAGGCCCTACAAGATATGGAAACAACTCCATCAAATAGGGCCTATGTGAAGAGAGTATACAATCTGAAAACTCTTAAGCTAGGGGCACTTTGGGCCGTTGTTGGGGGTGCATTGGGGGTCCTCTGAGTGCTCCTCGGGGGCTTCTTGCAAGGGCATTTGGGCACTATTTCTCATGTTTTGGGGCTTCCCAACCCCTCCTCTTTGGCTCCTTCACACCTCTTTTTGCACGAGGGCTTGTATTTCTGTCCAAGCTCTAGAGAGCTTTAGGGAGTTTGCCTTGAGGTGTCGAGTTGTGTGCAACTATGAGGGGGACCTCGTAAAACATCCGACTTCCTAGCAAGCATTCAGTGCCTTCCAAGCGATCTCGCGAGCGTACCTCCAACCCCTCACTTTTGGATGCAACCTACCTTCTTTCTTGTAACAATTGCTCATCATCTTGGGCTCTTGGAAATATAATCAATGTCTTGGCAGTCTAATGTATTCTATGCTCATACTTACTATGTCCCTCTTGTAGGTACAGGGCATTTCGGGACTCTTGCAGGGCCTCTTCATCTTGGCCTACCTCTAGTGCTCTCCATTCCATGTGCCTTCATAACACTTGGTATCAGAGTAGTTTCTCCTCCTGACTAGTGCCTTTGGCTAGTCATGGGAGCGACGGCCTTCAATTTAACAAACGGATTTCACCACAACATACCAAGGGGATACCGACGGTCCGCTTCGGCGTCCGTATGACCCTCGGAATATTTTGGAAAACCGCTTAGCCTTAGAAGAACTGCGTCGGTATTAGCGTCGGTATGAGCGTCGATAACTTACTGGAAATTATCGACGCTCATACTGATGCTCGGTTTTTAACCGGACCTGAGAGCAAACGTTCGACATTTCGGCGTTTTGAACTTAGATCTTTCTACTATCGACTTTGCACACACGAACACCATATCGCTCTTTGTCACTCTTTCTCTCTCTCTCTCTCTCTCCTTCCCTCTCTCTCTCCCCCTCTCTCTCTCTCTCTAAGCACACCTCTATCTTTCTAGATCTAAAATTTTGGTAAGTATATCGCACATACTATAGCACACTTTTTTCTTTATTTATGTTTTTGCTTTTCTAATATCTTCTCTCTTTAATTTTGCAAGAGATTTTGGGATCAAATCTTTGGAAATTCGACGAAGGACAACTTCAAGTGGATTTTGATGACCACGTTCCAAACAATTACATCAATGTAAGTGATTGTTTTGTTTTCGATTGACATAGAGAGAGAGATACATATAAATACACACTCATATATGTATAAACACACACATGCATATCCATAGACACATACACACATGCATATGCATACACACATGCATATGCATACACACATGCATACACACATGCATACACACATGCATACACACATGCATACGCATACACATGAATATGCATACACACAATGCATACGCATACACACATACATGCATATTCATACACACATGCACATGCATACACACATGCATATGCATACACACATAGACAATGCTTATGCATACACACATAGACAATGCTTATGCATACACACATAGACAATGCTTATGCATACACACATGCATATGCATACACACAATGCATATGCATACACACATACACAATGCATACACACATACAAAATGCATACACACATACATGCATATGCATATACACATGCATGCATATGCATACACACATGCATGCATATGCATACACACAATGCATATGCATACACACATGCATATGCATACACACATACATGCATATGCGTCATGCATATGCATACACACATCACAATGCATACACACATACACAATGCATATGCATACACACATGCACAATGCATATGCATACACACATGCATATGCATACACACATACATGCATATGCATACACACATGCATGCACATGCATACACACATGCACATGCATACACACATGCATATGCATACACACATACATGCATATGCATACACACATACACAATGCATACACACATACACACATGCATATGCATACACACATGCATATGCATACACACATGCATATGCATACACATGCATATGCATACACACATGGATATGCATACACATATACATGCATATGCATACACACATGCATGCATATGCATACACACAATGCATGCACACATACACAATGCATACACACATACACAATGCATACACACATACACAATGCATATGCATACACAATGCATACGCATACACACATGCATATGCATACACACATACACAATGCATACACACACACTCACAATGCATATGCATACACACATACACAATGCATACACACATTCACAATGCATATGCATACACACATACATGCATATGCATACACACATGCATGCACACATACACAAAGCATACACACATACACAATGCATATGCATACACACATGCACAATGCATACACACATACATGCATATGCATACACACATGCATGCACATGCATACACACATGCATATGCATACACACATACATGCATATGCATACACACATACACATTGCATACACACATACACATTGCATACACACATACACATTGCATACACACATACACAATGCATTTGCATACACACAATGCATATGCATACACAATGCATATGCACACACACATACACAATGCATACACACACACAATGCATATGCATACGCACATACACAATGCATACACACATACACAATGCATATGCATACACACATGCATATGCATACACACACACATGCATATGCATACACACATGCATATGCATACACACATACATGCATATGCATACACACATGCATATGCATACACACATAGAGAATGCATACACACATACACAATACATGTGCATACACATGCATATGTATACACACATGCATATGCATACACACAATGCAATGCATATGCATACACACATACACAATGCATATGCATACACACATGTATATGCATACACTCATACACAATGCATATGCATACACACATACACAATGCATACACAATGCATATGCATACACACATGCATATGCATATACACACACATGCATATGCATACACACAGCGCATATGCATACACAAAAACATGCATATGCATACACACAATGCATATGCATACACACATACACATGCATATGCATAGAAACATGCATATGCACACACACAATGCATATGCATACACACATACACAATGCATATGCATACACACATACACAATGCATATGCATACACACAATGCAATGCATATGCATACACACATGCACAATGCATATGCATACACACATGCATATGCATACACACATACACAATGCATACACACATACACAATGCATATGCATACACACATGCATATGTATACACACATGCATGCACATACACACAATGCAATGCATATGCATACACACATACACAATGCATACACACATGCATATGCATATACACATACATGCATATGCATACAAACAATGCATATGCATACAAACAATGCATATGCATACACACAATGCATATGCATACACACAATGCATATGCATACACACAATGCATATGCATACACACAAACATGCATATGCATACACACATACACATGCATATGCATACACACGTGCATATGCATACACATGCATATGCATATGCATACACACATTGGATCAGATGGGATCTTCACATTGGATCGGATGGGATCTCCACGTACACCTTGGGGAGTGTGTGACCATGATGACTTCAAAATATATCACATACGTAATGGAGCTCCAGTCATGGATGCAGCCGTGAAGTCAATGCGTCAGCGCATTCGACAACTTTGCTCCATAGAGTTTGGACATTCTATAATGCTAAAATGGAGCGAACAGGATAGGGATTCCAAAAACTATATCACACAATCGATATATGAAGAGTACCAGCTAGCACCTGGGAATCCTATTGTGAGTTCAGAATGGATTCAGCATATGGCACGCGAGGTGATGTCTCATCGACGGTCGGAAGCTCGCGATGCTTTTAGACCAGGCTTACCGAAGTCTTTGTGGTTAGATGTTGAAGAGTGGGAATCGATTCAGGATGAGCAGCAACATACTCCTGATCAATATCGTCAACAAAGAGATGCAGCGGCCGCACGTTTGGATATTGTTGGAATGTCGCATTTAGGTAGCGGCGGATACGACAGTACGCACTACCAATTTGTAAGTATCATGTTAATTATTGAATTTGTTTGTGTTCAGCACATCATGTATGTTCATCTAACATTTTGCATATTTATTATAGGAGTTGGTAGTGGGTCGTCCTCCGACACGAACCGAAGAATCTTACGGATATCGTCATGGATTGGTTGCACTGTTGCAAGACTTAGAGGGACGCGGTGCAATCATTCCGTGGGAGAATATTCTATGATTAGGTAAACTTATAGCTTGGTTTCGTATTTTTAGTTGTTGTTTATAAATGTCATGCCAATTTTTCTCATTTTACGCATGCTTTGTTGTAGGATTGCAGGTGTAAATGTTTTGATCCCCTTACATATATGCTTTGACACAATTTTGTATTACACTCCTATGTGGCAATGATGTACTATAATTTTGTATTCGATTCCTATATGGAAGTGCTTTGTCACATTGCCACAATTTTATATTACACTCCTATGTGGCAATGATATACAATAATTTTGTATTCGATTCCTATATGGAAGTGCTTTGTCACACTCTTGTATATCCGTCATTTATGGAATATACAACTTTTTTTACATGATTCATGGTTCATTCTTGCTCATATAAAATCATGTTTTGGTTGCCATTAGAGTACATAACACATGAACTCGGTTTAGAGTTGGGCAGAGTGTATTGTCTTTTGCTAAACAACATCATGTTGTAGCAAAAGACAACACACTCTACCCAAAAAAAATTGTGCAGATATGATCGTTGGTACGCCTAGTAGAGTCGTCGGTATGGGCATCGGTACACAATGCTTGTTTCGTGTATAGAGTTGCAACATATGTGTCAAGGTGGATGGGAGTAATGAAGGTGGAGGTAGATGTCATAGAAAGTTGTTGTTTGTTTTCTACATAGTTTTATGCTAAGATACGGCTTTGCCCTTCCAAAATCTTGATTGATGTCTTGCATGTAAGGGGGAGAGAGAGAGAGAGAGAGAGAGAGAGATTCACTTCCTAATGGCAAAAGCTCGGGGCTGGATGGCCTCATCAATGAATTTTTCAAGACCTTTAAGCATGTGGTGGTTACTTTGCTTCATATGGTGTAGCAAGAGTCAGTTTCTTTTGATGCATTGCCTGAATGTCTCAAAGAAGGATTTATCAAGCTTATCCACAAGAAAGGAAGCAAAAACAAGATTGAAAATTGGCATTCAATCATGATATTACAAATTTGTTACAAGATCCTTGGTTATTGCTAATCAAATTGCTTGTCCCTTACAAAATTGGATCAATAAGGATAAAAAAAGATTCATCAAGGGGAGGTCCATCCTTGAGGCTATCATTGATGTTTGGGAGGGGCTGGTTTTTGCTCAAAAGTCTACTCAAGATGTCCTCTTCCTTAAGATTGGCTTTGATAGAGCTTAGGAGAGACTCGAGTGGGACTTCATTTTCCTATCTTTGAAAGACTTGGGCTACGGACAAAGATTTATTAAGATGATGTCAACATTGCTGGGGGAATGTGATAGGTCAAATTAACATCAATGGCCAACGTTCTCAAGGTATTCATTTAAAACGTTCTATCAGACAAGGTTGTCCCTTGGTCCCTCTTCTCTTTGTGGTCATTGCCGATGGTCTGAGTTGTCTTGTTAACATCACACACGCTTAGGTCTTATTCAAGGTCTCTTTCTCCCTTTAAATCAAGATCAAATGATCATGAGACTCTTTGTTGATGACACGAATGCCTTTGTGCATAATGATCCAGTCAGCATCGACTCCTTCTAGAGTTGCCCAGATGATTTTTGTGTGGCTTAGAGCTCCAAAATAAACCACTCTAAAAGTGCTTTCAAGAGAATAATTGGGCTTCCACCTCAAATTTTAATTGACCATGGGTGCCAATTGATCCCTAGGGGACAAATCTTCCATCTGTTAGGAATTCCTATGGGATTCAACATTTCGATAGGATAGTGATGGAACTAGGCTCTTTCCAAGATTGATAACAAGATGGCATATTGGAAAGGTATGTAGATCAACCTAGCAGGGTGTGCTATGGTGGTTAACACATTCCTTCTTTCTTGGATTATTTAGTGTCTCTCTTGCTAGAGACTGAAGGATAAAGAGATCATCAAACTGGAAAGAATTTGTAGAAACTTTGTCTAGACGGGGAACCTAAAAGAAGAGGGTCACTTGCATAATCCAAAAAGATCCCGGTGGATTGGGCATTCTTGACATTGAGGGAATGGCGAAGAAGCTACTTAAAGCATGGAGCAATAGGGATTCCTCTTGGGCTAAGTTGATGTTTAGAAACATGAGTGCTCTTAAGCTTGTGGGCCTTCCTAGGTGGAAGGGTCTGGATCTACTTACGTTGTTGTTCTCCCCCTATCCTAGATGGTCGAGCTTAGTGTGTTCTCTATGGAAAAGTTAGAACAAGGTGAAACAATTTGTCAAGATGAATGAAGATTGAAAGTGAGCAACCAATATTAGAGAAAATGACTCAATTCGGTTCCCTATTAAGGGAATGAGGGGGCTTGAGTCATGGAACCTCCAAAAAACTCAAAAGTTCTGGAACAAAGGTTTTTGTTTGTGGAAACATCTCTAGAATAAAAAAAGCAGCCAATGGATGATTTGAGGACATTGAATTGGCAAGAAGAGTGGATTATGAAGAATGGTACTTTTCGTGAAGCAGATTCAATGGTTGGGAGTGCTCGAAGTCTCACCTCGTTATTCGGTAGGACTTCCCTCACCTGAAGGGTCTTAGGTGGCAGAATGACAAGAGTGATGATAAAATTCCAAAATTCAAGACGAATGGGGACTTTCATGTTATACTTAATAAGATATGGTGTTTGAATTGGATGAGTTTGAGGTGAGAGTTTAAGTTCCAATCCCTTTCGCATCCCATCATTGACATCAAAAAATACGTTCTTATGTGGAAAATCCTCCGTCGGGAAATTTGGACCAATGTTAAAGCTAACAAAATTTGTGATGTCCCTCTGTGGTGTAAGCGTGCCACAATGGCAATGAAGACCCTGGACACCTCTTCTTTTCTTGCCCCAAGTCAATGTCAGTTTGGAGGACCTTTCGGAGAATCCTAGTGTTGTCGGGACAAATCAATAGGAAGCAAGCTTTATTAGGTGAAGTGATCGGCTGCTCCTCTGCACTGTGGAATACTATAAGAGGCAAGGCTCTCTGGAAGATCTGGAGCAAGAGTTGTGATGCCAACTTTGGTAACCCTTCTAAGTCGATCAAAAAACCTTTTTCCTTTTAGGCAAAAAAAATTCCAATTGTAAAAAGCCCCTGCCTTTTAGATACCATAGACTATTTTTTATCATGAGGAACAACATTAAAAGCAAGTGAGACCCCCATGAAAGAGATGAAAGGGTTATCAGCTTTTCTTGTAACATTTTTTAGCAAGTCTTAAGCAACCCCTATCTTCGGGGGTCGTGTGGGTGTTAGACCCGTTCACTTTTACAATTACTTTCTTCATCAATTAAAGTTTGGAAGAGTAGGCTAAAAAAAAAAGGTTCTTGTTTGTTTGTTTTTAGCGAAACCAGCATTTGCCAAGATGTCATTGATGTCTTGCGTGTAAAGCGGGGGGCCATAGGGGCTCATGTCGAGTCTAGAGATTCGATGTTGGCGTGAGGCCATACGTGTGGATTGCAAGTTGCAATGAAATACAACAAGGACGTCCATTTGTCGACCAATACTTTTATTTTTTGTTTATTCAAGAATTTAGAAAGATCTAGAAGCACCACGATTGTATCTTTACCTTTCAGGAAGCGAGCAGCATAGTACAAGCATATCAACGAGACATACAAAAAGAAAAGAAAGTTGGTGAGCGCAGAAATCTCCTCTAATCTTCATGCGCCCACATAAAAAGCCTTTTATTCATCCTCAAAAATAAAAGAGGCATCCTCAAACTCTTCATTGACCTTTAATATTCTTCGACTCCACACAAAAGAAAAACAGCTCCTTGCGCTTAGTGTTGTACACCTTATTAGAGATTTAAAAAAAAAACAAGGAAATTTTCGTACATGCCATCTTTATTTTTGTTTGCTCCCTTTGAGCCCAACGTATGAGAGGCGCATAACATAGCTTTTTCCAATATGAAGTTCAATCTTAGGCCACCCTTTCACTGAACATAAATTATTCAACACTTAGCATGACTTATTCAACAATCAAAGTTACAAAGTAGTGAAGGACATAGTAGCCATGGGACCCCTTGTGAGACAATGGAGTTGCTAGGAAAACAATTTGCTTTTCAAGTCAATGACAGCTTCAGAACCAAAACACCTTTTAACATGTCCAATGCACACACAAACATCGGACCCACAAGCTTCCATCACTGATGCATGTCAACAATAGGAAAGGAAAGCTATACTGATAATGAATAGTTACAAAACAGCCATTAAGGATACAAATGGGAATATACAAAGAACCTCCTACATGACCAGCAGAACCATAAACAGAGTCCACCTCAAGAGACCATAAAATCAACAGCCCAACGATACGGAAGACATACAATTCTGGGAGAGCAACCATGAGCATACAATTTCTTTTGTAAAAGCCTTTATTCTAGTTCATGGCAATGTAATATAATTTTTGGTAACTTATACAAGTCGAAGGAACAATTTTGTAATGGCCGAGGAGTCCTTGTACCCATCAAAAGTTTGGAAAAGTTCTTAGAATAATCTATGTGGCTCCCAAGAATAAATTGTAACCAATGCAGCCAACTCACATGTCAACAAGGCAAATAGTTTAAGTATACAACACAATAAGAGCTCACTTTTAAAGTTTTTTGCTCTTTCGATAAAGAGATATCTTCATCAAATTGATAATCTTTCCTGGATGCCTTATTTTTCTCTTTTTGTAGATGTAATGCTTGGGAACTGGTGGTTGAAAGCCTCATATATTTTACGGAGGAACTTCAATGCGTGCTAAAAGTGTGGAGTGAGTTCTATGTGAAAATATTTCGAAGATTTCGGAGGTGTAGAGTTCAATACATGAGCTATTCTTGTGTATTCCCTACATGGCTATCTTGTAATCAAATACATTTTGCATAAATTGTGCGTTTAGTATAGATTCCAAGAGCATAGTCTAGGGCTCCTTTGGCATCCCCCATGTTGTAGTTTGCTCCAATTAAGCTTTGGACTCTAAGGAGTATAACCTAGTGGGTCACTTGTTGTAGTGGTTAAGTCTCCAGGATGGGAAGGAGGAGGTCTTGGGTTAAAAATCCCGAGGGACATGGAAGAAGTTTTTTTCAAGAACTCTAAAGCTTTCTAAGGTCCACTTGAGTTAACTCGAGTGAACTAGGACCTATCACTAGCCAACCACTTAAGTGGAATTGGGAGAACTCACACACATGGTAGACATGTAGTTGGTTTCCAGTCTAACCACTCCTTGAAGGACGCTATATATATGAGGATTGATTGGGAGGAAAGGAGCATTCATTCTCTAGTTGTTGCTCGTGATCTTGTCATTATATTGGTATTAGATCCTTTTGGAAATCTTGGCACTCCTCTCTAGCATTCTTCGTGACCACACATAAGGCTCTATGTGCAAAACATTTGGATAGAGTTCACCAATTGAGTGTGGACCTCCCCCTTGAGGGAGACATGTTAAGCAACTGACTAGCGACTCATGATTGGATGCTTATACAAGAAGCACATACAAATTCCCCACACACTACCTGATGGTCCAGGCATTTGCTACCCACATGAGGAAGAGAAGAAAGAGTTTAAGTTCCAGTCCCTTTGGCATCCCCTCATCGAGGTCAAGAAAATATGTTCTTATGTGCCAAATCCTCCACTGAGGAATTTGGACCAATATTAAAGCTAACAAAATTTGTGATGTCCCTCTATGGTGTAAGCAGTGCCACAATAGCAATGAGGACCTTGGACACCTCTTCTTTTCTTTCCCCAAGTCAATGTCAGTGTGGAGGACCCTTAGCAGAATCATGGCACTACAGAGACAAATCAACTAGAAGCAAGCTTCATTAGGTGAAGGGATTAGCTGCTCCTCTACATTGTGGAATACTGTAAGAGGTGAGGCTCTTTGGAAGATCTAGAGAGAGAGGTGTGCTACCAACTTTGGTAACCCTCCTAAGGAATGATCAATCCAAAAATCTCTTTTCTTTTTAGGAAAAAAAGATTTCTAATTGTAAAGACCTCTCACCTTTTAGAAATCACTGAGCGTTTTTCCTTGTGAGCAACAAGATTAAAAGCAAGTGGGCTCCCTCTGAGGGGAAGGAAGGGGTTATCAATCTTCTTTGTAATGTTTTTTAGCAAGACTTAAGAAACCCCTCCTTTGTGGGATTTGGGGGGTCCCATGAATGCTATGCCCATTCATTTGTAGAGTTGCTTTCTTTATTAATTAAAGTTTGGAAGAGTAGAGTATTGTCAATCTTCCTTTTGAAGAAAAAGTTGTTTGTTTTTAGCGAAACCAGCATTCTACCAAGATACGGATTTCGCCCCTCCGAAATCCTCATTGATGTGTTGCACGGAAAGGGGCGGAGGCATAGCGAGTCAATGAGTCATGTCGAGTGGCCTGAGGCGGTAACTTGAAAGTTGCAACGAAAGACAACAAAGCTTAATACTTTTGTTTTCTCTATATTCAAGAATTTAGAAAGATCTAGAAGTACGATACTATCTTTACCTTTTAAATAGCGAGTTGGAATAGTACAACCATATTAAAGAGAGATACAAAAGAAAAGAAAGTTGGTAAGCCTTTCATCACTTTCACGAGGAATCATGTACAACCACATTTTTTTTTAAAGAAAGTTAGATTTCAAGTTTAATCCCTTCAGATTCCTTTGAATTAATTGAAAGCACAATATGAAGGTATGCTTAGTACCCATTTGATTCATAATATTTCCTTTGAATTAATTGAAAGCCCAAGTGAAAGCGGGCTTGGTACTCATGCGATCCATAGTATTTCACATACAATCAAGATTACAAAGCTTGAAAGCCTAATAAAATAGAGCTTGGGAGAGGATGGCCCTAAGGGCCAATGTGAAAATGCATTTGAGCTTTGAACCCTCGCCCCTCACCCTATAGGCGATGGAGCAAACCACCTTGCCATGCACGCAAGACATCTAGAAGCACAATTGCCAAGGTTTCAAGACATTGCCATGAATGCACACCATGTTTAGTACCCATAGACTTCCACAATGTCAACTAATAAAAGTGAAGTTCATGCACATGAGGTCGATTGATTGTGTCTCTCATCTCTTGAATAGGGGGGAGGAATTGGCCCTCCTCGATGGATGTTGGATGCTTTATGGACCCTAGGCGAGTTAAATCAGTTCCCTTGTTCACCTTCATGCAGCTCACCATCTATCACCTTGGGGCAGTTTATGAAGTCTAACCCCTGCTTTGTGCGACATAGCAAGTCCGAAGAGTATTAAATGCACTTCACTTGTATTTTCAAATTAATTCAATTCTCAACAAAGAAAATAGTTTAAGTATATAGCACAATAAAAGCTGAGTTTTAAAGTTTTTTGCTCTTTCGATAAAGAGATATCTTCATCAAATTCATAATCTTTTCTGATGTCTTATTGTTCTCTTTTTGTACATGCAATGCTTGGAACTAGTGTTTGAAAGCCTCATATATTTTAGGGAGGAACTTCAATGCGTGCAAAAAGTGTGGAGTGAGTTCTATATGAAAATAGTTCGAAGATGTCAGAGGTGTAGTGGAAAACACTTGGACCCTCGAATAAAGTTCTAGAGTTCAATACATGAGCTATTCTTGTGTATTCCCTACATGGCTATCTTGTAATCAAAGACATATTCCATAAATTGTGCGTTTAGTCTAATCTCCAATAGCATAGTCTAGTGCTCCTTTGGCATTCCCCATGTTATAAAGTGAGTTAAGCTTTGGCTTCTTAGGCGTAAAACCAAGTGAGTCACTTGTTGTAGTGGTTCAATATCAAGGATGGTAAGGAGGAGGTCTTGAGTTCAAATCCCATGAGGGACGTGGAAGAAGTTTTTTTTCAAGAACTCTAAAGCCTTCTAGAAGGTCCACTTGAGTTAACTCAAGTGAATTAGGATATGTCACTTGCCGAACACTTAAGTGTAATTGAGAGAACTTGGATACATGGTAGACATGTAGCCACTTGCCAGTCTAACGACTCTTTGAAAGAGGTTGTTATCAGGATCTTGATCACGTGCACACAAAGGTTACGGATGTTGAAAACACACATAAAAATATACATGCCAGAAGACGAGACTGAATGCAGTATTGGGTGCAATCTCGCCCCATGCACTCTGTTTCAAGAGTCCACAGAGTGCATATTTATAAGAATTTTTGTTATGTCAAAATAGTGGTTACATGAGAGTGGCTTCAAAAAACACGCAGGAAAGTAAAAGTTGGTAACTTTTGCAAAAATCCTTTTCTTTTAATATAAAAAATTTTAGTCTACAACGACCCTTATTCTAACCACTACTTTACTAAGTGTTTCTAAAAATAGTACCCTCTACACGGGTTTATTTACAAACTATATAAATTATAAATTGGATTATTCATGTCTTCCCTTTCACGCCCTCACAAACCTTCAGCTACTATATCAAAAACACCAATACACATTAATACATTAATAAATTAACACTCCAACAATTCTTTGTTCAACACATTCCATAATTCATAACATGCCCCTCAGTTGAAAAAGCAACTGACCTCAGTTGATAAAATAAAAAACAAACATGGATGGCTAGTCACATGTTCCATCATTGAACGAAAATAAGCATGTTCCATGTCAAAACACATGCATGAAAATGTTCATGGAAGAGCGGTATTAATGTGTTTGTGTATGATATGCAAAAATTAAGTGATCATAATGGGGTGTTAATTATGTTTTATGCATCCATTGACATTCTTCAATAGAATGATTTTTGTACTTAACTAAATATCGATGATATTGAGTACCTGTGCATGTAGTAGTGACATCATGATCAATTATTTTCTCAGGGACTAAGACTTCAGATTGTTCTTCAATTAAACGAGGGTCATCAAGAAGTGGAGTAAGTGATAAAGTGCCCTTAAAGGGTTTAAGTAAACTAATATGAAAAGAGTTATGTATATTCCAATGAGATAGTATATCTAATCTAAATGAACTATCATTGATTTTTTGTATAGTGCAAAATGGTCCATAATAGCATGGTGCAAGTTCAATTTTAGGATGCTGCAAAATATTTTTGAGATGTCTTTTAATGATATGCAAGCATACAAGATCATTTTCCTTAAATTCCTTGGCTATTCGTTTTGTATTGACATTAGGTATATAACATTCTTGACTTTTCCTAGTGTACTCGTGAACATAATGAAGTATAGAAATGTGAACTTGAGCAATAGAATCAGCCATCGGAATGTCAATGTGAGTAAGTGACATGGGAGTGAGAATCTTTTTACCATAAACAATTTCAAAAGGTACACGTGCAGTAGTGGTGTGTGTGGTGTTATTGCAAGCAAATTGAAGCAATGGAAACTTTTCATCCCAGTTAGTGGGATTATCTAATGAATAACAATGCAATAAATCAAGAATAGTACTATTTGTAGCCTCACTTTGTCCATTACTTTCAAGATGAAATGCAGAGCTAAAATCTATTTTAGAACCAAAATGTTGAAATAAGGAAACCCAAAAATGATTACAGAATCTAACATCACGATCAAATAACATTACTTTAGGAAATCCATGATGTAAGAAAATGCATTTAATAAATAATATTGCAGCTTGAGGTGCAGATAAAGTTTTTCTACAAGGAATGAAACATGCATATTTACTAAAGCTATCAACTATTGTCCAAATCATATCATTATGTGATGAAGTGATAGGAAGACCAGTGATAAAATCCATAGAGATTTGTTCCAATGGTTCGTTCCGAATGGGGAGTGACACTAATAATCCAAACGATTTACCATGATGACGTTTTACATGCTGACATACAATGCATTGAGAAACATAACGTGCAATATATTCATATATGACCAAAAGAAGAAATCTTTGCAAGCAAAAATGGTGTTCTCTATGCCTCTATGACCCATATAAGATGTTTCATGCATTTCTTTGATGATAAAATCTTTCAAAGCTTGGGTTATACAATCTATGTTAAAAATATAGTAAACCATGATGAAATGTATAATCTTCATCAGATGAAGATGCACCATTGTTGAAGTCATGCCATGCACGTGAAAAATACAAATCAGATGCATAAGTGGAAATCATTTCTTGAAAAGAATGAATTTGGATGGTAGAAATATTATGCAAAACAATAGAATGTGAAGGAAAACGGCCAAGAGCATCAACTACAACATTAGCTTTACCAGATTGATATTGGATCATGGGTTGGAAATTTTGAATGAATGAAGCCCATTTAAGATGTCGATTAGAGATTAAGGGCTGATTTAATAAATGCTTAATAGCTTGTTGATCGGTTTTGATTAAGACCTTAGAGCCCATAAGATAGTGTCTCCAAATTTGCAAAGCATGCACAACTACTAACAATTCTTTATCATATGTACTATAATTCTTTTCTGAGGGTTTAAGCTTCGTACTCTCAAATGCAATAGGATGATCATTTTGCATTAAAACAAAACCTATTCCTGAACCACTAGCATCAATAACAACATGAAATGGTTGTGAAAAATCAGGTAACTGTAAAACAAGTGCATATGAAAGTGCATGTTTGAGTTTTTCAAAGGATTCTTGTTAGGTAAGTCCCCATGCAAATTTTATTTTCTTTTTCAATAACAAGGTAAAAGGCAATGCTAAATAAGAAAAATTTCAAACAAACTTCCTATAGAAACTAGCCAATCCAAGAAAAGAACGAACATCATTGACTGATTTTGGTGTAGGCCATTCTACTATCACTTTAATTTTTTTTGGATCCACATGCACGCCTTCACTTGAAATGATGTAATGGGCCATGCCTATAAGGTGCTTTACGAGGAGGAGAACTACTAGGACTTAAGTCTATGCTATGGTCAAAAGATCCTCGCGATGGTGGTAGTTTAGAGGGATAATGAGACATAAAACAATCCTTATAAGTAGTCATCAAAGGTTTATGCGCATCGGGAAGTGTATGAGTATAATCATTTATGACATTGACAAAAACAATGCATGAATTGAATCCTTTCTTAAATGCACGTTTTACTTGAGTATGACTAATAAATGGAAATGGCCGAAAATCATGCCGTGCAGACAAAGTTATGATTTGATCTTTAAATTCAAAGTTAAAGGTATGTGTATGGTATTCAATGCCTTTCTTATAATGATGAGGAAAAGGCATAGTGTGTATAACATTATAAGATTGCAAAGGTGCAATTAAAAATGTTCGTGCATCTACATATGGGCCTATGCTAATCGTAACATCTTGCACTTCTCCTGTTACATTATAAGGACTACATTGAAATGAAGCTTTCACTTTATACAAGGAAGGAAATGTTTTTAATTTAAGTTCTTGTACCAATAAATGTGAAATGAAATCATGTGAACTACCATCGTCATGTAAAATATTAACCAGCTTGTTATCGATACTATCCTGCATGCAAAGTAAAGAATGAATTGAGATATCATTACCCAAGGTACTTAAGTCCTTCTCCAATGCTTCCTCTATCCAAACACGAGGAATTTCTTCATTATCGGCCTCCATGTTATGCAATTGAGCTGCAGCTGGTTTCATGTGAAGAGGTGGCAATCGACACTTTATTTTTGTATGTCCAAGTTTACCACAATTCCAACAGGTGATATGTGGTCACTTCTGTTAGGCATCCACTGTTGAAGTTTGTAGGGTAGGTGGTTTGATAGGTTCGAGAGATGAAGCAACAGGTGGACTTGAGTAATTGGATTGTGGAGGACGAGGAAAACTAGAGTAAGATAGGGCATTAAAATTAAGCTTCATAGGAAATGTGGGGTTAACAAAAGTGGTCATTGATGTGGTTGTCATAGACAGATTGACTTGGTTATGGACTGGGATTCCTTCTCTGCATCATAGGGAAAAGAGATAGCCTCATTGAGGGTTGTAGTGACGTAGGGTGTGAAGCTTAGTTTGGATTCCCACCTCCAAACCATCTTCATATTTCGGTTGCAGGCTATCCTCTAGTACATCTTCAAGCATTCGAACCAATAATAAATTTTGCTAGAACCGCTCCGTCTAGGTAGTGATCATGTCACCCTCCTTCCATGTAAAGGTTCTCCACGCACGTCAAACATGTAGATGATATTGAGGAGGAAGAAAAGAATCCTTAACTTTATCTTGGAAAGCCTTCCATATTGTTGGATGATCTATACTGTGGTGCAAGACATTCCACCAAAGCTGAGCTTTTCCTCTAAATAGTTAGTGGCAAGTTTGACTTTTTCACTTTTAGCATATGTTTCATCAGTATAAAAATTATCAAACTGTAACAACCATGAAAGAACTAAAGGGCCATCCTTACGACCATCAAACTCTAGAAACTATTAAATTTTAACACCAATCTTGGAATGTGTGCCATCCAATTGTGCAAAGACAATAGCTTTTACCACCCTCATAAGGTTATCTTCATTAGATTGCATCTTTTGGAGTACTTCGTCACGTTGTCGGATCTCGTTCTGAGCGCCTCGAAGTTCATGCCACACGAGCTCGAGCTGTTGCTCGAATGTTACCTTGGGTAGAGATGACTCACCGAAATCCTCCATGGTGTTTATAGGGTCCATGAGTATGTAGAGAACAAACCTTGTTGCAAGATATGTGAAAACAATTTTTGAGATTGTTTGAATTAAAATGTAAAAGGAAGGGTTGTTCTTGGGAATCGAAAAAGTAAGAAAGAGATGAAAATTGTGTTAATAAGAACTATAGTGACAACACAAAGAGGTATTGTAATGGTAAAACACTTCCCTTGTGTGAGTGAGGTTATGGGTTCAAATCCTCCCAGCTTGGTGAATATAAAACTCCTTATTGCCACTCATAAATTAAAATTGGTTTGCGTGTAGCCAAAGGATCCTTGCATGCCAAAGATGCCAAAGTAATGCCTTATTTATGCCTAAGTTCTATGTCTTAGTCGATGCCTTGGAGTAAGCCGAAGGAGTAATCATAGGTGTAAATGTTGATGTCTCAAACAGAAACCAAAACCGGAATCGGAATCAGAATTAGAAACGGAGTCGGAATCAAAATCAGATCACGAACAGAGAATAGAGAAACAGAGATCAATCGCCAAAAAGAATAGAAAGAGACCCCTCTATAGTGACACGCACAAGGCTCTGATACCACTATTATCGTGATCTTGCTCACGTGCACACAAAGGTTACGGATGTTGAAAACACACAACCAATAGACATGCCAGGAGACAAGATAGAACGCAGTATTGGGTGCAATCTCCCCCCATGCACTCTGTTTTGACAATGCACAGAGTGCATGTATTTATAGGAGTTTTGATTATGTCAAAATAGTGGTTACATGAGAGCGGCTTCAAGAAGCACGTGTGAAAGTAAGAGTTGGTAACTTTTGCAGAAAGCCTTTGCTTTTAATATCAGAAATTGTGGTCTACAACGACCTCCATTTTTAACCACTATTTTACTAACTATTTCTAAAAATAGTACCCTCTACACGGGTTTATTTACAAACTATATAAATTATAAATCAGATTATTGATGTCTGCCCTTTCACACCTTTCACGCCCTCCCGAACCTTCAACTACTATATCAAAAACACCAAAACACATTAATACATTAATAAATTAACACTTTGTTCCTTGTTCAACACATTCCTTAATTCATAACAGAGGCTCTATATATGAGGCTTGTTCCAGCCACTCCTTAAAGGAGGCTATATATATGAGGCTTGATTGGGAGGAGAGGAGCTTTCATTCTCTAGTTCCTACTCGTGATCTTGTTACTACATTGATATCAAATCCTTTTGGTGATCTTAGCATTCCTCTCATCATTTCTCTGCATATTAGCTATCCAAGAGCCATTCAATTGCTTTTATCTTCATTTCTCAAGCCAAGGAAGGAGAGATAAGAACGTTTTTATTTCTCTATTATATTAAAATTCTTCTACAAACAACCAAGCATGATCTTTCAGCCGTGATCAGGAGTAAGCTTTCGATGGCTTCTCATAAAAATCTTGATCATTATTTTGAAGAACTCTGATCATTTATTTTCAAGAACTTATTCAAGTACTTTATTGAAAAGACATTTTTGTCTCTCTTTTATATATAAAGGCATTGACTCTTCTTCTATGTTCATCAATCTTCAGGAGGTACATCAAGCTTTGGGAAAATATTCTCTCTTCTACAACTTTGAAGGAGGAAACCATCAATCAATCCATTCAATAAAGAGGAATTGAAGGAGAGCTTGGAGTTGGAGTATTGATGGAGATGAAGTAGATTGAAGGAGAAGCTTGATGGATTTGAAGGAGTTCTTGGAGGAGTGAACGAGAAGAAGTAAAGGTGAAAGAGGAGATGTTGGAGATTCAAGGAGCGCTTGAAGTAGTGTATGCTTATACGCTTTGGGTGGACTTTCATCAACTTTTGATGGAGGTCAGCTGTATGGTTTTTCATCACCCTAAACCTCTTGTACCTCAATATCATGGGTATATCTCTTGCATTTGAAATTTTATATCATAATTGAATTTACAACTCACTTCATCTCACTTCTTCATAGCCATTAGTGTTTAAACATTTCATATACATTTCATCCACCCTATGTATGGCTCTTGTACTTCCCAAGAATTTTTGGTAAAACCAGATATCATCAAAGTATGGAACATATAATTCCACAAAAATAATATGTTGATCCCAAGTTGATGGCTCATGATTACATTTTGTAGTAAATGGCCATTCTTCATTTTGCATCAAATCGGTGTATGATATGATCATTTGCGCTACAATATTTGTGAATTTTTTTCTACTTATCTATTATCATCTTTTTCTTCCTTCTTTGATTGAACAACACTAACAATTTTGTCTACTAGATGAAGAGTTCAGACTAGAAACAAAGGCTTGATTCACAATGCATATAATGCACTTGTTTTGCTTGGATCACTACAACATATGAGGGGCATACCGACGTTGTCCATACCAACAGTCATGCCTCCATGTCAGTATGATCGTTGAAAATGCTAGAAAACCACGGAGGCAATTCCGACGGTCATTTAATTGGCGGCATCTCAATAAGCGCCAGTATCAACATCAGAAATTTACTAGAAATTACTGATGCTTATACCGATGCCTATACCAATGCAATGTTTTAATCCGACCCGAGAGAAAAAATTTGACATTTGCTCGTGTTTTGAACCAAAGTCTGCTACTATTGAGTTTGCGTGCACGAAGTACATTCTGAGGATATTGTGTACACATCTCTCTCTTTATGTGTGTGTGTGTCTCTCTCTCTCTCTCTACACACACTTCTCTATTTCTCTAGATCTGAAACTTTGGTAAGTATCGCACATACTGTAGCACCCTTTTCTCTTTCTTTGTGTTTTCCCTTTTCTAATTTCTCTTCTCTTTAGTTTTGTCGGACCTTCTCAACATCATTTTTTTGGAATTCGACAAAGGACAACATTAAGTGGACTTTGATGACAACGATCCAAACAATTACATCAGTGTAAGTGATTGTTTTGTTTCTAATTGACATAGAGTGAGAAAGAGAGAGAAAGAGAGAGAAAGAGAGAGAAAGAGAGAGAGAGAGAGAGGGAGAGAGAGATGAAACAGAGAGAGATCTAGAGAAACATAAAGAGAGAGAGAGAGATGAAAGAAAGAGAGAGATCTAGAGAAACATAAAGAGAGAGAGAGACATATACATATACATAAATACTCACATATGTATACACACACATGCATATGCATACATACATAGGCACACATATACATACATACATGTACACACACATTATACATACACACATATGCATGTACATACACATATGCATGTACACACACATACATACATACACACATGCATATTACATACACATGCACACACATACATACATACACACATGCATATGCATACATACATACACACACATGTATAGATACACATATATACATACATACATGTATACACACACAGTATACATACACACATGCATATTACATATATACACATGTACAAATACATA
Organism: Ceratopteris richardii; assembly: GCA_020310875.1. Classification (NCBI taxonomy): domain Eukaryota; kingdom Viridiplantae; phylum Streptophyta; class Polypodiopsida; order Polypodiales; family Pteridaceae; genus Ceratopteris; species Ceratopteris richardii. The sequence goes on from CM035406.1 coordinate 226,891,005, forward strand.
CACACACACATATGTGCATACACACATTATACATACACACATGCATATTACATATATACACATGCACATATACATACACACTCACATATGTATACACACACATATGTGCATACACACATGCATATGCATACATACATACACACATATGCATGTACACACACACATACATACATACACACATGCATATTACATACACACACACATGCATACATACATACACACACACATGCATAAACACATAAACACACACACACATGTATACATACACACATGCATATGCATACATACATACAGACGCACACATATGCATACATACATACACACACATACATACATACATGCACACACATATGCATACATACTTGTACCCACACACATTATACATACACACATGCATATTACATATATACATGCACATATAAATACACACTCACATATGTATACACACATATATGTGCATACAAACATGCATATGCATGCATACATACACACACATGCATAGATGCACACATATACTACATACATACACACACATATGCATACATACATGTACACATACACATTATACATACACACATGCATATTACATATATACACACGCACATATACATACACACTCACATATGTATACACACATGCATATGCATACATACATACACACATATGCATGTACACACACACACATACATACACACATGCATACATACATACACGCACATATGCATAAACACATAAACACACATGCATGTATACATGCACAAATGCATATGCATACATACACACACACATATGCGTACATACATACACACACATACATACACACATATATGCATACATACATGTACACACACATTATACATACACACATGCATATTACATATATACACATGCACATATACATACACACTCACATATGTATACACACACATATGTGCATACACACATGCATATGCATACATACATACACACATATGCATGTACACACACGTACATACATACATACATACACACATGCATATTACATACACATGCACATGCATACATACATACACACACATATGCATAAACACATAAACACACAGGCATGTATACATACACACATGCATATGCATACATACATACACACACATATGCATACATACATACACACACATACATACACACACATATGCATACATACATGTACACATACACACACACATATGTGCATATGCACATGCATATGCATACATACATACACACACATGCATAGATGCACACATATATATATGTACATACACACACATGCATACATACATGTACACATACACATTATACATACACACATATGCATGTACACACACACATACATACATACACATGCTAATACATACACACACATACACATATATACATACACACATGCATATGCATACATACATACACACACATGTATAGATACATGTACACATAAACACATCCTAAATAAAGTTCTAGGATTAATATTAATTTATACAATGAAATATATGTAAAAATATCTAAAAAATAGATTTATAGATTTTTTAAGGTTTATATATATATCCTAACATCTTCACATGGGATCAGATGGGATCTCCATGTACACCTCGGGGAGCTTATGAACATGATGACTCCAAGATATATCGTAGATGTGATGGAGCTCCATTCATGGATGTAATCGGAAAGTCCATGCATCAACGCATTCGATAGCTTTCCTTCATACAACTTGGACATTTTGTCATGTTAAAATGGAGCAAACAGGATAAAGATTCCAAAAATTATATCATACAGTCCATATATGAAGAGTATGACCAGCACATGGGCATCCTATTGTGAGCTCAGAGTGGATTCAATACATGACACGCATCGGCAGTCCGAGGCTCGTGATGCTTTCAGAGCAGGCTTACTGAAGCCTGTATGGTTAGATGTTGAGGAGTGGGAATCGATTCACGATGAGCAGCAACATACTCCTGACCGATATCATCAACAGCGAGATGCAACAGCCACACGTTTAGATACGGCTAGAACATCACATTTGGGTAGTGGTGGATATGACAATATGCGTTACCAATTTGTAAGTATCATTTTAATTATTGAATTTGTTTGTGTTAAGCACATCATGTATGTTCATCTAACATTTTGCATATTTATTATAGGAGTTGGCAGTGGGTCGTCCCTCGACGTGAACCGAAGAGGCTTATGGATATCGTCATGGATTGGTTGCACAGTTGCACGACTTAGAGGGACACGGTGCCATCATTTCATGGGAGAATCTATGATGAGGTAAACTTATAGCTTAGTTTGGTATGTTTAGTTGTTGTTTATATATATCATATCAATTTGTCTATTTTTACTTATATGTTTTGTGCAGGATTGTAGGTGTAAAGGTTTTGATTCCCTTGAGCATATGTATGGTAGTGCTTTGCCACAATTTTGTATTACACTCATCTATGGCAATGATGCACCATAATTTTGTATTCGGTTCCTATATGGAAGTGCTTCGCCACATTTTGTATTTGGCTCATATATGGCAGTGGTTTGCCACACTCTTGTACATGCTTCATTTATGGAATATATACCTTTATTGTACATAATTCATGGTTCATTCTGCTCATCTCTTTTGTGTTTGACAGTATTTTGCTATATGAAATCATGTTTTGGTTGCCATGATAGTACACATCACATGTACTTGGTTTTCTTTGGGTAGAGTGTATTGTCTTTTGTTGCACAACATCATGGTCATGTTGCTATAGCAAGAGACAACACACTTTGCCCAAAAAAATTCTCCACATATGATCGTCAGTATACCCATCAGTATTCCCAACAGGACATCGGTATACGCGACGGTACGGCCAGCAAGTCACTGGCATAGGCATCGGTATGAGTGTCGATATTACCAACGCTCATATCCCATGCCCATACCGATGCTTATACCGATGCTTATACCGATGCTTATACCGATGCCTATACTAGCACTTTGCTACTGATGAGTATACCCACCCATACACCAACATCAGGGCAAAAATGCGCCCGTTCAATTTCCTCGGTATGTGCCTTGGTATATATATAAAATTAATATCATTCTGAAATATGTATCCATTATGTGAGGAGTCTGAGGAGTTGTGAAATCTCCCTTGACCTCGCATACATTGAGCAATTTATATGAACTCGTTGTCATCAACTATGATAGACAAATTTACAATGCAAAACGAGAATCGCAACTGTGATGTAATATATTCCGATTTTTTGTAGAGACTTTTATATGTCTCCTTTATTGATGATTGTAGCAGATGGACTATCCTATTCTTTATGAAACACAAAGATGAAGTTTTTTCATGTTTCAAAAGATATTTGGCTCTTGTGGAGAATCAAACAGGTAAATCACTAAAAAAGTTAAGGTCAGATGGAGGGGGAGAATACTTCTCCCATGAGTTTGATTCTTTTCTTCAAGAAAGAGGAATCAAAAGAGAGGTAACTACAAGGTGCACTCCTGAGCAAAATGGAGTGGCTGAAAGGAGGAATAGGACAATTGTTGAAGCTGCAAGGTCCATGTTAAATGAAAAGCATTTGCCTAATTATCTATGGGTTGAGGTTGTATCTACAACCACTTACTTGATTAACAGGTTGCCTTCAAAATCCCTTGATGGGATGACTCCATATGAGGCTTGGAATGGAAGAAGTCCAAGCTTAGATCATTGTAAAATTTTTGGATGTATTGCTTTTGCTCATGTTCTTTCACATGTTAGAGGCAAGATGGATCCAAAGGCAGAAAGGTGTGTATTTATTGGATATGACAACAATCAAAAGGGTTACAGGTTATACAACCCTACCAACAAAGGATTCTTGGTAAGCAAAGATTTAGTTTTTGATGAAAACAATTCATGGTATGAAGATTCATGCAGGAAGGTCAATTTACCATATGATCTTGAAGAATATTTTCCAAATCTTGGTAGAGAACAACCAAAGATTGAAGAACAAGACACCTCGGAGGATGATGAAGAATCTCATATGGAAAAGATCAAAGCATGGAAGTCTAAAGGTAAAGCAAAATTGCAGGAACTTGGACATGAGGCAGAATCATCACATCATGGCATAAGAAGATCTATGAGGGAAAAGAAAAAACCAGAAAGGTATGGGTTTGACACCTCATTAGTAACTAAACATTCTATCTACATAGCACTGGACATAAACCAAGAGGAACCATCATCATTTGAAGAGGCCAAAGCAAAAACAGAATGGAAGCATGCGATGAAGGAAGCGATTGAAGCACTTGAGGAAAACAACACTTGGGATTTGGTGCCCAAGACTTCATCCATGAAGGTAATAGGCTCAAGATGGGTCTATAAACTCAAGAAGGATTTTGATGGTTCCATTAACAGGTATAAGGCAAGGCTTGTAGCAAAACGCTTTGCACAAACTCAGGGAATTGATTATGAGGAGACCTTCTCTCCTATGGCAAAGATGCCTACTATTAGGGTTTTGCTTAGTATTGCCTCTTCCAAGGATTGGAAGATACTTCAACTAGATGTAAAGAATGCATTCTTGAATGTTTGGATAACAGAAGAGGTATATATGGCACGACCACCTGGTTTTGAGAATCAAGTTTATCCTGATTATGTGTGTAAACTTAACAAAGCATTGTACATTCTCAAGCAAGCTCCAAGAGCTTGGAATTTCAGGCTTGTTTCATTCTTGCAGGACAAAGGCTTTCAACCAAGCAAGGCAGATCCTTCACTCTTTATTAAAAAGAGTAATTTTGAGATCATCTACCTATGTGGATATGTAGATGACATTATATTGACAGGAAATGATGCAGATGGTATGAAGAAGATCAAAGATCAGATGAGAGAAGAGTTCAAGATAAGTGATTTGGGTTCACTTACCTACTTCCTAGGTTTGGAAGTTGTCTACAAAGATCATGGTTTGTTTCTCACTCAAAGAAAGTACATTCAGGACATGTTGGCAAAATTCAAGATGCAAGATTGTAAGATTTTAGGTACTCCAATGGAGGTCAATCACAAATTGAGCTCACATGAGGGTGAACTCATAGAGGACATCACATCATATCAAAGTCTAGTGGGTAGTCTCAACTATGCCACATTGACAAGAGTAGATATATGTTACAGTGTGAGTGTGCTAAGTCAATTTATGCACACACCAATAAAACCACATATGGATGCTACCAAAAGGATTCTCAAGTATCTCAAAGGAACCATAAATGAAGGGCTTTATTATCCTTATGTATCTGATTTAGGTTTGAATCTATTTTCTGATGCAGATTGGGCTGGCTCCAAGGAAGATAGAAGGAGCACTTCAGGTTATCTTACCTTTGCAGGTTCAAAGCTTATTTCATGGTCATCCAAGAAGCAACCCACAGTTGCTCTCTCTTCTATTGAAGCTGAATACAGAGGTCTTGCCATAGCTACACAAGAAGCTATGTGGATGAAGACATTATTCAAAGATCTTGGATTGGAGTTTGGAACTCCAACTATTTATGGTGACAATATGAGTTCTATTCATTTGGTTGCTAATCCTATTTTTCATGCAAGGACTAAAAATATTGAAGTTCATTATCACTATGTACGAGAGAAGGTTCTAAGGAAAGAAATTCAAATATCATATGTGTCCACTCATCAACAATGTGCAGATATTCTAACCAAAGCATTGGATGGTACAAAGCTTTGCAAATTCAAGGCTATGATTGGTTTACAGGTAATCTTGGAAGATTGAAGACCTCAAGCATGCTTGGCTAGAGGGGGAGTTGTTGGAGCAAGTCTATGACAAGCCTAAGTATTGGCTTGAGTCCCACAAAGTCATAGAAGAAGCCTTAAAATGAAGACAATGTAAAGTTCACTTGTGAACTACCTCTTCTAACTTTTGAAGACTTTACTTAATGTAAAAGTGAAAGAATCTTAAGTGGTTGAGTCCACTTGATCAAAAAGGGAAAGAGGAGCCACAAATTCGTGATTTGTGGTAGATAGAGAATCAAATCAATCACTAATTGATTGGAGAGTGATTGAGGGAAGTTAGCCTCCCAAGATCAACTATAAATGCATGGCAGTCTTAGTCGTGGTTATGTGAAGACCTCCAAGATCTGAGCTTTATGCCATATCAAGGTATGATTCCAAGGCACACTTATGTATCAATAAGTCCATTGTATTGTACAATCAATATAGTTTCATTTTCATGATCATTTGAGTTCATATTTCCATGTTCTTGTGAAGTGTACTACTCACTGCCATATCTCTGCGTTTTCTCAGTCAGATTGCAGAGATGGTTTCTCTACGCTTGGTGCATCATTTTTAGTGATTTAACTTGTTAAAGTTAGCTCTATAAGTCTTCTATATGCTCACCAATTTTCATTTCATTTGCATGTTTCATTCTTAATTTATATTGAGTTGAAGTCAACCCTGTCTGTTCATTTTCACTTCTCTGTTAGGTACCAGACTTTTTTACTCATCTTTTCAGAGTTATTTCTCAGTGTGTACTTACCCAAATTCAACGATTTAATGCTTGTTGGATTCAGCATACTCTCTAGTATAAGCATACAAATTTTCATAATCATTGAATTCTTAAATCTTGAGTTATGTTCATTTTTCTGCTCACTGGTCTCATTACTGTAGCAGCCCGTGAAAATCGAGATGATATCATCACTTGATAAACATCATTCTCAGTGTGTGGTTCATTATTTTTTATGAGATTACTCTTGAAAGTTAGCGCTTTAAGTTAACTACACTTCCCCAAGATGAATTAAGCTAATTGCTGTTGTGCTCAGAGAACTATGCAAAACACTGGACAGGTGTATGAATCAAAATAGCAAGTTCTTCACCTCTGAGCTAACTCCAACTTATCTGTTTTGATCTATCTTTTTGAGAGTGATCTTCCAAGGTACATAGGGTGTCTAATACATTGATTGGAAAGCTAAAAGGGCCCACCATATACTCTTGGAGTTCATTTGGGTGGTTGTGGAAGGGGAATCAAGTAAGAAGAGAAGAAGAAGAAGATCAAAGTCAAAAACTGCTCAATAAAGAATGAAGATCATAAAGTGAAAGAATCACCCTCTGCCCAAATCCCCGCAGGGGCACGTAGCAGGCAACAATGCGAAATAGCCAGGTCCTGAGGAATGGAATTAAAGAACAATCAGAACCAGGACATTTCATGGTAAGGACGGACTAGGGCCAGGAATTATCCATGAAGAAGTGCAAGACAATATTTGGCAGGTAATAATCCTTCCGCTGATAGCGTGCATTGGCAACAAAATAAACAGGCTCAAAGCAATGCATCATGCACAGAGGAAATGAAAGAAGAATCAAGATCAGGGCCATTGAAACGTAATGCCAGTCTGACAAACAGGCAAAACTGACCAAGGGATGCATGCGAAAAACAAGTGACAGACAAGAAAGTAAAGCCTGTCAAGGGACGACAGAGACAAAGAGGGGGAGAGTGTTGCAGAGCAAAGAAGCACAAGAGAGGAGCCCCAAAATTTTCAAATTAAAGAGCATAATTTTTCTTCTTCAAAGTCTTAGGAAATTCCCTCAAGCCATGTAAATGTACTAGAGGAGTCCTCTAGTTGCATAATCCCAACTGGTTGTAAAATATCCCTTGTAAATTAGTAGGAAATTCACTTTTTAGTAATAAAGTGCCGGTCTCTTGTGTGAAAGGACCAAATTTAGGGCACATGTATATAAGTCACTTTGTGACTCTTTGTAGGAACTTTTTGCCATTGTGAAGAAGGAGAGCTCCTGATTTTTGAAATTGCTTCTTTGTTGCAGATTTTCATCTTCTTTGTGATCTTCTATGTGTGTGTAATGCTTGGAATGTGTGTGTAGGACCGTTGTCTGTCCCTCCCCACTGTTTTTGAGCTACTGTAGTGTGTGTGAGCTTGTAGAACTTGTGGAGTGAGTGTAGGTATTTCTCGCCATTCACTATTTTGGTCATAACATGAAGCACGGTTGTATAAATCAAGTGAAACTTCCAATAGATGCGTCTCATCGAGAGCTTCGAAAACGAGCCGGTATCGACTATATTCGGAGTTCGGAGATGGGAGAAATCCTCAATTTATTGAAAACTACTGTAAGTGGTATGGTAGCAGACACTTTCAGTATTTTAGTGAGTTGAGAGGTGGATTAGCCTTTTCTCATGCATATAAGCTGAACCACTTCATTTCCCATCATGTGAGCACATGTCCTCATACACTTGGTTAGGTCGTTTGATCGGATTGACAAGTAAGCGTGTGTCAATTTCCCACTATACGCACTTGTGTGGCAAATGAGGTTTAGTCTCTTTGGCACAAGTCCTTAAGTCTTCCTGACTTAGGTACACACGTTTTTGGCGCCGTTGCCGGGGAACACTCAGCCAAGGTGCCTTCGTGATGGTTATAGATCGAGTGTGATGAAATCATACTTGTAGAAGTGAACTCGTTCAGTGGCAAGTAGTCCATCACTTTAGCACTTGTTACTTCACATCCCGGAGGTGTGTAATGAGTTTTAGGTTTAGGGTTAGTAGGAAGGGAAAGAAGGAAGAGTTAGGGTTAGGTTAGAAGGAGAGGAGAGGAGAAGAGAAGTGAAGTAGGAGTAGGCCAAGACCAAGAAAAATCCCAAAACATTTGCTAAATTAGTGTAATTCAGTTTCAATCACAAAAGTATAAAAACCAAAACTTCTAGTTCAATTCTCAACTGTTCTGAAAAGCAGTATCGTGTGCGAGCAGCGATCGGTATCGCGAGTGTAGTATCATGTGTTACAGGCTATCAAAGCTAGTCTTTGAGCTCAAGGTGCCAGCAAGAGGTCACAAAGGTAAGTCTCCATAAGATTTCTTTGGCAAAAACTCCAAAGAAGTGCACAAAAAATTGATTATTTGCACATCCGGTATCACGGGGGGGGGGACAGAGAGTTGGGAGGACTTCTTTTTGTGAAGCAAGGGTGTAGAAGTGAAGAGAGGGAAGAGAAGTCCAAGGGGGAAGAAAAATTTTGATTTTTGAGATATTTTGGCTTGAGTATCGCGATCGGTTGAGTTTTTGGTATCGCGATACCAAAAATTCCCTTGTATCGCGATACTCGTCGAAGTATCATATTGTCGATTGCCAGCCTTGGTATCATGATACCACTCGTGGTATCGTATCGCCAGGTTGATATCGCGATCTCATTTTACCAAAGTGGTATCGCATCACGGTCCACTTTTGGTATCGTATCGTCCAGTGTCCCAATATAGTATCGCGATACCGTAGTGGTATCGTATCGTGCAAGCGGTGGTATCGTATCGCCACTTGCATTGGTATCGTATCGTGTCCTGTCAAGTTCTGTATCGCGATACCATACTAGTATCGTATCGTCCCATACCCCAGTATCGTATCGCCTGATGATTCAGGTATCGTAACGCGTAGGTCGGTGGTATCGTATCGCCACCTGTCACAGTATCGTATCGCAAGAATCCCAGGTATCGTATCGCCCAATTTTTGGTATCATATCGTGGACCACAGAGGTATCGTATCGTCTCTCAATTCCAATGTCGTATCGCGATACCATGTTGGTATCGTATCGTCACCTACGGTGATATCGTATCGTGCTTAGTGGCAGTATCGTATCGTGCAGACACTCAGGTATCGTATCGTCTGGAGTTTAGTATCATATCGCGAGAATCCCAGGTATCGTATTACCCCATTTTTGGTATCGTATCGTGGACCCCGGAGGTATCGTATCGTGACTCGACATTGGTATCGTATCGTCTACTCTGGTGGTATCGTATCGTGAGGGAAGCCGGTATCGTATCGTGGCCAATTGCAGTATCGTATCGTCTGTTGCTACAAGTATCATATCGCCTAGGTTTCAGGTATCATATCATGGCCAGTTTGGTATCGCCTAGGGTAGTATCGTCTGGAGCAGTATTGTCCAGATCTTTTGAAGCATTTTGAAGGGCAAACTAGAGGCATTTGAGGAGCCACTTAGGGAGAGTTATTGAGGCCTAAAGAACCTCAAGAGGGTGAATGAACCTGAGGTCAGGGAGAGTGCTAAGTAGCCGAAGAAGTGTCATATCTTCTATAGGAAGTGCTGCTCAGATCAGTCACCGCTCAGTCTATTCTGACATCCCTAGTGACTCAAAGAAGGAGATACCCATGGCATCAGAAGACATGCAGGGCCTTGCTTCAGGTAGAAACTTCATGACCACTGTGGAGGGAGAGTACCGTACCTCCTTACAATACATTTCTACCAATGCCCAGGAGATTCCCATCTACCTGGATGGGTTAAACAGATTTGTGGCTAGAATAGTAACTTCCATGGATGCCACATTTGTGCCCAGACCTATTGTTAAGTATGAAGGAGGAGCATACATGGACAAGATAGGTCACATCTACATAGTGACTGAATTTCCCGATTGATCAATGAAAGGGGAGAGTTAGAGGGACAAGAAAACTTAGGAAGACCAAACTCTGAGGAGTTAGTGACGACTCCTAGAGGCAGGTCCCAAGTGACACGAGTCCTGAGAGGAGACTTGATACCTCAAGACGACTACCTTTTGGAAATCTATTTGATTCATGGAATGGACTTATTGCTTCAAACAGACTCACCGGCCGAGGAAGAGAAGAGAGCCGGATGACCTTTTATGAGCTGAAGGATCCAGAAGACGAGACTAGGATAACATACCTAGATAAAAATCGGAGAAGATACTAGTTGGTTGATGCCATAGACAGGGCTCAACTGAAATACATGGGTTTGTCTGTATTCCCTCCGAGAGAGCAGGCAACCACCTCTCAGAACCCCTTTGGAACCCAACAAGAGGCAGAGCACACCATGTCAGGGCAAACTAGTCAATGGAGTGTTCCAAACCGTACTCATGTACAATTTACGACTCTAGGAGTGCAAACACACAATCAGACCCACCCAGGAGTAGGTAATCAATACCGACCACCGGTAAGACCACGACCACCAATAGGAGGACAGCTTGGAATACCCCCAGTTAGACCAGCAGTTCTTGCCTTCCCTATAATGCCTAGACCGCTAGAACCAATGAGAAGACTGAGACCTATCCAAGTGGCCAAATGCATAAGAAATCAGTATGACAGATTGGGAGAACCATATGATCACATTGCTGAATTTAAACAAGTCCTTAGGGCTGAACAAGTAGATGACTTCTTTGTGCAGTATGAGTCTTTCGGACTCACAAGAACGGCTCTGACTTGGTTCCAGCCATTAGATCCCAACCAATTTGAAAATATGGAGCAATTTTTTCAAGAATTCATTGGGGAATTTACTAAGAGAGGGCTTAAACACAACTCTGTGTCTTTATTCCATAGCTTTAAACAGAACCCTAATGAAACTGTGAAAACGCTGCCTGTAGATTCAACCAATATGTTGATAGATGTCCAGCTGCAGAGAGGCCCACTCAACAAAAGATGATTTCATTATTTTTGGATGGACTCACGAATGGAACCCTAAGAACTTTAGTTTACGTGACAAGGTTACAAACCCTGAATGAATGTCTTCAAGAGTGCATTGACCTAGAAGACAATCTAGCTGAGGATCTCAAGAGCACACCTAGCCCCACTAAATCAGATGTCTCTCGGAGTACTATTACATCCAACTCCAGTAATGTGGAAGAATTAGCAGAGCTGGTAGCAAAGAAATTAGGAGTCCAAGGAAATAGAAATTACCAACACCCGGCTTTAAGAGTGCCCATGTTACGAAGATGTAGTTTATGTGGAGGAGATCACCCCACACACATGTGTGTACGAGGAGGACTCGGTATACCTCAGACATATCCTTACAACAGACAGCCCCAACAAGGAACTGCCTTGTATTGCCACATAGAACAAAAATACACCAACCACACCACGAAAAATTGTCCATTCAATAGGCAGACACGACCTTTACAAACACCTCAGTATCGATCATATGGATATCCACCTAGAGAGCCAGGCAGAGAGATGCCCAGGTACAATCCATATCCAACACCAACAGGAGCACCGAGGCCATACGAGCAAGTACCATATCCACCGCCCAACCAATGTTAGGACCACAATTGTCACAACCTCAACAAGTGGTGCCTGTGAAGTATGCTCAACCAGAAGAAAATTTGGAAAGAGCCATAGTACTAGCCTCAACCATGTCCAGTGTAGAACCAGCAAACCCTGGATATGAGCTGCCCCCGGGAGATTATTATCCCTATGAAGCCAACATGTTAGAATACGAACCAGCATATGATTCAGCTTATTATGGATATGAAGGTTATGATCAACGAGAGGACCCTGTTATAGATGCGGAGGAGACCATTTTATTAGAGAATTTCCCCGGCCTTATAATCCACCACCCCCTAGGACTTGGGAAGGATATTGCAATGATTGTGGAAAGGAACATCTTTCTAGAGATTGTCCGAAAAATCCTAATAAAACCTAGGATACAACACCTATTAATGTAATCGAGGTGATAGAAGCACCGAGAAGTGATAAGGAGTACACCGTGCCTTTCAAGGCTATTACGCGAGCTCAAATGAAGGAACGAAAAGAAACACAACCCGATCGGGAACAAGAAAACAATAGGAAGGAAAACCTCAAAAACTGAATAATAGAAGATTCAGAGGAAGCACGTGAGAGTACCCAGAACATAAAAGCGCAAAAATGGAAGGAAAGATGAGAGAAGCTCAAAGATAAATGGATGAAAAACAAGAGTCAAGACCATAAGAAACAACCCGGAAGCAGTAAAGAGCACAAAGAACCAGAGATTCGGGAAAAGGTTCCCATTCCAGTGCTTATCCAAGAAGCAGAGAAACCAGGATCCATTTTAGCTGACCCAAAAGCTGAGGACCTAGACATGTGGCTAAAAGCTTACCAAGCTAGGATTAAGGATGGAACAAAGGTAGAGCAACATGAAAAGCTTTACCCACAAGGAGAAATAGAAAAGGAGAGGCTTGCGATCTATCGAAAACTTATAGAGGTAGCACAAGCAACCCTAGAAAAGACTATCCCAGCCCTTCCAGAAATGAGAATAGCAGAGGATCAATACAAAGAGTATGTCAAAGCCAAGGATAAAGAACCTAGAGAGCAGGTTGACAAGCGTGAGCGAACGAGAACCCAAGACGAACCGATGTCAACCATACGTGACCTAGAGGCTGAATGGCCAAAGGAGTTATGGAATAGAATCCGAGAAGAACAATGGAAGAAGAATGGAGTGACGAAGCCTCCCTTTGAGGAATTAGAGGTGGAAGTTTATCAACCCAATCCCAACATGGAAGAAGTATATGAGGAAGTGGCAAGGCTAGACAGAAATAGAGAAGAAGCCCAAAGCATTTCAACTTTACCTAATTACATGGGAGAATACGAAAAGGAGTCTATGATAATCCGAGCACCCATGGTACATGGAAAGGGAAAAGGAAACTCAGAAAAGAGTTCACACAATCTAATAAGAAGATGAAAGTACAATGCAAACTGACCATGGAAGAATTACTTCATATTAAACCGCATTTATGGAAGCAATTAGCGAGTCAATTGGAATTAGGGCAAGAGAAGGAAGAAAAGGAAGTCAAAGGAAAAGAAAATTCATCTAAGATACAAACCCCAATTGATAAGGTGGGAGAATTTAGTGAAGGAGACGAAGGTAATACATGTCTACCTATCACTTACAATGGGTACATGACCAAAGCAATCCTAGACACAGGAGCTGGAGTAGGAATTGCCACCAAGGAAATTTGGGAGAAATGGGGGAAGCCTGCCTTACGACCCACACGCATGAAGCTCCAATTAGCAGACAATCATGTGGAGAAACCCTTAGCAATACTGGAAAGAATCAAATTAACCACCTGTGGAGTTGAATTTGAACACACATTAGCCATTTGTAAGTTTGAAAAGGCTAATAATTAAGAAATGATATTATGGCGACCCTTCATGAGACAAATGCGGGTAGTGCAAGACTGGGGAAGAGATTCATTATACTTGCAACATCAAGGAAATACCACCAAGATAAACTTGCACACATTTTCATATCGAGATGTCCCTCCATTACAATGGAATCCCATACACAAGGAGGAAGATGACCTATCCATTCATAGTGCGGGATCAAGCGATCAATCATGGATGCACGAGGATGCCCAGTTATGGATGTGTAAAGAAGCCAAGAAAGAGGACAACAAAAGACAGTTATGGCCAATAGGACATCTTAACTACAGACCTGTAGAGGACCCAAGGTATATGCCTCAAATCTTTCCTGATGAAACCTTTGAACCGCACGGATGGATGGAAATCTTAGCTACCTTAGATGTATGTGTGAATGAAGAAGTCCTAACTCTGAACGAGTGCATAGATGAAGAAGGCTATGATGTGAATTTATACATGGTTGTCCTTCAAGAAGTGGAAGAAGGAGAAATCTTGGAAAAAGAATGGAAAGAGGAATATGAGAGTATAGAAATGGAACCAGAATTCGATTCGGAAGAGAGCTATCTGGACACCCTTCAGACCAAAGAGAAGCAAGAACCGATGAAGATTGTGGTAATAGGAGCCGCTCCCATAGTACAAAAGCAAGAGGAGACGAGTAAAATCAAACCAAATCCAGATCTTTTCGAGGTTCCTGAAAATTTCAAAAGATATGAAGTAGAAGAGCAAAAAATAGCCATTCAAATGCCTAAGAGAGAGGCTCGAGACGGAGAAGCGTACGACAACAAAGAACAAACAAAAAAAATCATAGTGACAGTGGAAGATGGAGAAGAAAGATGCACATACATAGGCAAAGATGTGTCAGTCGAGGAGGAAGAAGAATTAATACAATTGATCCGAGAATATCGAGACGTATTCGCATGGACATATAAGGATCTCAAAGGTGTGGAACCCTCGATTTGTTCTCATAGAATACCAATGACAGCAGATGCAAAACCATCGAAACAACGCCCATATACATATAATGAGGTCTACACTGCTAAAATCAAGGAAGAAATAGACAAGCTATTAGCGGCAGGATTCATATATGAAATAGAACAGACCGAGTGGGTCTCGCCATTAGTAGTTTTGCCTAAGAAAAATGGAAAACTGAGGGTGTGCATTAACTTGAAAAAAGTCAATGCAGCCACCATAAGTGACAGCTACCCATTGCCCATTACGGATCATCTATTGGAAAGAGTCACAGTGAAAGAAGTATATAGCTTCTTAGATGGATTCTCTGGATACAATCAAGTAGCTATTGCCACCGAGGATCAACACAAGACCGCATTCGCGACTGAATGGGGAGTCTATGCTTTTCGAGTGATGCCTTTTGGACTCACTAATGCACTTGCTACTTTCCGACGATTGATGTGTCATGTTTTCAAGGAATTCCTGAAGAAGAGCATGGAAGTGTATGTAGATGACCTATGTACATATTTGAATCAAAGGTTGGACCACATACCTGAATTGAGAAAGATATTATATAAATGCCGACAATATAGAGTCTGTCTGAACCTAGAGAAATGTGTCTTCATGGTAAGACAAGGGAAGATCTTGGGACATATAGTCTCTAGAAATGGAATATCCACAGATGAGGACAATATTAAGGTCATCTTAGAGCTTCCTAGAACTAAGAATGTGAAAGAGGTGCAAGCATTTATGGGACATTGCGGATACTACCGTCGATTTATCCACATGTATGCCATAATCGCCAAACCCTTGTATGGGCTCTTAACTCAATTCACTTGGACAGAGGAATGTGAGAAGGCAGTCAATGACTTAAAGAAGAGACTTAGCACAGCTCCAATTCTGAAAACACCTAATTGGAACAAGCCCTTTCATATTCATGTAGATGCTTCTAATTATGCAATCGGTTGTATCTTAGCCCAACCAGCAGACGAAGGGAAGTTAGATCACCCAAGTGCCTATGCGAGTAGACAACTGAATCAAGCGGAGAGAAATTATACCACCACCGAAGGAGAAGGATTAGAAATGGTCTATGCAGTGAAGAAATTTAGACACTATCTCTTAGCCAACAAATTCAAGTTTTTCATAGACCATTAGGCTCTATTGTACCTAGTCAATAAGCCTTGTAACACGGGAAGATTGGTAAGATGGTTCCTACTATTGATGGAGTTCGACTTTGAAGTGATAGTGAAAAGGGGAAACACACATGTAAGAGCATATCATCTTTCTAGGTTGACACACGGAGAACCACCAAGTGGAGTGCCCGATGATCTGCCAGACACTTATTTATTTAACTTGGAAGTGTGTCCCAAGTGGGCAGAGGAACTAATTCCCATACTCACTCATAGCCCACAACACCCAATCAATAAGGAGAGTAAAAAGGAAATTATCCAATCAAGGAATTTGCACATATTTGCTGGAAGTGTGTACTACAAGGAACCCAATGGTGTATTACTAAGATGTGTTGAGGAGGACGAACAAGTGAAGTTAATTGAACAAGCACATGTGCACAAATGGAGGACACACAAAGGAACTCATGGAACTATTAGGGAATTAAAGCGACTAGGCGTGTAGGCCAGACATGACTAAGGATGTCTACGATTATGTGAGTAATTGTGCAGAATGCCAGGAGACAATCCCTGAGGATCATACATCCATACCTTTCTCAACGATAGCACCCAATTGGAGCAAAACATTGGTCAAATTCCTAAAGACAAGAGAGCACGAGGAAGGAGTTAGCTTAGCAAGAAAATGATCCCTAGAAGAAATGAGCAAGGATTATGTACTTATGAGAAGACATTTGTTTAGAAGAGGAAAAGACAACCAATTACGGATATATGTGCATGAAGGAGAATATTTACCCGTATTAGAGATGGCACACGTAGGTGCGGCAGGAGGTCATTTTTTAGCCGAGAGAACCGTAAAAATGATCCTCTTCGCGGGCTTGTGGTGGCCAACTTTACATATGGATGTTGAAACATATGTACGAAGCTACGAGACTTGCCAAAGGGCTAAATACCCGATTCGGAGAGATGACATGCCATTGAGACCTATGGTGTGTGCTAGAGCATTTTCTAAATGGGGTATTGACTTCATAGGACCCATCAACCCACCGGCCAAAGGTTCACATGCCGAATATATCATAGTAGCCACCGATTACTTAACGAAATGGGTAGAGGCAAAGGCTACTAGAAGAAACGATGCTCAAACCACTGCTAAGTTTCTATTTTAGCATATATTCACTCGTTTCGGATTACCAATTGAGATTGTGAGTGACCGAGGAAGGCACTTCATTAATGAAGTGATAGAGTCTCTAATGAATGAGTTTTTAGTGATCCATAAAAAATCAGCCCCATACCATCCCCAAGCCAATGGTCAAGCGGAAAGTTCCAACAAGGTATTATGCATAGTATTGACAAAAATCGTCAATAATGGGAGGTCTGACTGGGACAAGCAATTGCATCATGCAATTTGGGCCTTTCGAGTCACATACAAGACTACCATTGGAACTACCCCATTCAATTTGGTGTACGGGCAGAATGCAATTTTGCCAATTGATTTTCTAATCCCCACTTTGAGAGTTGCACAACAGTATAAATGGACCGGACATGAATTATCCCAACAACTAAACCAAATAGAGAAGCTGCATGAAACTAGGTTACAATTGGTAGCAGGAATTTATGTGGTCAAGAGAAGACAAAAGGCATATTATGATGCACATATAAAATACAAAGGATTGAAAGAAGGAGACCTAGTCCTGGTTTACACCTTAAAGCAGCATGCCAAGAAGTTACAAAAACGCGGATATGGACCTCCGATTATAAATAAGATCTCTACAAGTGGAGCAGTTAATCTAGCCACTTTAGATGGAGACATTCTTCCTAACTTCATAAGTGGATGTAGAGTGAAATAAGGAGAAGAACCTATCCCTATGGCTAATTACCAAGTCCATAAGTCTGACACGACTAGTGCTTACAGGTCACAACCTTACCTAAGCCTAGGGATTGGAAAAACAGAGTACAAATTGAAATATGCCTTGATAAACTCAGGAGCAGGACTTAGTTGCATACGTAATACGGTCATACAAAATCTTCAAACGATTATGACTCCCACGAAAGCTCATAGGATAGGAATTGGA
The DNA here is from genome assembly GCA_020310875.1 of Ceratopteris richardii. Taxonomy (NCBI): domain Eukaryota; kingdom Viridiplantae; phylum Streptophyta; class Polypodiopsida; order Polypodiales; family Pteridaceae; genus Ceratopteris; species Ceratopteris richardii. The sequence goes on from CM035406.1 coordinate 226,909,005, forward strand.
GGTCAAATCATAGAATGCATTGGAGCAATGATAGTATCCCTCCACCTAGGAAATTCTTCCATGGAACAACGAGTCTTAGTGTGCAGAGATGAAGATTTAATAGAAGATTTGATCCTAGGACAGGATTGGATCATTGAGAATGAAGTGAGCATCAACCTAGCTCAAGGCTATATTTCAGCCAAGATAGGGCACAAGGAAATTTTTAGTCTATTAGGGGAGAAGCCCTAATGGCAACTAAAAGCCATCAAGAGCGCAGAAGAACTTTAGAGTATAATCAAAGCAAAGGGACATTGGTTTAGAGAAGATCAACCGGCTGGGGAGTATCTTTTCCTGGCGACTATCAAAATCATGGATACAGATCATCAATTTCTGATCATGTCCCAAGATTTCAGAGTAGTGCATGAACTCCCGTCTACAATAGACATCATGAAGAAAGCGAGCATACACAAATATTTTGAACTGCCAATCTACAAGCCCGACTTTCAAAGGTGCACACAAGTCATGAACACATTACAGCCAGCACTACATGATCCATTGGTGCCAGAGGCTAGAGTTATGGATGGTGTAGGTGAATGGGTAGTTATTCAATTCACACATGACTTGATTAAGGAAGCTTTTGGATGGGAAAAGGATGGCAACAAGGTAGTGAAAGAAGAAAGCCGTGGAGCAAAGACAAGGACATTCACTCACATCAATCGAGTAGATATTGAAGAAAAGTCAGAATCATCCACCAGCACTTCTGCTTCCCAAATATGCATCGATACACTGCTCTGCAGAAGATAATTGTTCAGCTACTCTCACATGCCATCAAGCAAATTGGCAATCAAATTAATCTGACTCCATACATACAGGAAAGACTATTCGAGGCAAAGCAGCAATGGAACAGCAAGAAGTTCCTCAATGGCAGTGTAGCTCTGACAATATTGATTTACCATGCTTTAGGAATTAGAGAGCATCTGCAAGAAATGCCATCATCGACTGCCATCACTAAATATGCCAAGGTCGCCACAGTGCCTAAAAAGAAAAGAGGAGTCAAGATTTTTGAAGAGGCAAAAACTAGCTCTCAACCCAGAATGAGAGGCACAAAGAGATTAAGGGAAGTGAAGCAAGTCGAAAAGGAAGTTCCAGCCACGAAGAGAGCACACGTACTTCCAAAGACAAGGATTGAAGAGCTAAGGCCGATTACAGAAGAAGATTTAACTACAGCCCTAGAGGATACACACCAATATATAGAAGGGCAAGTCAATTTACCAGTGCAAGGACACCATTACAAGCAGACCCACCAAGAGATGGAAGCAAAAAAGAAACTGACCAAAGTACACCGCTACAGAGAATTAGGGTTGGATAACTCAAGCTCATCTTCGAACGCACAAGAAGAACCCGATACTTCATTATTGAATGTGGATATTCAAAGCGAATCAAAGGATGATGGACAATGGGAGGAGTTGAATGCAGTCAACTACGAGGAAGCAGACGAAGGCACAAAGTTAAATAACAACTCAGTCCACCCTACTCAAGACGACGCAAGCAAGGAGGTAAACCAAGAAGGAACACATGCAATCAAACTCAATGAGAATTCCACAATTCATATCAAGGAGACAACACCTACGAGAGAGGTGTCAATCAAGATACCAAAGAAAGAGCCTCAAGAAGCGATAGTCGAAGAAGCACAACCCTTCACACCGATAAGGGTTGTGGCAGAACCCTCCCCCATGGATGTCACTTTTCAAGGGAGTGCCACAAAAGTCATTGATTTGGATGAAGACAGAACAAAACAAAAGGTACAACTACAAATCAGACAACCCCACAATGAAACTATCCATGTGGAGCAAGGAAAGGATGTATAAACCGGAGAAGCTCCTAGCATACCAAGGACATGGTTGAATGTTGACATCACTCAACTCAAGCCCGTAGTGCAAGACATGATCTGAACTGCAATGGATACACAACAAATAATGCTTGAGGCAGATGAAGACTACGATCAAGCGATGCAAGACAAGCATGAACTTCAAGAAATCGGTAAGAATCTTTCTAATGAGTTAAAGATAGCCAAAGAGCAGATATTACAGAAAGAAGATGAAGTCCAAGAGATTAAACATCAGTACAAAACTTTAGAGATGGAAAATGCAAAATTTAAAGAACAACTCCAGGAATTAATGAAGAAATATGAAGCTAGCGAGGCTGAGAAGACACGGATGCATGCAAGGAGTAAAGTCTTAGAATCTCAAATAAAGGTATGTATGGAAGAAGCAGAAAACCTAAGGAGCAGGAATAAAGAACTAATGACAGCTCTTCTAAGCGATCAACCCATAGATGTTCAGGAAAAGCCAGAAAAAGATATAAAGGAACTCGAGGAAAAGGTAGCTAAGTATGAAGAACAGCTCAACCAGGAGCAGGCCACCATTGTCGAATGGGAAAAGAGGTACATGGATGATACAGCGGCTCTTAGGGCAAAATGGAAAAAGGTTGAGAATAGATACCTACTGTATTGTAAAGAAGACACAGATCAACTCGCGATAGTGGCAGAGGAAATCCAGAAGAATAAGGAAACAATTTTGCAGGCACAGGAAGAAATTAAGCAAAAGAAGGAAATGATAAAGCAACTATAGGATCAACTAGCACACAAGGAAACTGAGGGGACACCAATAGTTCCAAAATCCGAAGAGGCTACTGAGGAGACTGAGGTACGTCCTCTCTCTCCCCCCTTATATCATTCACCAATAAGGGAGGAACAAGCGATCCAAATTGAACATAATGATCGGGACATTGCAGAACTAAGCCGACCGGAAAGGGCACTACTGGTGTCCCAACTTACTGCTGAATTTGAAGATCAAATAATCCAAGTCATGAAGGAAGCTAAAATTGAGAGCAAAAACTTGGATCAAATTTTGAAGCCATTCAATGTACCTTATGGATTACTTAAAGAACAAACGCGGATATATATAAAGACCACGACAAATAAGGATCTGGACAACCTCCAATTCAGCCAAGATACGTTCAGGTATACTCAAGAAGAGTTCGAGAAGGCTGATCCCATATGGCAACACAAAGTTTTGGAAAAGAATCCCACACTGCGGGTACAATGGGAAGCATCACCATACGTGCTTCAGGTCAATCCAGCATTTTGTCCCGTACCCCGCAGATGATCTTGGTTGCAATTTTGGGAAGGACAGCGCCAGGGAAACATTAATAATCAATGGCTGAATTATCCGTTATTACCTAGTCCACCACATAACTACCTACCGACGGAAGAGTACATGGTAAAAACAATGGAATTTTGGATTGCAAGATATGGAACGATACCTGATTTAGCAATTAAAATGACGAATAAGATTTTCAGCATGCTACTGACAGTAATTAAAGTCTTCCAGCACGCAAAATATACTTTTTTGAACTTCATCGGCATTACGCAAGGATCCGAGGCGCTCATTTTTTATCTTTCCACCATTCCGAGTCGCTTGACACTTATGGCCTACTATTCACGACTGATGTTTTTGTCGAGCACGTACATGCAGACGTTTGAAGAAGCATTTTTCACAAGCTTCTTCGAAATAGATTCAGAAATTTTTGTCAAAATGACTTCAAACCTTAATGCACGCCTGGTGGCTTATGAAACCAGTTTTTTTGCGGATCACCGACAAGCACTAGAGGATGGAGTGAAGTCAAGTCAGTGGAAAGAATTTATGATATGTCATGCTAATTTGCTAAATCAAAGAGAGCAAGCAGCCATACAAACGTACTCACGTCGCCACAAAAAGCCTGTCGGGGACGAGAGCGTTCAGGAGGAGGGACATGTGGAAGGGGAATCAAGTAAGAAGAGAAGAAGAAGAAGATCAAAGTAAAAACTGCTCAATAAAGAATGAAGATCATAAAGTGAAAGAACCACCCTCTGCCCAAAGCCCCGCAGGGGCACGCAGCAGGCAACAATGCGAAACAGCCAGGTCCTGAGGAATGGAATTAAAGAACAATCAAAACTAGGACATTTCATGGTAAGGACGGACCAGGGCCAGGAACTATCCATGAAGAAGTACAAGATAATGTTTGGCAGGTAATAATCCTTCCGCTGATAGCGTGCATTGGCAACAAAATCAACAGGCTCAAAGCAACGCATCAGGCCCAGAGGAAATGAAAGAAGAATCAAGATCAGGGCCATTGAAACGTAATGCCAGTCTGACAAACAGGCAAAACTGACCAAGGGATGCATGCGGAAAACAAGTGACAGACAAGAAAGTAAAGCCTGTCAAGGGACGACAGAGACAAAGAGGGGGAGAGTGTTGCAGAGCAAAGAAGCACAAGAGAGGAGCCCCAAAATTTTCAAATTAAAGAGCATAATTTTTCTTCTTCAAAGTCGTAGGAAATTCCCTCAAGCCATGTAAATGTACTGGAGGAGTCCTCTAGTCGCATAATCCCAACTGGTTGTAAAATATCCCTTGTAAATTAGTAGGAAATTCACTTTTTAGTAATAAAGTGCCGGTCTCTTGTGTGAAAGGACCAAATTTAGGGCACATGTATATAAGTCACTTTGTGACTCTTTGTAGGAACTTTTTGCCATTGTGAAGAAGGAGAGCTCCTAATTTTTGAAATTGCTTCTTTGTTGCAGATTTTCATCTTCTCTGTGATCTTCTATGTGTGTGTAATGCTTGGAATGTGTGTGTAGGACTGTTGTCTATCCCTCCCCACTATTTTTGAGCTACTGTAGTGTGTGTGTGTGAGCTTGTAGAAGTTGTGGAGTGAGTGTGGGTGTTTCCCGCCATTCACTATTTTGGGGATAACTTGAAGCACGGTTGTCAGAATCAAGTGAAACCACTTCCAATAGATGCGTCTCGTCAAGAGCTTCGAAAGGAGTTTGTTATTGACTATATTCAGAGTTCAGAGCTGGGAGAAATCCTCGATTTACTAAAAACTGATGTAAGTGGTATCGCGGCAGACACTTTCAGTATTTCAGTGAGTTTGAGAGGTGGATTAGTCTTTTCTCATGCATATAAGCTGAACCACTTCATTTCCCATCACGTGAGCACATGTCCTCATACACTTGATTAGGTCGTTTGATCGGATTGACAAGTAAGTGTGTATCAATTTCCCACTATACGCACTTGTGTGGCAAATGAGGTTTAGTCTCTTTGGCACAAGTCCTTAAGTCTTCCTGACTTAGGTACACACTGGTGTAGATCAAGGATTTTGCAACACCTCTGCACATACCTATCCATCTCTTCACATGAAGTACAACAAATACTAGAAGAAGCCCATGGAGGAACAGCTGCATGCCATTATCTAGGTCGCATAATAGCACATCGGATTTTACATGGAGGATTATGGTGGCCCTATCTTTTTTGAGATGCAACAGAGTATGCAAAGGCATGTGACACTTGCCAACGTTGTGCACAAAAACCAAGTAAGCTCAACAACCAAACCTTGCAAATTTCTTTATCATGGAGACCATTTGAAAAATGGGGTTTAGATTTTGTGGGCTAATCTATCCCATCACTTCTCCCTCAAATGTGAAGTACTTGTTGGTGGCCACTGATTATGCCACCAAATGGGCAGAAGTTCTGGTGACAAAAGATTGCACTTCTCATATGGTAGCCTCTTTCTTGTATGAAAATATTTTTTGCAGGTATGGCTGTCCAATTGAAGTTACAAGTGACCAAGGATCTCATTTTATCAACAAAACCCTAACTAAAATATTTATGAAGTACAAAATTTTTGACAAAAAATCATGTGCATATTACACATGAGCCAATGGTCAAGCAGAAAGCACCAACAAGATACTCATCTCTCTCTTGAGGAAAATGTGCTATCTCCATCCCTTGACATGGGGCACTACCTACCTAGGTGTGGTATGGGCATACGAGACAGCATTCAAGGTAACCACGAAACATACTCCCTTCCAATTAGTCTATGGTCTTGAAGCAATAGCTCCATTAGAATTTCTAAAAGGATCAAGCAGAGTGGGACCACCAAGGATTGATAATTTGCAAGGCATAAGTAACACCAGTATGGACAGATTACATCAACTGGAGGAAAAGAGAACAATAGCAGATTCAACTCTCGAGAAAGAGCAGATGGAAGCGGAAAACATGGCACAATAGAAATTTGTGGAAGACAGAAATCAAGAAAGGATCGTTGGTCATGCTATATCAACCAAGCTTGTACAACAAGAAAGAAAAGAAGTTATCCACTGGATGGACAGGTCCTTACAAGTAACAGAGATCCTTCCCCAAGGTGCGGTACATCTCTCCACTCTTGAAGGAACCCAAATTCCTTTGGTGAATCTGTCACGTCTCAAACCCTACCAAGAATCAGAATGAGGTAATTGAATCACTACTATAGGAACTCTGTACATACAATGTCTGCTCCTTATGCTCTATTAGACTTACTCTAGTCCGCATCAATAAAACCCATCCAATCCATCACTTGAAGGATTCACTCACAATTGTGTATATCTAGACTCTTCCCAAAAGTCTAAACTGAACGCGTCTAGCATATGAGGGACCCATTTGTTGACAAGTATATCCCAACATAGTATCACCTACCTCTCAACCACAAAAGTCTGAGTCGATTGTTTTAGATAGTTTTTGTCTAATGAGTCGATTTGGAGTAGGTCAATTTCTTTTGGTGGGTTAAATAAGTCGATTAGTCGATTTCCTATAAATGAGTCGATTTGAGCTGGTGAGTGATTTTGATCAAGTTGATAGGTCGATTTTTTTCAAGTTCATAAAAAAGGTCGATTGTTTTTTTTAGTTGATAGGTCGATCTTTTTTCAAATTCATAAAAAAGTCCATTTTTTTAGTTGATAGGTCGATTTTTTTATGTTCATAAAAGGTCGATTTTTTTGGGTCAAGTAGTTTTGTCAATAAGGTCGATTTTTTTGGTCAATAGGTCAATTTTTATTTTTTTTCAAGTTGTTATGTGCATAAGTCGATTTTTTTTAGCTCATAAGTTAGTCGACTTTGTCACTTAGTTTGAGTTTTTCCAAAACCATCCAATGTGGGCAGTCAATTTTCTTCATCGATCTAATTGAAGAGTCACCTAGAGTCATCCATCAATCACTGCTGATCAAGTTGACTGCTGATCTAGAGTCATCCATCGATCGCTGCTTATCTCACTACTGATACAGTCGACTATTGATCCAGTCAATTGTTGATCTAGAGTCATCCATCGATCATTGTTGATCCCAATTCTTGTGAGTTCTTGTGATCCCAGATCGATTGCCATTTCCAGTCAACTGCTAGTTCAGATGGAGCACAACAGTAGCCTATAGATGAGCAACACCTTTGAATGATCGCCTATAGATGAGAAGCACCATTGCATGAGCAGTCAATTTTGGCCATTTTCTTCACCTTTGAATGAACAGTCAACTGAAAAATCGACCTTCCATTTGTTATCAGCTGAAAATTGACCTTAGATTTGTTATCAAAATCAACAGCAACAGTTCGTTGTTTGATGTTCTTGCTTTTTTAAAAAAGCCTCGTCTTATGCAAGTGTGAAAATCTAAGAACCTACAAGGTGGGCATTCAGGAAGAAGACAAAAGCATCCAACTATTAGCACAGTAATATGTCCCAAGCATCATCTTTGAGGAATTCAAAGCGACAATCATTATGACTCAGATGATGAACCATATCAACAAGGTTCTGCCTCAGCCCAGTCATCAAGTGAAGGAGAAGATTCACTCACATTGATCGCCCATGATTCTCTTCCACCAACATCATTGGAAGAGATCTTCACAGAGGATAAGTTGCATACTATGCACCTCACGGAGATTGCCAAAGTACCACTTACCAAAAATATTGCAACAAAAGAGGTGATTGACTTCTTTGAGTCCTTTCCCCACTTTACAGTAGGAACTCTTACCAAGAAAATGGTAAACAAAGTTGTGGGGATGAAAGAGTCAGAACGGCTTATGCCAGGGAGATCATACTCAGGATTCGATTAAAACAAGGTATGTGAGAAATGTGTGCAGTTGTTCACTACCAACGACCTCTGAGAAAGGTACGATCATCTTTTATGTGCATGCCAGTATTTTATCCTCTTAAGAAGGGTCGAATCCAAGTTTCTATTCACCAATATGGCTGCTTGCGATGCGCTTTTATGTCTTGCTTGGGTGCATCCATATCCCTTCCATCATCTAATATGGGCATCCATCATGGAAAAAAGGAAAAGGCATGCGGTACAGGTACAAAAAGATGCAAAGAAATTTTACGTATACTCTTCTATAATACTCTTGTGGCTAAAGAATTTACCTTCGAGGCTTACGGAAATACAAAAGAATGTGGGTCAACCATCTTCCATGAAGCGAAATCCATCCACTCCTGTGAGAAAGAAAATCCTGGAAAAAGGAGCACGACTAAAAGGTGACTCATTAGAAGATATCCGACCCCTTCCAATTGGTGATCAAGGTTATGCTGCAGCAAAAGGTACTCATCCCCCTTCTTCTTCACATACATATGTACGAAAAAGGGCTCCTAATCCTCAGGTTCACACTCACCATAGTACTTCATATAATCCATCCACACCACCACCATATCCTCCTACTATTTCCACTCCACATGCATCACCTCCTATCCAAATTCCTTCACCACGTATGCCACCTTCGATTCAACCTTATCATACACCTATACATGTACCACCTATCCCCATACCTCCCATACCTCCTCCTATGCCATCACCAAGCTCACCTGCCCCCACCATCTTAGTTACCCCTTCAGGTTCACATATGCACTCCACCTCCACCCAACCCATGCATTCTAGCACACCTCCACTCGCACCTTTTCCTTGCACTTATGCACTCCCTGCATTAGAAAACATCCACATAGCGAATCTTCATGCAAGCAACACGTTAGAATCTCTCTCACTACTCAATGACTATCATAAAGAGATCTCTTCATCTATGGGGGTGGCAAACCAACAAGTACTTCAGCTTCACAGACGGATCACAAACTTAGAAGACCGCAACAAGCAACTAGAGCAGAACAACCAGGAACTCAAAGAGGAGAATGAGAAGTTACGGAAGGAAGCAATGTTCTATAAAGACATCCACGACAAGGCAAAAACTCTCTTTATGGCGGCACAAAATGCACCCTAGTTAGGAATGGCGGTGGATAGCATTAGATGTTTCTTTCTACTTTGAATTGGTCATCTTTTTGTTCTAGTTACTTCCTTTCGTAAGAAGCATGTGTTGCATTTTACTTGTAAATATCTGCTTTTTTTTCCATATTATCTCTCACTTAAATTATTTCAAAAAAGAAGAAGAAGAAGAAGAAGATGATGAAAAAAAAAGAAAAGAAAAAAAAAAGAGAAAGAATGAGAGAGAAAAGAAAAAAGAGAAAAAAGTAATATTTTTCTCCGAGGACGGAGAATGTCTAAGTGGTGGGCAACTTGTAGCGGGTTACTTTGATATACCCTTAAAATAACGGATTTTATGTTTGCTTTTCAAGATGCAGAAGCCAAGTACAAGACAAGTTACCTCAACTTCGAGCAAGAGGAGAAGCAGAAGAAGCGAAAAGAAAGAAAATGGAGAAGAGGGGATCCAGCTCATGAGTTCATGAAGAAGGCAGAATTCCCAATTTCCTACTTCAATAATTTTCCATTTCACCTATTTTCCCAAGTTGCCTAATTTTCCATTTCACATATTTTCCCAAGTTGCCTATTTTCCCATTTCACCTATTTTCCTAAGTTGCCTAATTTCCCAATTCACCAATTTCCTAAGTTGCCTATTTTTCTATTTCACCAATTTCCTAAGTTGTCTAATTTTCCCAGTTCACCAATTCTCTACGTTGTCTAAATTTCTAAGTTCACCAATTTCTCAAAGTAGTCTATTTTTTTAAGTCAACTTCTACAAGTTATTCGACTTACTCAAAAGTTCACCATTTTTTTATGAAGTTAGTCTACTTACTTCAAAAGTAGTCTATATTTTAAGAAAATGGTGTACTTTTGATTTAGTCTACTTTTTCACTTGAAAAAAGCGATTAAATTTTCCAGATCTCCATATGGTCTAAATTTTCAGCCACTTGCACGCGGAGGACTCATGGACGGTGGACAGCGCTGAATACCAGAATTTGGAAGATAGTGATGACGCAGGAAAAGTGGACCAAGAAGGAAGTTTCCAGAGTACTAAAATTGTCAGAGAGCCTGCCAAAGAAGAAACTAATTTTGTCCCCTTTTGCGATCCTTCACTTCCAGAAAAACTATATAAGTAGACCTCTCCTTCAACAAACAACAAGCTCAAAGAGACTCGAGGAAGGAATGCATAGTTCAAGCTTTGCCTTCCCTTTGTGCGTGTAGAGCTCTTAGCTTACCACTAGTGCTTCAATTGGTAGAATTGGAATTAGTTAGCTTGGCACTCTGAGTGAGTAGTGGGCAAGCAGTGATTAGCCAATCTTCTCTTGAGCAGCTAGTTGGAAGACTAGAGTTTTGAGAATGTATGTTTAGAGAATCGAAGTCCAGCACTTAGAGTGAAGCTATATGCTTATGTCTCCTACTAATTGCCCAAAGTTTGTATAATCCTCTTTGGATTTGTTTCTATAATTTCAGCTTCTTTCTCGCATTTCACTGTGTGTCATTGCATATGCTATTTATTCTTCCCTACTGAGTCTTCAAATTGCAACCCAGAGTGCATATTGCACTTAAGAGGACACACCACATTGAGCATACAGATCAAGAAATTAATCTACAACTTTTCTCTCTTCATATTTCTTTTTATTTGCATCTTTTTTTTCTCTACTTTCTCGTTACATCTTCATTCAAATCACGTATATCTCTTGGGTGCAAGTACAAAGTTATCAAGTTGATTGGCAATATTCCTAAGATGAAAAACTACTCGATTGATATGCAAACCATAAAGCTCCAAGATTGTGCTACATCCAAGATTGTGCTACATCTTTGCTGTCAGCAAAAATATATTTTCCTTTTGTTCTAATCTCAAAGCCAAGATTAATCACAAATAGAAGATTCATGGGAGCTATAAAACCAATGGTAGTATATGTTTAAGTGTGTTAAGTCATCCACCTTCTCGATCAAGCACTATCTATTGGAATGGAATATCATGCACCAATATCTTTGGACTTCTTAGAGGGCCGTACAAGCTTGAATTGGGAATAGTATGTGCAAAGGATGTAACCAGAGTCTAGGTTGTGGAAACATCTTGATGCTATTATTCAACTGCTATGTTAGATGTAACCCACCAAGCTTGAGAGTTCACTGAACCTCACCATTTTGACTATGAAGAGATTCTACTAGGTCAATGCAAAGGCATCCCTCTATGAAGTACCTAGAGATATGAGAATTTGTGGATCTGCTAGTAGAAGAGGAATGAGGTGGTTTTCATTACTATAAAGCAACTCAAGGCTTAATACTTCCTCGACAAACTTAGAAAGCATAATATTAATGATCATGAATCATGCTCAAGACTACAGGATAAAACTACTCTCTTCCAGAGCATTGTATCAGGAGTGTGATACCCACCATAATTTGTGCTTCTAGGTATGTCAAAACAAGGAGATTGCGTTAGACCTGCCACAATGCACAGAGTCCTTGCCTTCAAAGGCAGAGATAAAGAAGAACGCCTGAAGACCAACATATCCTCGAAGGAACATGGTGCTGAGTGAGATTTTCAACCCAAGCACAAAATTGGACATGGGACGCCAAAGTGATTGCCAAAGAACATATTTTTATATTATGTTCGCAGCTCGCCTTACAAGGGATGACAATGAGAGTTTGACATGAGAAGTACTAGTACTCTTCATAGTTGTGCACAATTTGGTCGAACAAGGCATACCCCACAAGCACCAAGATAGGTTGGATAAAAAAACAGAGCTTGTGGGCGACCTGATATTGCAACTCAGGACTCTTGAACCTCAAGAGAACCGAACGACTCTTTCCCAGTGAGCTAGCTAGTAGCGCTGCTGCTGCACATGTAACCAGTTCGTTGCCGCACTTTGATGAGGAAAGCCCCTTTCCGAGCTTCCTAATGAAATCATGTGTAAAATTAATGATAACAAATACCCCTCTCCCCACTTCGAGTGAAGCCTGAAGGTGCAGCTGAGTCATGGAGGAGCGTTGGTGACTCGGTGAGTCGTGCCGCCTCGTGCGTGCCATGGTCTGAAGACTGAGAGACAAACAAAGAGTACGCTTCGCATTATATCACGCCGTCTCCAGATGAGGGGGTTCTGCTTGTGTGAAAATCTCCTCCCTCCTCTTTTACCCTCGCGCGAAACCAAAGATCTGAAAGCTCTTCTTCATTTGGGGTTCAAAGTAGGATGTGTTGGAGGAATGAGGTGGGCTGTAAAAACGTGTAACGTATGTGTGTTGTTAGCAAAAGCTCCAACGTATGTGTGTGTTGGTAGCCTTGTAAGTGGTCAGTCACGGTAGACTGTACAGAAAGAGAACTACACAATCTAAAACGCCTAAAGACAAATCCGCGTGTCGAATTTCTTGTGTAAAGGTGCAACATCTGTAGACTGTCATGCCGGGAGGAATGACGGCTGCGTACGTGTCGCTGAATTCCTCACGTCTCTTACGTGTAAAGGAGGATATCACGATGATTCATGAATCGTGTTGATCAGTCTTGACGTTGGAGATGGCATCAGCCATCCCCACTACGTGTGTTTGTCTTTAAGTGTCTCCTTTGGTTTTTTTTAATGGAAAATCTAGAAAGATCTAGAACGTTGGATATGTTCTACTTTAACATGTGTGATTGTCTTGTCTAGCAATATTGGATCTATCTTAGCAATATTGCATCGATCTTTTGAAAATCTATCAGCTCTTGAAAGCCACTCAGAGAGCCCACGGCTCGACATGTATGGTTTTGGCCAGTTAAACCAGTTGTAATGTTGTAAGCTTGTCTAATCCCTGCTTTAAGGGATATGGAGGGTCTCACAGGTACTATGCCCATTCACTTGTACAATTGTACTTTCAAAGTTAAAGCTCGGGGGAGTAGGCTTTGACTAAACCTCCAATTTTTTTTTTAAATCCATGAGAGATCCATCCCCATAAATCACACTGCTTGGACATGTCAAAACAAAAAAAAAACATCAGACCCACAAGCTTCAATCATGGATCCATGTCACCTACTCAGTATTCACTAAGCCACACCCAATGAACAACACACGTCATACTTTTGGGATCATTCTGGTGTCCCAATTGTAACTACATGATGCTCCGATGCCTTATTGCATAGCATGTTCATGTTTGATTCCAACTTGCATCATGATCACACACTTTATTGTACACATATTTTGGAGGGAATTGCATAGCAATATCCAACCAGTGTGGTCTAATGGTTGTGCCTTGTTCGCTTAGGCAGATGGCTAGGGTTCAAGTCCCACCCATGAATAGATGCCTCAACTCTAATGGAGCATATCTCCAAGTTTTGTGTACCATATGATGGGTGTGTGAGTGTGTGTTTTCACTTCTTGTTGCACTCAAAAAAAAATTGCATAGCCATGTGAAGACCTCTTGCCACATCATCATGGGAGCTTCTAGAACATCATGGACCACTCTAGAAGACCCTTAGCCACCCTCCAACACATATTTAAGGAGGGAGTTTCCATAGAGATCCTCATTCTTGCCAATGCTATTCTTGAGAGCTCAAGGATTTATGGTCTTCAAGTAAGTACCTTCCAAGTTCCAAAACTCATTTTGCCTTGTTGCTTGTTAGATTCTCATCAGCTAGTCCATTCCACAATTATCTTTTCTTTTCATCTTTTGATCTCATAGTATGAGACCTTGTCAGGCTCTATCTCTTTTTTTTTTTTGAGCAAAAACAGGAAAGATAATATTGATGCAGAGATAAAGAAAATACAAGAGCTCAACCCCTCGATCAAGGGCAACAGCAAAGGCAGCCAGAGGGGGAAAAAAACCCCAGGCTGACAAGAAATACTTCATACAAGCATTTATGTACCAGTTCATGTAACTAATCATGCTATCCCTTTCAAAGGAATGAAGCTGGAGCAGTTTCCTTTTCCATGAGGAGTACGGGAATTTCTTAAAAATATACATGGGGTGAATATCATTCAGAGGTCCACCAAGAGGAGAATGACTGCAGAGTTGGAGAACCCTCCTTAATCCATATAGACAGGAGAAGAGAACATTTTTCCCTCTACTGTCAAAAACTCCGATATTCCTATTCTTCCATATTGCCCAAAGAATGTGAGCCCTTAATATCTGCCGCAAGGCAATATCCATCTTATGAGTTTCTCCAATGAGAAGTTCCCTGACACCTGGAGACCTGAGGCCAGCAATCTTACAGTAGAAGTATATGATTCTCCAAAAACCATCAGTGAACTTGCATTTAAAGAAAAGATGCTCCAAGTCTTCAACTTCTCCACAAGCTTTACAAAGACCTGCATCAATATTATAATCCCTGGCTTTACTGCCAGTCCAAACACCTCTGTGAAGAATAAGCCATAAAAGGCAAGATTGTTTGTTAGACATAGGGAAGGCCTAGATGGTATGAAACCTATATCTCCATTGGTGATGGGACCAGTTAAGTCCCCACTTGTTATTCAGCCGACCACAAATGCTACTGATGTTGTTGTGAGAAAGCTTGAAGTGAGAATACATGTCCTGAGCCACCTCAGAGAGTGAGATGGACTTTTTCCAGACTAAATCCTCCTTTAGCCTCATGAGCTGCAATTTCCTTTCCCTGATAATCTGTTTACAAGCCAAAGATAAAATATTAGTATTCATAATAAGAGTATCATCAATTACCTGCCCATTACTTAAAAGATCATTCCAATTAGCAAAGCCTCGTTTTTTGCACTTATGCCATCTTATGGGCAGAGAGGAAACATTATTATCTGCAAACCAACCCACCCAAAGGGAGTCCTATAATAGAAAGGAGTAATTTTTAGCAAACCAAACGGGAAGTTTATAACACCTTTTGACTTCCATCCAGGCTCTCCATAAATTACAAACAAGCTGACTACCTTTGGGTTTGAAGGTGGCAGGGGAGGAAACAATATCCCACAAGGAGAGATTAGACCAACTCTTGTTGTTATTTAAGCAAAAACTGTTAGTATTTCTTTTAATTAAACAAGCCCGAAAATCATTGGAGGAGGTGGCTCTGAGGATCCACTTAGCAGCCATCTGAGTGGCCATCCTTGAAGGACAAATCAAGCCCAGCCCCCCCTCAGATTTTTTCATGCAGCAAATCTTCCAAGCAACCTTAGGAATATTAGAATTTCCCCATAAGAATCTTCTTGACAGAGTAATGGGTTGAGACACCTGCTTCTTGGAAGGCTGCCAACAAGCAAGAAAATAAGTTAGAACAGGAAGGATATAATGTTTTAATACAAAGGCTCTTTGAGATAAACTGGACTGCATATCTATCCATTTGAAGATTTTTCCTCTAAATTTGTCAAGAACCTAGTTCCATCTTTGATCATTAGTAATGTCAAAACCCATAGGAATAACCAAAAGCCTGAAAACAGTACCCTTTTTGATGACTTCACAACCAGCAGCTTGCACACACTCAGGGACAGTGTCATTAGTAGCAAAAAAACCAGTTTTGTAATGATTAACCACTGAGCCACTAGCAAAACAGAAGGTATTGAGACACTTTAAAAAATAGCTAGCAGAAACAGCATCAGCTCTCATCACAAGGTTGGTGTCATCAACAAACATTTGAAGACAAAGTGGGATTGGGCTTGGGGGATCTCAATACCTTTTATGATACCTTGCTGGATACCATCCTTAACAAGCCACCCTAGAGCATCACTAGTGATGGCAAAAAGTAAGGGAGCCAGGGGACAACCTTGCCTAATAGATCTACTCAGCTTAAAGGGAGGGGAAAGATGGCCATTCATAGCAACTTTGGAGTGGGCATTTCCAAACAGAATACTAGTAAATCTAATAAACATTCTACCAGCACCAATGTCATGAAGGGATTGCAAAATAAAGTCCCACTCAATTCTATCATAAGCTTTATCAAAATCAATTTTAAAGAAGAAGGTGTCAATGCTATTCTCTTTAGCAAAGTCCAAACCTTCCCAAATGGAGATAATAGCATCCAGAATAAATCTCCCCTTGATAAAACCTTTTTGCTCATGCAAAATAATACTATCCATCAAGGGGCTCAACCTTCTTGCAAGGGAGGAAGCATAAATTTTATACAAAGAAGTCAGACAAGAGATAGGTCTCCAATTGTTGAGATCATCCTTAGAACCTCTTTTGTGAATCAACTTAATAACTCCAGTATTAATGAAAGTAGAAAGAGACCCTCTACTTATGGCTTCTTGCCAGATCCAGAGAATGATGGGCACCAAATCCTCTTTAAATTCCTGAAAAAACTCACTAGGTATGCCATCATGGCCAGGGGACTTACAGGGCTTCAATTTACAAATGGTTTCTCTAACCTCACCAGCAGAGAGGGGAAGATCAAGGAGGGAGACCAAGTCAGGAGGGATCATTTTCTTCCTCTTCTGAGCAATGGTAGCTCTTGCACTCCAGATGTGATCCCCCCTCTTGGGAGGTAGGGAGAAAACATTGGTAAAGAAGCTGACAGCTTCCTGTAAGCTCTCCTCAATACAAGAGGAAACCTCACCATTGCTTTTTTTTAATAACGGGATGAAATCTTTACCCTTCTTTTTCCTCATGATATCAAACATATGTTTATTAGGTTTGTCCACTTTCCCAGCCCAACACTCTCTGGACGTGGCAAGGGCACCACAAGCCAGAAGGTAGTCTTCATACCTCACTTTATCCTGGAGATCCAAAATCTTCTGCCTCTTATCACTGCAGCTTAAGTTAGATCTCTCAATTTTATCTATCTCACATAAATGCATCATTCTTCTCTTGTATCTGATTACCCTAGCTCTCCTCTTAATGAGAGTAAGAGTATGTTGAACCTCTTTAATAGCTCCCTCCCAAGCCTTAAAGGGAGAGCAACCAATGACAAAGTGGGCTTTAAAAATTTTTTTTATCTCTTCTTTAACAATGGGCACCTTAATCAGAGACATGTCTAGATGGGGCCATCCAGCTCTATAGGTAGGGTTATTACAGGCAAGTCTGACAATAAGAGGGGAATGATCAGAAAGCTGAAGGGAAGATTCAGTAACACAGCTACAGTTCCAAAGACCTTGAAATCTAGAAGCATTCATGTAAAATCTGTCTGATCTAGCAGAAAGTCTATTCACAGTATTCCTATTCTTCCAGGTATGCCCAGTACCAAGAGATAAGTCCAAAAGATTAAGGTTGTTAACAATATTGACCAATGAAACTTTTCAGAACCTGTAATCACATTATTGCAATTCCCAACTCTATCAGCCGGATTCGTGACCATGTTAAAATCACCAGTTAAAAAGACATCACCATCAAGCATGCTAATCTCCTTCCAGCATTTAGACCTATCACAAGGGTTGTTAGCAGCATAAACACACACCAAGGTGAAGTTAAGAGGTTCTTTACACTTCAAGCCAATACACTGATTGGAAACACTGATTGGCTTCAGTCCCGTCAGGAAAGTTCTTCTTCTTGCCTTACATATAGCCTTTTTAGTCCCCGACTCTTCTCTGTGGGATTCTTCTTTCTTCTGGTCTGTTGGTTGCTTTACTGAGTTATCACCTTTATTTTCCTTGCCCTGAAGGTTCAAGAGGCTTGGGCAATCTTTAATTAAATGCCCTTTTTTATAGCAATGGAAACAAGCATTAGGTAAATTTCTATAATTGAGTTTTTGCTCATGCAGCTTATAACCTTCAGAATTCTTAAGCACAAGCTCTGTTTTAATATTCTTTGAGGTATCAACTTCAATTAACAGAAGAGGGTCCCATTTAGGGTTAAACCCGTTTCTAGGTTTCTGGCCAAGCACTTTACTAATTAGCCCACCCAGTTGTTCAATCCAGGGGTAAAATTCAACGGGGAGATCCGGAAGTTCAACCCACACAGGAACCTTCGTCGATTTAGAGCCCCTAGGGTTGAATCCAGGGTGCCATTTAAAAAAGGATATGGGAGTGTTCCTGATAATCCAGTGTCCTCAAAAAAGAAAAGAAAGTAATTATTAGGTAGATATTGTATGTGTTTAGCAAACAAACCCCTATTTTCCCAGTTGACCTTCATCCAATTTTTTAGCATTTCCTGCGCTGGCCGAGGGCCATGACAAAGCCCAATAACAACCTTTTCAGTAAGGTGGTCATTCCACCTTTCAAGGGATGAGCTCTCAATAACAAGAGTGCAGTCATCCCTGTCCACCTCTTCTGGGTCTAAGTTAATAGTATGTTCAAGACAACATTTATGGTTAGCTTCCTCTCCCTCATTAACTAAATCCATTTTCTCCTTCCCTTTAAAGCTATTGCCCATAGGGGGAGAAGGGGGCAAACCTGGTATACTTTGCAGGTTGAACATGGAGAACAGACTCTGTTGATTCGATTAAACAACACGGGCATAGGACATGTTGCTCGCTTGTTGAAAACCTTGAATAGGGTTAGAGGTTACTTGGTAATCCTCATGACTCCGAAGCCCCAGATCGTCCCTCAGACCCCCAAGACTGACAATACTGGTGTCGAAAATAGGGTTTAACAGCGAGTTGACCCCGTTGTATCCTTCATGCATGGTCGAAGATCCCGCTAAACCATCTCGAAGAGCATCTTGTAGTGCCATGGCACACGACACGACCTGCAAGCTTTGATGCCAACTCCCCACCTAGGGGGCGCAAGAGTGATCCAAGAGAAACACTAGAAACAACGAGGGGACCAGACCCCCCTCCCGGGGGGCGCGAGGAAGGAGCAGAGGCACACACGCTCTAACAGAGAGACTTAGGGTTCGCCTCGCCCAGCGACTAGAGACATGCAAACCTCCCCTCACTGCATTCTTTCTCTGCACCTTTCCTATCCGAACCATCTCTCTATCTCATATTTTGTCCATCTCTATTAAGAGAGATCTTCTAATTTTGATATTCTGCTTCATATTTGCGACCTCGAGTTGCAAGGTCACCTCTATCTTTGTCTAGTCCAATTAACCATACCTACTAGTCCGGAATTGTGGGATTTCCTATGTTAGCAATATATTATTTTATTATATTCTCCTCTACGTCGTTATCTTGTGATAAAAACCATGGTCCATAAATTGTGTGTCTAATTCAGTCTCGCATAGCAGAGTCTAGTGCTCCCTTGACATGCTCCACCTCCAAAAAGTCGTCATATGCATCAAATCTCACAAGAACTCTAAATTATATAGGAAAACATGCTTATGTTTGAGTTGTAGAAAAGGCCTACTCGCACAATCACTCTTCCGTGCAAGTATATCGAAGTTGTCAAGTTAACTCATATGATTTCCAAGGTGGAAAGCTACTAGACTCATATGGAAACCCTAATGCTACAAGATTTTTACCTTCATCTTTTCTACAAGCAAGAAGATGGTCCCCTTGTAGATACCTCAAATCCAAGATTAATCACAAACTGAATATCCAAGGGAGCTGTAAGCAACCAGAGTATATGCTTAAATGTGTTGGGTCCTTTCCCTTCTCTATCAAGCCTTATGTATTAGAATGGTCTATTATGCACTAGGATCTTTGGACTTCTTAGAGGTCATCATAAGCTAAATTTGGGGATGGATGTGCAAAGGATATAGCTAGATTAAGGATGTGAAAGGGATGGAGGTATTCGAGAGAAAAACCTAACGAAGAACTTTTCTCCTCATCATCTCCTCATCATGTGCCATCATCATCATCTCATCATGTACCATGGCTCTCTGAACAATTGGCTGCCCAGATTTGTGCCTATGTTCATTGTTTTATTTGTTTTTCAATATCAGGGAATATATCGATGTCCAATTTGCATTCTAAAGTTGCAAAATCTTTGTGCATAGTATTGCAAAATCTGATGATCCATGACTATGATTTTCTCTTCAAAGTTGCGTGAGTGTTATCGCAAGCGTAGCTCCTTATTCTACCAAAATCTCGAGGGGCACAAAGTAATAATCGAGTAACCATACGAATATAGACATGTCACACAAGCGAAGATTTGGAAGGTCGTCATTTGGAGTTGAAAATAGGATAGATGGAGGCCGTAAAATATTGCAACCACAGGCCCTACAAGATATAGAAACAGCTCCATCAAATAGGGCCTACCTATGTGAAAACTATATAATCTGAGAAATCCTAAGGAAAATGCTTGTTTCGTGTGTAAAGTTGCAACATTTGTGTGAGGGGAATTGGTTTGACTCTATCCTTTTTGAGGCTGAGGTCCAGGGTTCAACCCTCGGGCCAATCATGTAATGGCTTGGGCCAATTAAACCAGTCTAACCAAGTTGTTTCCTTGTTTAAACCTTGCTTTGTGGGATATGGGGGGTTCCACGAGTACTATGCCCATTCACTTTTAGAGTTGCACTTTAAAAGTTAAAGTTTGAGGGAGTAGGTTTTGACTGAACCTCCATTTAAAACAAGCTTTGTAGGATATAGGGGGTCCCACGAGTACTATGCCCATTCACTTTTACACTTGCACTTTCAAAGTTAAAGTTTGAGGGAGTAGGCTTTGGCTGAATCTCCATTTAAAACAAAAACATTTGGGTGAGGGTGGGTGGGAGTAATGAAGGCAGAGCTAGATGTCCACCAAAAGTTGTTATTTGTTTTTAGCAAAACCAACATTTTGCCCCTTTGGAGGACTAGGCTTTGGCTAAACCTCGATTGAAAAAAAAAAACATTTGTGTGAGAGTGGTACGTCAATGCCTTGTAAGTTGTTGGCGTGAGGTGGTACGTCAATGCCTTGTAACTTGTAAGTTGCAAGGAAAGACAACAAGCGCGTCCATTTGTCGTCCATACTTCTTTTTTATTTTCTTAATTGAAGAATTTAGAAAGATCTAGAAGCACGATTCTATTTTTTACCTTTTAGCGACTTGGAATAGTACAAGCATATTAAGGAAAGATACAAAAGAAAAGAAAGTTGATGAGCCTTTCGTCGCTTTCATGAGGACTCATTTGGAAGCACTTTTTTTTTTTAAAGGAAGTTCTATGTGAGGTCTAATCTCTTCAGATTCCTTTGAATTAATTGAAAACACAAGTGAAGGTGTCACATCATGTGTCATCACATCTTGGGTGTTAGGTGGGAACACTTCTTGAGATGAGATGGCAAAGAGTACCACATGGCACATAGAGGGAATATTTTCCCTTCGAGGAGGTAGAAGAGAGGAGGAGAGTCGATCATAACTCTCATGTGCGTTTCAGAGCTTGGGCACGGTTGGGCGATAAGCTCAAAAAGCAATCTCTGTGTTGGTGACAGAGGGCCATGATCGTTCTCTATTGTGGAGCTAGGCAAAAGGATATTTTAGGACCTTATATTGGTGCGACGATCTGGCCATACAAAAGCGACAAGGGCCTACATGACTTGAACTTGTGACCTGTCCCTAGGGATGTGTGGGCCTTATCCAACAGGCCAAGGCATATATTTTTGTATAATAATATCACACGTTTTTCTGCTGACCTTGTTCGTTTTTGGGGACAGAAATGGACTCTTCCATACCACCAAGAGCTTTATGAGCTTTATGCTCTATCCACGATACTGGCAAAGTTATATATATTGATCTTCATCGAACCATTTCGATTCCTCTAATTGATAGAGAGTAGAAAGTAGCATATGATTAAGACTTTTTTCATGAGGTAGTCCTACATTAACTAAAGTTTCAAGACAATTCACTACAAAAGTCGTTGGCCAGGAGATGGAGCACCTGTGGGGTGTTGAAATTGTGGAAGTATCATTGATGTATTGTTCACCTCTACCGAGAGCCGTGAGAGAATGAGGAAGACAGATTCCACCTTGCAATCTATAGGAACTTTTCCCTTGCATGATCGAGAGGATTTCTTAGACAAGATCATTTGCATGGTATTTCTCAAGAAGGGGAGATACCATCTCAAGCACAAGTATGAAATTTTTTGCTATTTTCAGGAATTCAAAGATAAAGGTCCGACTCTTTGAGAAGGGCAAGGAATGGTTTGAGGCCAAGCCCTTGGAGGGAAATTCATGTGTGGAGAGTAGGAGATGTATACTCCCATCAAGAGTTGAGAATTTCCTCAAATTACAAGAAAGCATAAGCTTTAGGTACCTCCAAAATAGCCTATTTTCATGATTTTCACATAAAATTCAGGTGTTGTTTTGGATAACTAGCCATTCGGGAAAGGGAAATGAAGAGGGATTTTCCATAGATGATGGGAAAAAGCACACATACATATAGTGTAGTGTATGGACTTTCAGATAGAATCAAGAAATCCAAAAATTGGCTCATATATGATGAGAGTTTGAAGTTCCACAAGATCCCCTTCCATCACTGTTTGAGAAAAAATTCCAACACCTAGATTTAATAAATTCCCATTTTGGAGGAGGTAAAAAGAGGTGATTAGGTATGGATGTATGGCAAAAAAATATATATATTGAGAGCATATCCTATAGACTTCACTACCCAATCTTTGGATTCATGAAAATGATAATTTAAGGAGGAATTCTACTTCCTCAAAAACCCCTTTCTGCACCTTTTGGAAAAAATTTTAGATGTTAATTTTAGCTAAACTCCACTTTTGGGAGCAAAAAAAGAGATAGTTTAAGAGGCTTCCTATGGATTAATGTATGCATACATCAAGTATTGTGTATAGGTTACCGTAGGGAATTAGAAAATCTAACAAAAAACCAAATTCGGAGTGCATTAAAAGCTTGCTTAAATCTCCTAAATAACTTTTTTTACAAGAACGAGTGTCTTGCACCTTCGTAAATGAGACCACCAATGTCCTCGCGTGAGGCCAACGATTAGACTTCAGAAACATCTCAATTGGCAGCAAGCCCTATTGGGAGAAGCGATCGGCTGCTCCGCGACCCTCTGGAACGCCATCAGAGGGGAGGTCCTATGGAAAATATGGCGGGAATGATGTGCTCTCAACTTCGGTGACTCCCCCAAGGAGTGGTCAATTGAGAAATCATTATTCCTCCTTGGCAAAAGGATTGTTAACTGTAAGAAATCCCCCCCTTCAGGCATCATCAAGTTCTCCTTTTGATCAATAACAAGCTTAAACCCAAGTGGGCCCCGCATGAGGGTGATGAGAGGGTGATTAACCTTCTTTGTAATGCCATCTAAGCTCTGTAAAAGCTTCCCCTGCTTTGTGGGATGTGGGGGGTCCCGTAAGCACTAGTCCCCTTCTCTTGTACTTTTCTTTCTTTATTTAATTCAAGTCCGGGAGAGTAGGCTAATGCCGAACTTCCTTTATATAAAAAAAGAAAAACTTTTTTTACAAGAAAGTAGAAATCTTGGTTTATGCCTCTTTTGGGAAGCAAATTAGCATGCAAGAAAGGAGGATTAGGAAAAGTGAAAAAGCATCTTCATATATTACTCTTTGAGGTTATGGAGAGAAATATAGGATTTGGTTGATGGAAGAATGCTTTTAGGCACTTCAAAAATCATATTTTTACACTTTTTCCAGCCCCTCCACTAGTCCACTAGATTGGCATGTCACACTTGGAAAGGCCATATCTTGGGCTAGAAAACTCCAAATTGGACGTGCTATGGCTTCTTTTGAAGATCACAAGAGCTACTTTTAGTTATGCAAAGTTGAAATTATGTAATTTTCTAGGTCTATGCAGGTCTACAAAGTCTGGATAGTTTTTGGCAATTACCTTACAAAGCAGTTTTCTAAAGAGTTTTCAGCAAAGTCTCAACAGCTTTCAGGAACCATATCTTACAAACCAGGAAGGTCATTGAAGAAATTTCACTTTGAGTCACTTGCACATTATGTTTACTGTATTTTAGGATTATTTTTAGGTCCTAAAAAAGTTTTATCAAGTCTAAAGAGGGATTACATATGGATTCTTTGGGTAAATTTGCATTATTTTCGTAATCACTTCACTCTGCTTGAGGTTTTGGGAAGTGATCCAATGTTCTTGGGCACTTCAAAGTTTATGCTAGGACCTAGAGAGGAAAGTGCAGAGGTCTCAAAGCTTTTCGAAAAGGGTTGAATGCATGCAATTCCAATATCAAATCATTCAGGGATGTATGGTATATATTCTAAGGCATTTTACTTTATGTTTTGGAATGTTCTATATGTACATGCATGGATTGGAATGCATATATCAAAGTTTATCATTTGTTTAATTCTAAAAGTATGGATCAACTTGCTAGATGTACACTTCTTGATTGTTTGCAAGAAAGATGGTTGCAAGAAATACATGGTTACGCAACAAAGAGATTGTTGCTAGCATCTTATGTTTTGGCAGGTTATGGAGTTCTTGTATGAGTATATGGCATGCATCCTATGGGCTTGCCAAACCCTATGTTATAGTAAATGGCCTGTGTGTTATTAGCCCGCAAGGCCTTATATTGAGTTTATGGTTAAAATTTTTTGGGATTCCATTTTTTTGGGGAAATGCTGTTGAAATTTTCCCCACCTCATGGTGTTATATACGCACTTACTTTTAGGTAAGAATGTTCTAGCGTGGTAACATGCCTTCTCTGCAAACATCAATAAGGTGTCAGCATGCTTGTATGCGTGTACTTGATGGACTTAGGACCATCAAAGCATTATAGATAAGGCAAATTCATTACTAATAGGATCCCTATACATAATCCTTATGGATATACACCATAAAATTGCTAAAGGCAGGGAGCTATACCTTCACCATTAGGAATCGGCACAAGAAATCCTATAGATATTAGGAAGTTTCATAAAGGCATGGGAGATACATTTATGATAATCTGGAATGTATTGAGGATTACCTCCCTTCAAAAGAGTCTCATCATATGATTAGGAGACTATGGGGTATCATGAGGAATACCCAAAGAGTGACTAGTTTCACTCATACACATCACTTGAAAAAGTAGTGAAACATTTCTACTACACTACTAAGGAAACCAATCACATGGGATCATATACATGGGTTTCATGAGAGAGCATCTATGGGTGCCTATGTGATTCGAGTGATGGTTAGGAAGGCCATAGTCATGGCACTAACTCTATGACTTACCGCATAGATCCCTCAGTCACTAATAGTTAGCGTACCCAATACATATATGTATGTTGTGATCTAGAGAGAGGTACTTAGACCTAGTCTTAGTACCTAGGAACTAATTAGTTTGGAACAGAAAGGGATATCCACTGTTACATGTTGACTAGAACCAACCTACTAGTTCGAGGATATGGGATTCATTAGAGTCCACCTACATATTCCATTATATATGTATGGAACATATATATATTTGGTTTAGTGTAGGCATGACACCATGAATTGAAATAAGGTTCCAGTAGTATGAGACAATGGAAACAACTTCCCTTTGAGCACTCTTCTTCTATGGTCAAGGAGAAAAGGACTCATCATTCATGGTGGCATATCTCACTAGATCAGAAGAGAGCTCTTAGTAGACATCTCCTTAGGCTTGGGAGTTATCCTTCATAGTTTAGGGTATATTTATTCATCCAATAGAGAATGTGATGGGTGATTTTATCACCATGGATATCACATACTCATTGTGCTATTTTTAGGAAGGATAATTCCATTAATGGTATTGGATCTCATATATCTAGGCACAAAGGATGGTTACTAGCATCTCCATTATGATATGATCAAGCTTATGAGCTTGGAAATTTGCACTTACTTTTCATACTATTACTCCATAGAGGATACATCATACGGACATAGGTCATTTTAATGATGTTATATGTCATGGGAGTGATAGTTTAGAAGTTGAGTGTATATGGGAGATACTAGGCACCACTCATATGGTTTCCCACCTTTGAGATGATCTCATATGAGGCTTCTTAAGGGGAACTATATAGGGAAACAACACACAGAGATGACTGACCATGTATATAGAGTATATGGGGTTTAGGGGAGTTTGAGCACTTTCTTCTACCATTACGGGCGTTTCATTTACATTTTCAAGGACAAAAATTCTTTTCAGGGAAAGGAAATATCACATCATGTGTCACATCTTGGATGTTATGTGGGAACACTTCTTGAGATGAGATGGCATAGACTACCACGTGGCACATAGAGGGAATATTTGACCTTTGAGGAGGTAGAAGAGAGAAGGAGAGTCGATCATAACACTCACATGAGTCTCAGAGCTCGGGTGTGGCTAGGCAGCAAACTCAAAAGAAAATCTTTGTGTTGGTGATAAATGGCCGCGATCATTCGTTACTATGGAGCTAGGGAAAAGGGTATTTTAGGACCTTATAGAAGGTGAGCTTAGTACCCATGGGATCCATAGTATTTCACAAAACATGGGTTTAAATGGGCAATACAATGGAGATTACAAAGGTTGAAAGCCTACTAAGGTAGAGCTTGGGACGAGACATCTCTAAGCGCCAATGTGGAAATGCATTTAAAACAAATTTATTATGCCCAAAGGCGAGAAACAATGGGTGTCCAACAACATGTGGGGTTTGGACCCTTGCCCCTCACCCTAGAGGCAACGAAACAAACCACCATGCCATGCAGGCAAGACATCTAGAAGAAAAGTTGGAAAGTTTTCAAGACATTGCAATGAATGCACACCATGTTTACTACCCATAGACTTCCACAGTGTCAACTGATAAAAGTGTATTTTGGGCATATCAGGTTGATTGATTGATCGTGAAAATATTTCAAAGATGTAGAGGTGTATTGGAAAACACTTGGACCTTGGAATAAAGGTATAGAGTTCAGTACATGAGCTATTCTTGTGTATTCCCTACATGGCTATCTTGTAATCAAACATATATTCCATAAATTGTGCATTTAGCTAGTCTCTGAGAGCATAGTCTAGTGCTCCTTTGGCATCCCCCATGTTATAAAGTGGGTTTGCTTAGTTAAGCTTTGGGTTCTTAGGAGTAAAACCAAATGAGTCACTTGTTGTAGTGGTTAAATCTCAAGGACGAGAAGGAAGGGATCTTGGGTTCAAATCCCATGAGGGGCATGGAAGAAGTTTTTGCTCGAGAACTCTAAAGCCTTCTAGAAGGTTCACTTGAGCTAAGAGGTCTTGGGTTCAAATCCCATGAGGGACATGGAAGAAGTTTTTGTCCAAGAACTCTAAATCCTTCTAGAAGGTCCACTTGAGTTAGCTCAAGTGAACTAGGACATGTCACTGGCCAATTACTCAAGTGGAATTGAGAGAACTCAGACACATGGTAGACATGGAGCCGCTTGCCAGTCTAACCACTCCTTGAAGGAGGCTATATATATGAGGTTTGATGGGGAGGAGAGGAGCATTCATTCTCTAGTTGTTGCTCACGATCTTGTCATTACATTGATATCAGATCCTTTTGGCGATTTTGGCACTCCTCTTGGGAATTCTTGGTGGCCACACACAAGGCTTTGTATGCAAAACATTTGGTAGAGTTCACCAATTGACTGTGAACCTTCCCCTTGAGGAAGAGATGTCAAGCAACAAACAGGCCACTCATGAATGGATGCTCATTCAAGAAGCACATGCAAACTTCCTACACACTACTTGACGGTCCAGGCATTTCTCGACATGTTATCCACATGAGGAGGAGAAGAAGGAGTTTAAGTTCCAATCCCTTTGGAATCCCCTCATCGAGGTCAAAAAAATATGTTCTTATGTGGCAAATCCTCCACTGAGGAATCTGGACCAATGTTAAAGCTAACAAAATTTGCAATGTCCCTCTGTGGTGTAAGCAATGCCACAGTGGCAATGAGGACCTTGAACACCTCCTCTTTTCTTTCCCTAAGTCAATGTGAGTGTGGAGGACCCTTGGGATAATCATGGCGATGCAGGAACAAATCAACTAGGAGCAAGCTTTATTAGGTGAAGTGATCAATTGCTCATTTGCATTTTGGAATACTATAAGAGGTGAGGATCTCTCGAAGATCTGGAGAGAGAGGTGTGCTGTCAACTTTGGTAACCCTCCTAGGGAATGGTCGATCCAAAAATATCTTTTCTTTTTAGGCAAAAAATTTCCAATTGTAATAACCCCCCACCTTTTAGACACCAGAAAGTGTTTTTCTTTGTGAGCTACAAGATTAAAAGCAAGTGGGCTCCCTCTCAGAGGACAAAAAGGTTATCAACCTTCTTTGTAATGTTTTCTAGCAAATCTTAAGAAACCCCTACCTTGTGAGATTTAGGAAGTCCCATGGGTGTTAGGCCTATTCACTTGTACAATTAATTTCTTTATTAATTAAAATCTAAGAGAGTACACTATTGCCAAACTTCCTCTTTTGGAATTGTTTGTTTTTAGCAAAATTAGCATTCTCCCAAGCAGTGTTGATTTTTGACGGCCCTATTGCCCGTTTTGGCCATTTTTTACTGTAAAATAAGGTCATAAATATTATTAGACCTTCAAAAATGACATAAAAAATGGAAAATACAGGTATGATCAGTACATAACCTTCAAAATTGAAGCGCATGGTAGACCGTCAAAATACAACACTGCTCCCAAGATACGGATTTCGCCCTTCCGAAATCCTCATTGATGTCTTGGATGTAAAGAGCGGGGGCATAGCGAGTCAATGAGTCATGTGGAGTCTGGACATTGGATGTTGGCGTGAGGCGCTACGTGTAGAATGCCTTGTAACTTGGAACAAAGACAACAAGCCCCTCCATTTGTCGCCTAATACTTTTGTTTTTTTCTTTATTCAAAAATTTAGAAAGATCTAGAAGCACGATACTATCTTTACCTTTTAAGAAGCGAGTTGGAATAGTACAATAGTACAAGCATATTAGAGAGATACAAAAGTTGGCGAGCCTTTCGTCACTTTCATGAGGACTCGTGTAGAAGCACATTTTATTTAAAGAAAGTTAGATTTTTAGTAAAATTCTTTTAGATTCCGTTGAATGAATTGAAAGCACAAGTGAAGGCGGACTTAATACTTATGGGATCCACAGTATTTCACATACAATCAAGATTTTAAAGCTTGAAAATCTACTAAGGTAGAGCTTGGGAGGGGTGGCCCTAAGGGCCAACGTAGAAATGCATTTAAAACGAATTCATTGGGCTCAAAGGTCAGAAACAATGCATGTCCAACAGCATGCAAGATTTGAACCTTTGCCCCTCACCTTATAGGCAATGAAGCAAATCACCATGCCATGCACGCATCTAGAAGAACAGTTAACAAGGTTTCAAGACATTGCAATGAATGCACACCATGTTTACTACCCATAGGCTTCCATAGTGTGAACTAATAAAAGTGTAGTTTGTGCACATTGGGTCGATTGGTTGTGTCTCTCGCCTCTTGAGGCAG
Organism: Ceratopteris richardii; assembly: GCA_020310875.1. NCBI lineage: Eukaryota > Viridiplantae > Streptophyta > Polypodiopsida > Polypodiales > Pteridaceae > Ceratopteris > Ceratopteris richardii. Next base: position 226,938,147 of record CM035406.1, read on the forward strand.
TGGTGAGGATTTGATCCTCCCTGATGGCTACTGGATGATTTCTGAACCCTAGGCTAGTTAAACCAGTTCCCTTTTTCACCTTCATACAACTTACCATCTATCACTTTCAGGTAGTTTACCAAGTCTAACCCTTGCTTCGTGCAACATATACAATCCCAAGAGTATTAAACCCACTTCACTTGTACTTTCAAATTAATTCAAACATAACAAAGAATAAGATTCAATCCTTGGGTTTGTGAATTATACCTTTCAAATTTTATGCTAATGGATGGAAGAGTGGGATAAAGATGTAGCATCAAAGGTGTAATCCGATTTCTATACCATCCTCAAAAGTAAAAGAGGCCTTCAAACTCTTCATTGACAATTAATTTTATTCCACTCCACACAAAAAAATAACAGCTCCTTGGACTTAGTGTTGTACACCTTATTAGAGATAAATACAAAAAAAGGACATTGTCGTTCATGTCATCTTTATTTCCATTTGTTCCCTTTGAGCCCAACGTATGAGACGTCAATCTTAGGCTTACCTTTTCAGTGAACATGAATTATTCAACACTTAACATGACTTATTCAACAAACAAAGTTACAAAGTAAAGGACATATGTTGGAAGCAGCCAGAGGCACAGACGCCATGGAAGCATGTAACGACGGAGCAGGGAGCTAGTCGGATCAATTTCTCAAACAAATATGTTTTTTATCACTTTTCAAACACTCAACAGTGATTTTTATCACTAATTGTAACATATGTAACATAGAAAACCCCATTTTGTAATCCATAGCTCCATTTTGTGCAAGCCGAGGAGTCCTCGAGCTTGAGGAAATTAGGTAGAATGCGCGTACCAATTTTCGTTATTTTTAGATACCGTTTACCCTTCCAAATAGCATCTAGGACCTATTTTTTAACTATGCCGGTCACTAAATGTGAAACCGGTCAAAACTAGTCTAGAAACTATAAAAAGAGCTAGAGAGCTCATTTTTGAGGTTGGTTCAGGTTAGCTTGTTGGAGTTTAGAATTCTTTTGAGCTTGTAATAGTGTTCTTGAGTAATAGAGCTAATTTCCCACCTTCCATTGTGTCTTGCTTGTCTCTTCATTATGTGTGTGTGTGTGTGTGCATTTCTATGCTTCTCACTTTCACTCTCACATCATCTCACATTCACGATCTTCATATCACTCCTATCTCTTCCGCGGATTGACAATTAAGGAGGTGGAGCTTCTTAACGTGGTTCTCACCATTGTGCTAGAGCAACACCAAATTTGGCGCCGTTGCCGGGGATCGAGTCTAGGACGAATGTGTGATGGTAAGAGTATAGCAAGAAGTGGCGTTGGAAGGTAAAAATTTCAGTTTTTGTTGTTGTTTTTACTTAGTTTTTAGTGTTTTTCACCTTCCTCACACTCCATCTTCATCACCGCATCATCATCTTCATCTCCAAAAAAATCAGAAAATTCACCATATCCACCCATTCTCCTCATTTCCCCTCATTTGTGCATGCGAGAGAGTGAGAGAGAACTTTTGTGCTTGTGTGTACTTTTGTTTTCTTGAGTTTTCTTGCAGGTACAGAGCTCCAGAGCATCAGGAAAGCTTGGAAAAGGTAAAATTTTCAGTTTCTGTCAGAAATTGCCGACTGTGTCAGACCATCGCGATGGTCTACAAAGTTCGGCATTTGGAGAAGGCGACCACACCAGCGTGTAGGCGACACCAGCGCCTCTAGGAATCCACACTTGCATTTGGAAAAATCATAGTTTGGTGGACCATCGCGATGGTCTCTGACCATCGCGATTGTGTCACACCATCGCGATTGGCTCACGCCATCGCGACGGCTTGGCCGGACCATCGCGACGGTGCTCTTCAGACCATCGCGATTGTGTCACGCCATCGCGATTGGCTCACGCCATCGCGCCGATGGTGCCACGTGGCAATCTAGACCATCGCGACGGTGCACTTCAGACCATCGCGACGACACCCTCAGACCATCGCGACACTTCAAAAGTTCAGACCATCGCGATTGGCTCACGCCATCGTGCCCAGACCATCGTGATTGGCTCACGCCATCACGACGGTGCACTTTCACGCCATCGCGATTGTGCACATCCACGCCATCGCAACGGTGCTCTTCATACCATCGCGATTGTGCATGTTGACCGTTGACTGACGCCATCGCGACGGTGCACTTTCACACCATCGCGATTGTGCAAATCCAGACCATCGCGACGGTGCACTTTCACGCCATCGCGACGGTGCACTTTCACGCCATCGCGACGGTGCACTTTCACGCCATCGCGACTGTCCAAGTTCACGCCATCGCGATTGTGCAAATTCAGACCATCGCGATTGTCCAAGTTCACGCCATCGTGACGGTGCAATTTCAGACCATCGCGATTGTCCAAGTTCACGCCATCACGACGGTGCAATTTCATACCATCGCGATTGTGCACCCCCATCGCAAATTTTAGGGTTTCATTTTTTGGCCAATTTTGGTGCTATTTTTGGGAAATTTTTGGGTGGTTAGACTCATAGGAGACCCCTTAGCTCATATTTGGAGAAAAACCTGTTTGTCAGTTTTCACCCCCCAGGGCCTGAACGCTCATAACTTTTTCATTCGAAGTCCGTTTTTTGAGCTTAAGCTATTTTGAGGTTGACCTAGTTTGGGACTTGAAAGCTAGGGGGCAAGCATTGAAAAGTTGGGCAAAAGGGAAGGGACTTAAAAGGTGTATATACTCAAGTGTTTGATCATCCAACTGTGAATTGGTCTAATATTGGATTTTTCCAGGTCTAGCAAGGGCAATCAAAGGCAACCAAGGCAAGGCAGTGAAGGGCATAAAGCTTGGGAAGCGCGGCTTCTTGGGCATCAGAGCAACCAGAAAAGCTGACTCGAGGTTGGAAGATTACTCAACCCCCTCAGTCAATTCTTAGCTTAGGCTAATCGGTAGTGGTGTGGATTAAGACGATAGGAACGCCTCAAGTTTAAGAGAATTAAATTTATCAAGTTCCAGACTAAAGTAAAGGTGTGTGACAAAAACTTAGAGGAAAGAACATAAATCTGACGGAACAAGAACTCAAAATTATAACGGAAAGTCGAATTCCTGACGCATACATTAAGACAAGAATCTAAAGAAATTTAAAAAGAATCAAGACAGTAATAACAAAGAATCATTGACGATCTGAGCGAGTGCTGAGTGTGCAAGGAAGGAAATTAATGAACCTTAGATCGGGCAAACATATAGGTAAGTCAGACCGACGAAGCCTTAGATCATCAGAGGCAAGTGTAAGAACTACTGCACGATCGTGGGCTCAGCAATTGAATAGTAATTATCCCTACGAGAGCTCAGATACTAGTGAATCAGAAATGGCATTTAGCACAGAAAGACCAGAAGGAGGGTCGAATGTAGCCTATTTAGAAAAACCAGAAGGACCCTATAGAACACAACTAGAGTTTCTTCGAACCAACCGATTAGGTGCTCGCATCTATGAGGATGGCTTGCGAAGGCAAGTGGTGCAAATGCACAACCCCGATCAACCCATTGGATTGGAACGTATAGTGGTGAAATTCGAGAGAGACGCGTACACAGACAAAGAAGGAACAATGTACATATTAAGTACGCAGCCAAACAATACCAACGAGTTTGGCGTGATTCAACCAGAGACGGAAGCAAAATCTCAAGGAAAAGAACCATTAGAAGAACCTAGAACACCTAGAGGGAAATCTGTACTGACACGAGTACTAATCCCGGATTGGATCCCTCAGGACAACAGAAGCATAGAGTTGTTTGTAAATAAAGAAACTGATGAAGCCTTTTGGAGATACAAGACCGAAATACTTAGTGAGGTAGGTATCATCACTATATACGAGTTCAAGGACCCGGATACACCTGGAAAGTTTGTATACTTGGATGAGACTTCAGAAAGAGTCTTTGTGGTACCCGACCGCGTTAAAAACACATACACATGGAGAGGTGAATTGGTATTCCCTCCATCTAGAACGAACATGAATATAAGTCAACAAGGGGCAGGAACATCCTCAACCCATGGAAATCAAAGAGAGACCGGAAGTAAGCTTCACTCATCCCATAGGGAGAGATAGAACAACCACAGACACTAATAGAGCGGATAGACAAAGAGATCATGGAATACTAGGTGGTAGAGATGATTTTCCTCTACCTAGACCACGTGAACACGCAAGAACATTGAGACCCACTCAATTAGTAAAATCAATGAAGAATTACTTTGATGGGACAGGAGATCCCTATGACCACGTCGCAGAATTCAAGCAAGTACTAAGAGCAGAATAGGTTGAAGACATGTTCACGCAATACAACGCATTTGGACTAACGTTAAAGAATACCGCTTTAACTTGGTTCCAACCATTGCAACAAAGGCAATTTAGAGACATCCATCACTTTTTAGAGTCATTCATCACTGAATTCTCTAAAAGTGGGATTAGACATGACACGTCTTCGTTGATTCATAGCTTTAAACAAACCCCTCAGGAAACCGTAAGACTGGCAGGACGTAGGTTTAGACAATATGTTGAACGATGTCCAATGCAAGAGCTACCCTCACAAGCTAAGCAAGTGTCATTGTTTCTAGATGGCTTGTTGAGCTCTAAACTACGCTCCTACGTGTACCTAAAAGAACCCAGAACGCTAGAGCAATGTGTAAGAATTTGTATAGACATTGAGGACAACTTAGGAGACGAGTTGGAACTCTCCAAGGTCTATAAGGACTCAGACTGTTCATCTCTAGCATCCACAAAATTGTCTAACTCGATAGAAGACCTAGCAGAAAAAGTGGCCCAGAAACTAGGAGTTTCTAGTAAACCTAGGGTGCTAACAAACAAGCGTTGTTACACCTGTGGTGGTGATCATATGGCAAATGTGTGTCCCAATGCACCACAACCTCAAGCCAACCCTAGTGGCCAATATTGTACAATTGAGAGAAGATACACGAATCATACGGCTCAGGACTGCCCATACAACAAACAAACCGTGAGACAGAACTACCCGCAAGCATACCCGCAGCCAGGTAGGTATCAAGGCCAATACAATGCTCAGCCTTATTACTATAGGCCTCCCCAGAACTACCCATACCAGGCTCAACAGAGACCTCAACCTGTCTTAGCTCAGCAGCCACCCCCACCAGCGAATGTCATCTCAGTCAAATACGCTGCTGCAGAAGAGAACCTAAGTAGGGCCTTAGTGCCTTCTTCACCTTTGATCACAGAGAGTGACCCACACTCAAACAGTTTTGACTCTACACATGTAGATAGTCCACACGCATATTACACAGAGTCACCAGAACACGTGGAGACATATCATTACGATAGTCCACCAGTGGAACCTAGTTGGGAGCCAGACTATGCTAATGTGATGTACACAAACCCAAATCCACGGCCCCAAGTAAGACAACAGAGACCACAGGGCCCTAGAGGACCATGCTTTAGGTGCCAAGGAGATCACTTCATAAAGGATTGTCCACATCCCCCGATAGCAGGACAATCACAGTACTACAACATCCAAGGCTTTTGTGCCGATTGTGGTAAAGAGCACATAATCAAAGATTGTCCTAAGAACCCTGTTAATGCTTTGAATGTGACACCGATCAACGTGATAGGTATTGTAAGTAACACAGATGGATCCAACCCTACATACGTGCCTATCCAAGCTATAACCAGAGCCCAGGCGCTCTTACAAAACCAACAGCTTAATCAGGAGAAAATAGCCGGAAGTAGTGAAGTTGCAGAATCTAGTAGTAAAAAGACGAAATCTTGGAAAGATTCTAGAGAAAGAATTAAGAGAAAATGGAGTAAAAAGATAAGTGAGTTGGAAGGAAGTTTGAAGGAATCTAGAGCCAAAATCCAAGAATTGACTTCACAGGACTTGAATCAAGAGAATCCAGCTCAGAAATCCGGATCAGTTTTAGCGGAACCCATACCGGAAAATCTAGAGATGATGTTTCGTGCATATCAGGCTAGATTAAAAGAGGGACCTCAGGTAGCTGAAATGAGCAAAAACTACCCTCGAGCTGATCTAGAAATTGAGAGAACTAAACTTTGCATGAAGATGGTAGAACTAGCACAAGCTTTGTTTGAAGCCTCTAGATATCTCGATTGGAATAACATGGCAAAACCAGAATTACATTTCCAAGGACTATTGGAGAGGCTAGAATACTTGATAAAGAGCAAAGAGAAAGAAAATCAGCCTAGGAACCCTATTGTCCCAGAGACACAGGAAAGGAATGCACCATCCCTGTCTCAAGTACCCAATATAGAAAGTCAAGACAACCGGTCTTCCATACATAGGTACTCACATGAATTTTTAAGAGAAATACAAGAAGAGAAATGGAGAAAGGAACAAGGAACCCATCCTCCTATTCAAGAAATAGATGACTTGCAAGAACAATTTCCCCAAGACATTCCCTCTATTTACGATGATGTAGAGGAAGAACAACTGAGTGAACACACAAGATTTGAATCTAATTCTTTACAAGAATTACCTCAGTTCACAGGACCTTGGGAAGCAAAGTCTATTAGTATGAGAGCACCCACGATAATAGTGAGGAATGAAGAATCAGTAATCCCTAGAAACACGGAAGTGATCAAGAATACTAAAGTACAATGTAATCTCACTCTAGAGGAATTGTTGAAGGTAAAACCAGAATTGTGGAAACATGTAGCAAATCAATTCCCTGAGCTTGCTACTACTCCCTCACAAATAGGATCACAAAATAAGGTACCAGAAATACCCGTAGAAAAGATTGGAGATGTAAGCGAAGGAGAGGAAGGTAACACTTATCTTCCGATAACAGGGCTACACCACGAAAGCCATCTTAGATTCAGGAGCCGGAGTAGCCATTGCTCCACCGCCTTATGGAAACGTTGGGGTAAGCCAGCATTGAGACCCACCAGGATGAAGCTACAAATGGCTGATGGACACATAGAAAAACCATTAGGCTTACTAGAAAGCATATCTCTCACCACTTGTGGTGTGGAATTTGAGCATACCTTTGCCATTTGTGACTTTGCAAAAAACCATGCTTATGAGATGATATTGGGACGACCATTCATGCGTCAGTTGCAAATTGTACAAGATTGGGGAACTAATTCTTTGTACTTGCAACATTTAAGAGTGACTACCAAAGTCAATCTTAAAGACTATTCACATAGAGATGTACCCCCAATACAATGGAATACCATCCATAAGACACCAGTAGAGACGGAATCCGTGCACTCATTAGAATCAGATCCTTCTTGGTTGCATGAGGATACCCATTTATGGATGTGTAAAGTAGCCAAAGAAGAGGAAGAAAGGTTAGAAGCCAGGACCTTAGGTGCAGAACAACATCCACGAACCCTTCAAGATCCAACCTATGCACCTGTAGTATTCCGAGACGAAGAGTTTGAACCCCATGGTTGGGCAGAAATCCTAGCAACCATGGATGTAGCCATCAATGAAGAACAATGGACACCCCACTGTGACGAGGATGGCTATGATATCTCAGTTTTCACGATAGAGCCAATCATGGGCGATGCAATTCTAGAAGAGTGTGAACCTAACACTGATGCATTTGAGGATGCAAGCGATTTTGATCTAGAATCAGTTATCATGGACCCACCCTTTGCATCAGAGGAAGAATATTTCTACGAAGTAGAGACTCACCCTCAGAGACACGAGGAAATTACGAATGAGGTGAGGTTAGCCACAGAAGTGACTACCAAGAGTGAAGGCAAGAAAAGAAAGAAGAAAGAAACCATGTCAGAAAAAGAAGAATCTTTATTTGAAGTACCCGAGAATTTCAAGAAATATGAAATCGAAGATAGAAGAATCATGGTACGAATGCCTAATAGAAAGGCGAATGACGGACAAGTATATGATAACCGAGAGAAGACCAAGAAAATAATAGTTGCTATCGAAGGAGAAGAAGAAAAAGGTACATACATAGGGCATGATTTGACAACTGAAGAAGAAGAAGAGCTAGTTGCCCTATTGCGCGAATATAGAGATGTTTTTGCTTGGAGTTACAAAGATTTGAAAGGAGTAGATCCAGATATATGTTCTCATAGAATCCCTATGACTCCAGATGCAAAACCGACAAAACAGAAACCGTACACGTATAATGATAACTACGCTGCGAAGATTAAAGAGGAGATAGATCGCTTGATAGAAGCAGGATTCATTTACGAAATTGAGCATACCGAATGGGTATCCCCCATTGTGGTTGTGCCCAAGAAGAATGGAAAATTGCGTGTGTGTATTAACCTTAAAAAAGTTAATGCCGCAACGATTAGAGATAGTTATCCTCTTCCTATCACGGAACATCTATTGGAAAGAGTTGCGGGCAAGGAAGTTTACAGCTTCCTTGATGGATTTTCAGGCTATAATCAAGTAGCCATTGCTCCAGAAGATCAACACAAGACGGCATTTGCCACTGAATGGGGCATATTTGCATTTCGTGTGATGCCATTTGGCTTAACAAATGCACCCGCCACTTTCCAGCGACTCATGTGTCATGTTTTTAAGGAATTCTTACGCAAGAGCTTGGAAGTTTATGTCGATGACATATGTGCTCATTCTAATATCAGGCAGACACATATCCCAGAGTTAAGACAAATATTTGACAAATGTCGAGAATATCAGGTTTGTTTGAACCCAGAAAAATGCGTTTTCATGGTCAGACAAGGCAAAATTCTAGGACACATTGTGTCAAAAAATGGAATCTCTACGGATGAAGAAAAGGTGAAGGTAATAGCAGATTTACCTAGACCAACTAATGTGAAAGAGGTACAGGCATTTATGGGCCATTGCGGTTATTATAGGAGATTCATACACGTGTATGCAATCATAGCCAAGCCTTTGTACTCTCTTTTAACCAATTTTGAATGGACAGATGAATGTGAAAATTCATTCAATGAACTTAAACGACGCTTGTGCTCAGCACCTATATTGACTACCCCAGATTGGAGTAAGCCATTCCATGTACATGTGGATGCATCCAATTACGCCATAGGATGTGTGTTAGCACAACCCATGAATGAAGGTAACATAGATCTCCCCATAGCTTACGCGAGCAGACAATTAAACGCAGCAGAAAGAAATTACACCACGACAGAACGAGAAGGATTAGGGATGATCTACGCAGTAAAGAAGTTTAGGCACTACTTGTTGGCCAATAAGTTCAAGTTCTTTACAGATCATCAAGCCCTATTGTACTTAGTCAACAAGCCATGTAACACAGGACGACTAATACGTTGGTTTCTATTACTCATGGAGTATGATTTTGAAGTCGTAGTCAGGAAAGGAAAGACACATCTTAGAGCTGACCACCTTTCAAGATTAACCTCAGGAGAAGCTCCTCAAGGAATAGCGGATGAATTACCAGATGCTTATTTGTTTAACCTTGAGATAGCACCAGAATGGGCTAAGCCTATAGTCCCTATTCTGACATATGGACTCAAGAATCCTAGGATAAAGATCAAAGAAGGAGAGATTACCAGGTCTCAAAGATACCAAATAATGGCAGGAAGTATATATAAACAGGATAATCAAAAGATTCTTGCTTGTTGTGTAGAGGAATCAGAACATGCGAATTGGTTGCAATTAGCACATGTAGGTGCATTAAAGCAACATCATTCAAAACATCGAACATTACAGACTCTGAATAGACTAGGAGTATATTGGCCTACGATGGAAGCAGATGTCTACAGGTTGTGTAAGGAATGCAATGTCTGTTGTGAAAGACTGCCAGTAGAGCATGCTACATTATATCACGCGTCTCTCACACCAGACTGGAGTGAACAATTAGTGACATACTTGAGGACGAAGACATTCCCTCAAGGAATGACTTTAGCACGACAACGCAGTCTAGAGCAGGAAGCTCAAGATTATTCACTTATTGGCGATAACCTATACAAAAGAGGACGAGATGGATATCTAAGACAATGTGTTCATGAGAGCGATTATCTGAGCATACTAGAGACTGCACACCAAGGTGTTGCAGGAGGTCATTTTGGACCCGATAGGATAATCAAAGCCATCCTCTTTGCAGGATTATGGTGGCCCACTCTTCACATGGACGCTCATACCTATGTCAAGAGATGTGATGTGTGCCAAAGAACTCAGTTTCCTACTCGTAGAGATGAAATGCCATTGAAACCCATGATGGGCGGACGTGCATTTTCAAAGTGGGGTATAGACTTTGTAGGACCCATTAACCCCCCTGCAAAAGGTACACATGCGGAATACATTATTGTTGCCACAGATTATCTTACGAAATGGGTAGAGGCAAAAGCCACAAAAAAGAATGATGCACACACAACTGCAAAATTCTTATTTGAGAATGTCTTTACCAGATATGGATTGCCTATAGAGTTAGTGAGCGATCGAGGCACTCACTTTCTAAACTAAGTCATTGAATATCTGTTACAGGATTTCATGGTGATTCACAAGAAATCCGCACCATATCATCCTCAGGCCAATGGTCAGGCTGAAAGCACTAATAAGATCCTTTGTAACGTACTGACGAAACTCGTGAACAACAAACGTTCAGATTGGGACAAACAGTTACACCACGCTGTTTGGGCATATCGAGTGGCCTACAAGACCGTACTCAATGCAACTCCCTTTCAGATGGTTTTTGGTCAGAATGTTGTGCTTCCTTTGGACTTCTTGATACCGACCCTTAAGGTTGCACAAGAACATCAGTGGACCGGCCATGAATTATCAGCGAGAATAATGGACTTGGAACGATTAGGAGAAACTAGGCTAAAGGCAGCAGCAGGCATATACGCAGCAAAGAAGCGACAGAAAGCATATTTTGATGCACATGTGAAGGATAAAGCCCTAAAAGAAGGAGATTTAGTTCTAGTATATACGCTAAAGCAACACGCACGTAAGTTAGAAAAGCGAGGTTATGGACCTATGATCATTAACAGACTCTCAACAAGTGGAGCAGTACAATTAGCCACTTTAGAAGGAGATATAATGCCTAATTACATTAGTGGCTGTAGAGTCAAGTTATATCAGGAACCTCTTACTGAGGATATGCTTAGACGACTCACGTTGGCAAAGAAGCGTAAGGAGGAAGAAAATAGAATACGAGCGGAAGCTCAGGCAGAAGCAATAGAACGCATTAAACGCATGAAGTTAAGAAGACAAGGACTAGGGAGAGAACATTATAACCATCTGGAAACTACACCCAGATATCCCATGGCCATGTGTCAAGTAAAGTCAACCACTCATCCTAGCATAGTGGACAGGAGACCATTCATTACAGTCAGGCTAGAGCACGGCAACCCTTGCCAAGAGCTCAGGGCTTTAATTGACTCAGGTGCTGCGACTAGTGGGATTAGATGGTCCCACTATAAGGATTCAGGAATAGAAATGCGGCCAATTGAGGCATACCTCATAGGCGTAGGAGGCATGGAAACCCCTTGCATGGGTGAGGTGGACCTTCCTATCCTCATTAAGGATGTGACCATGACAGTGAAGCTACTAGTGTGCCATGATGACGACCTGATAGAACCCATAATCCTTGGCCAAGATGGCTATACGATCACTCAGTGGACCTAAATCTTAGACAAGGCTCCGTACAAATTGGAACCTCAGAGCAAAAGCGAGTGATACCGCTTGACTTCCCCAACGGCATTCCGATTGAGGTTTGTAACCCTAGACCCTATGAAATGCATGCGACGGAAGACCGGAAGATCTTGGGTCAGACCAGTCACGTTACGTCTACACCAACCCACTCGGGCTTGGCTAGGGACAGTTGTCAATCAAAAGGACGACAGGAGATCTTCCCTGGGGCTTCCTGCAAAGTAGAAGGGGAAGCTACCCAACCGCTAGGGCAGATGAACACAATCAGCGGTCAGGTGGGTTACATCAGCGGCCAAATGAGCACAACACCCTGCGGTGCTCATCCTTCCAAACTTGCTGCGGACTGGCCTAGATTAAAGATAAATAACGCATCACTTCCTAATGGGCAGGTCACGCAAGTGTTGGATCTCCCTTCTTTTCCAAAGCAGAGCGTCCAATGGACCTCTCAAACCCAACCTCAAAAAAGTCAACCACAACAGAGGAACCCAGACCGACGACATCACGAGACAAGGCAAGGAAAGAAGCAGTATCAACATCACAGAACAAGTGGCACGAAACAAATATGGGTGCGAAAAGGACAGCAACCACAGGCTATTGGCAACACTGCAGACGAGAACAGGATAAAGTTGCAACAGAAGCAGAGTTCGCATCCAAAGTCCCCTCGATCTTCTTCTACACGTACCAGTACTCGACAGATTTGGATCGCCAAGAAATATCTTATCCATAGACCCACACCCAGGCAGATTTGGGTACCCAAACAATGTATTATATCCCAACCCTCAAGCCATGTAATATATACCCCTCAGAAACCTTTTCATCCTTCAATACCACCAAACCCGATACCACTTTTTGTACCTCAGCAGAAACATACCACCCACTCGGAGACACTTAGGAAATGGATACCGAAACGTATCCAGACGTCTTTTTGTACCCCATTATCTAACAATTTTCCCACCCCGTTTAAACTCCACCCTTGTACTAATTCACCCTCAACCAAACCTTGTATAAATTCATACACCCAAACCCCACATCATGCATAATAACGGCTCATCAAGAAATGTATGCATAATCTGACCATGTAGGTGTCTAGAGACCCGCATTAGTTTTGCAAATAATCATTGCATTAATCACTTCACGACACTTGGCTACACGGGTTACACATCGGTTATGGAAAGGGATTGCGGTCTCACCTTAATGGGATCATAATTAATTTCCATACTAATGTGTTAATCTTTTGTAGCAGATCTTTTCCATTAGCTCATCAGTCATCATGCAAACCGAAGCAGGACCATCGGAAGCAGGCCCCAGCGTGGCTGCGGTGCCCCTCAATGTTTTACGAGCAGAGTCCCACCCGACCGCTCCACCGCCAGAGTTCCAAGGATTTTCGGGACCCATGCCAATCGATAACCCACCTATGGGATACACAGAGAAGATACACCGTAACTCTCACTGGTTTCAAGGCCTAGCAGGACCCTTAGCAGACGCTGATTTCATTTTTGAAGCAAATATGACATTTGATGACCGCACATGGGGCAAGTATCAATTCTTCTCAAGAGAATTCGAAGGCCTACAGAACACCCAGGACTTAACTCATGTTTGGGCTAGAGCCGGCTTCAAGGAGTATTTCAGTGATCCTCTGCCCAAACCTGACTTTTATAGGTGTTATTACTTAATCACCACTTTGCTGGCCTCAGAGAATAAGGACATCCCAGGAACCTTTATTTTGCCTTCTTTAGTGGATGATCCACCTTACAAAAGATTTTATCTTTCGAAGGATTTAATCAGAGCTGCTATCAAGATTCATGGAACACACACTCCAACGGAGAAAGAAAGGCTAGTCCCAGAGCAGATGAAACGTGGTGATGTAACTAAGTGGGAGGATATTTCTGCTATAACACCTGAGCTCTCTAAGCCATTACGGATATGCATGCAGCACTTTGCTTTCCCAGCTCAGGATCGTTTTACCATGCCCCACAAGAGAATCTGGTTTGGATTATACTTAGCATGTACTGGACCGCAAACGGTTGATCTAGCCAGCTGGATCATTGATCAGCTCTATTTGGCACAACATCGATGGGAGCGAAAGAAGGTAATCAATGGGTGCTGCGCCCTCACCAGGATCATATATATGTGCTTGGCATATGACTTACCCATAGAGCGTGCCATGACCAGTGAGGAACTCAAAGCATTTAAAGGCACCACGAGGAAGGCTAGAAAGTCTAGCAAAGGCAGAGCCGGAAAGCGGATGAGAGGTACTATCCCGTGCCTACAAGTCCCAGAATCACCCTCTCCACAACCATCTCCAGAGCAGTCACCAACAGCAGCCACTCCCACAGTACCACCAATTCGTATACGGTTATCTAGACCAGTGGTAACGGAGGGCACCACCAGTACGGTCGCACCCCAAGCAGCCACAACCACAGAACCTATCACCCCAGCAGCTGAACTTCCCACCACTATCGGTGCGGAAGCTTTCTCTTTTCCAATACCGCATTTAGAACCAGGACAAGCAGAGCCACTGGACCAAACCTTTGATTTTGAGATGCCTGATGCATTCTCCAATCAGTTCCAGTATTCAGAAGGACACTTGTTTTCTCAAGAATTTGAACGGCCTAGCTACCCTAGTACACCCAGGGATCAGCCACAAGGACAGGTCGTGTCCAGCTCTGATGACGAAAGGACAGCAACCGATGACGACGAAGGAGACGACGAAGCTAGCCAGGGAACACATGAATCCCAAGAGCATGAACAGACAGATGGCCAAGGCCAACAAACAGACACACATGGCGATACTAGTACCCATGAAGACGAAACTTACGAAGTAGCCGCTTACACACTGGCTATTAAGAAGCTGTATAGAACTATGGAAAAAGTTTGGGCACGCAAAAAGCTGACAGAGGAAGAGAGTCAAAAAATAATAGAACAAGAACTTGTCACAGGCGGATTCGAAGACGCCTATATCAAAGGATTCAAAGAATTAGTCAAATCAGTAGGTTCCAACGAAGCCCTCAGGTACTTGCAAAGAAAGCCACTACCACAGTTTGACCCCCGCAGAGTACGACTACTTTCAAAGCCCGTCGAATACATTCGTGTACCAACCGGAGCACAATCTTCAGAACAAGCCAGGGAGGCACGCCTCGTCCCCGAAAGTTCATTACCCGTAGAAACAATCTTTGTAGATTCCCCACCTCGCGCTACAACTGTACAAACCTCAGTAGCACCGACCACCCCAACCGCTCCTCTCTCACCGCCAGTCCATCCAGCCTCCCCTATTCACCCTCCTTCCCCCAGACCAACATCTCCATTCGCCGGTGGTGTTGCAGAAACCGTCTTTACGACCACTCACCCCACAATTCCCGCGCCCATTAGCCCTAATCTATCCCTTCCCACACCCACCTTCCTATCCCACCAATCTTTTGCATCTTTCCCCACAACTCCAAGACCCCTTTTCCCATTCCCCCCGCCATTAACCTTCTCCCCCGTCTCACCTCCTCGACCCACTGTAACCCCTCTTTCCCCTTTCCACCAAGCTGCTCCAACCAGCCCCCCTATAAATTACCCCTCAACATTTGTAAATCCCGTATTTACACCAGCACGAGCACCCACGATCACACCAATATTCACGGTCACCGCACTAGATACGTCCACTGACATGGACATCTCACCACCCACTGCACCATCACTACCTTCACTCACGGCACAAACATTTTTAGGCACATCACAATTTTCAACAATCACTACATCATCCACCTTCCCATCCCCATTCCCCATTCCCGTTGCATCTACACCAACTGCATCTTCATTTAGCACCCCGTTAATACTATCACCCACTGTAGATAATGCATTCCGACAGATG
Organism: Ceratopteris richardii; assembly: GCA_020310875.1. Classification (NCBI taxonomy): domain Eukaryota; kingdom Viridiplantae; phylum Streptophyta; class Polypodiopsida; order Polypodiales; family Pteridaceae; genus Ceratopteris; species Ceratopteris richardii. The sequence goes on from CM035406.1 coordinate 226,953,590, forward strand.
TTCATGTGTATGACGCAAGTAAGAGATGAGTTCACATCTCTTGGCGATAATTATCAGCAGCTGCAGAGGACTACCAATGACTTACAATCACAGCTTAATTTATTGTCTATTGAGAATGCCTCTCTGAACACCCGATACCAGGAATTACGCGACGCATATCACAAATTGGAGCTAGAAAGCGAAGAAAAGACCAAGGAAGCCACTGCTGACTTGGATAATTTATTAAGAACCCAGACAGTCCGCAATGCAACGCTAACACGAAACATGGGCTTACTAAGAAGACACCTAGCCGCAGCAAAAGAGGAGAACCAGAGACTCCAAGAGCAGAATAGAGAGAATTTGGAAGCGGCATTGGACCATCCAGAACAACCCTTAAGTCCTAGCAGATTCAAAGCAGTCCCATCCGAAGCAATGAAGATGTTGCTAGAAGACCATGTTAGACTGCTCGAGGACTATGATCGGATGAACGAAGAGCATCAGAAGTTAAAGGAAGATCACAAGCTACTACAGCTCAGAGAACCGGCAACACAACAAGTACAAGTAGCATCAGAATTACCCGAACCTGTGGACCCCTCTCCTGACCTCTTAGAGGAACTCAACTCATTACGGGCCCAGGTATCGACCCTTGAATCACGGATTGCAGTATATGAAGCGCCACCAAGGCCAGATTCCCCACCTGAGCTTCCAGCTGAGGAAGAAACGGTCACCATCCCGGTGGAGGAAACATTTGAAGAGGCGTACGAGCCACAGCCCATCCCAGGCGGACAAGTCACGGCCGAGGGCCAGATGACGTACGAACTTCCAACTCCCGCATGGATGAAGACTGTGGAGGAAATGGGCAGAACCCACTCAGCCAGAGTCGAGGCCCAGCTACATGCTATGGCCATGATCGAAGAAAGAATTTTGCAATCTCCCTACTTTGCTCAATTGGCCCCACGCAGGTACATATCCGGGCATGAGCTTCAATACAAACCTTACTTCATGCTAATGGCCGAATACCAGCTGGCCATAGAGAAGCGAACTCGCAAGAAACCATCACATGCAACTCAATTCGAGCCTGAAGACTTGCCACTGGATGCGCAACAAGGCACTATTTATCAACCAGATTGGCGTACACGTCTTTTACAGGAGTACCCTGAAATGATGAGCACATGGGTTAAGGCACCTTTACATTTAAAATACAACCCATGTTGGGGACCCGTGCCACGTCGCCGCTCCTGGACTGCCTTCGCCATCAAAGTACAAAACAATAAGCAGTGCCTAGACTGGCTGAACTACCCATATTTCAGGCCACCTACAGGATCACCGACAATTGGCTACATGATGGCAACGATTCGTCACTGGCTCCCTCGCTTGAGATATATGGATGATATTGCAGCACATATGACTGTCAAGATATTTGACATGATGCAAATGATATTTAAAGTCTTCCGGCGAGTCAAAGCACCACATGTTAATACCCCGGGCTTTGAGCATGGCAACTTGGATCTCGCATATGACATGAGTATGACGCCATCGCTCCGGGTGTGTTATGCCTGGCATAGCAGAGTCAAGTATTTACCGGCGTGCTACAAGCAAACATTCGAAGAAATGTTCACCACCGGTTTCTGGGAATACCACTCTGAAGTATTCATCAGCAGGCCGACTCACTTATTGCACTTATTTGCCTGTGAATAGTTGGTGTATTCCACGCATTACAGACTCCCACCATCAGATGAACCACAACCAGTTAATTGGGAGAAACTCGAGGCAGACCTAGCCCGAGGCATTCGAGTATCTGAGCACACCCTCGCTCACGACCTCCTACAAAACTACATCCGACAGACCGCACAGCAAGGTTCTGTCGAGGACGACAGAAGCGAGAGGGAGGGGGGTGTTGGAAGCAGCCAGAGGCACAGACGCCATGGAAGCATGTAACAACGGAGCAGGGAGCCAGTCGGATCAATTTCTCAAACAAATATGTTTTTTATCACTTTTCAAACACTCAACAGTGATTTTTATCACTAATTGTAACATATGTAACATAGAAAACCCCATTTTGTAATCCATAGCTCCATTTTGTGCAAGCCGAGGAGTCCTCGAGCTTGAGGAGCTTAGGTAGAATGCGCGTACCAATTTTTGTTATTTTTAGATACCGTTTACCCTTCCAAATAGCATCTAGGACCTATTTTTTAACTATGCCGGTCACTAGATGTGAAACCGGTCAAAACTAGTCTAGAAACTATAAAAAGAGCTAGAGAGCTCATTTTTGAGGTTGGTTCAGGTTAGCTTGTTGGAGTTTAGAGTTCTTTTGAGCTTGTAATAGTGTTCTTGAGTAATAGAGCTAATTTCCCACCTTCCATTGTGTCTTGCTTGTCTCTTCATTGTGTGTGTGTGTGTGTGCATTTCTATGCTTCTCACCTTCACTCTCACATCATCTCACATTCACGATCTTCATATCACTCCTATCTCTTCCGCGGATTGACAATTAAGGAGGTGGAGCTTCTTAACGTGGTTCTCACCATTGTGCTAGAGCAACAACATAGTACGCATGGGACCCCCTTTTGTGACACAATGGAATTGTTCGGAAAACCATTTGTTTTTCAAGTCAATGACAATTGTTGCTAGTATTCAGAACACAAACACTTTTTAACATGTCCAATACACACACAAACATCGGACTCACAAGCTTCCATCACTCATCCATGTCAACAATAGGAAAGGAAAGCTATATTGATAATCATTATTTACAAGACAACCATTAAGGATATAAATGGGAATATACAAAGAACCTATGAATAGAGGTTCAATATGACCACAAAAGCTATAAACAGAATACTGTGGGGATTGAAATCATGACCTACTATCTATAAGTATAATGGACTAACCTTTTGCCCCTAAATCCATGGTTGAGGATTACTTCCTAATCTTCCCTCTTATGGTGTGGTTCAACCATCTCTTGCTTGTCATATCGTGATCTTAACACTCTCTTCCCCTTTTAGAGATCATTTTCCTTAATGATCAATCCTTGATCTCCCCTTAAATTGAGGTCATCACCCTTGCACAATCTCTTGAACCTTCTTGTTCTCAACCTTGGTCTCTTGAACCTTTCCTTTGTGCTTCTTGGCCACTTGCCTACGAACTTTCCTTGCGTTCAACCTTAGTGTCTTGCGCCTTGCCTTTGTGCTTCTTGGCCACTTGCATATGGACTTTCCTTGCACTCAACCTTGGTATCTTGAACATTGCCTTTCTACTTCTTGGCCACTAGTTCACGGACCTGTATTGCTCTCAACCTTTGTCTCTTGAACCTAGTTCTCCACCATGTAAGATATATCGGATCCTCAATCTAGTGCTTCCATTAGAGAGTTCATTCCGAGAGCTTTCCAATGGAATCTCACATTTCTAAATTTGATCTATGGATTGGGAGATACACTCTAATCCTTGATGAGCTCATCTTTGAAAGTGACACGTGTGCTTGCCCTAGCCTACTTCCTATGCTCTCATACCATTGTGGGATTTGAACTCATGATCTACTGGCTAGGAGTATGATGGGCTAGCCACTTGCCCCAAAAGACATGGTTAAGGATTACTTCCTAATCCCCCCTCTTAGGTGTGGTTCAACCATCTCCTGCCTATCATATCGTGAGTCTAACAAGTACACATGAGGAGACCATAAAATCAACTCCCCAATGATAGGCAAGACATAAAATTATGGGAGAGCAACCATCAGCATCAAGCATTAATCAAAAAAAAAATGTTGGATGCTTTTAGACATTTCTTTTCTCAAAGCCTTTATTCTATTTCATCACAATGTAATATAAATTTTGGTAAATTTTACAAGTCGAAGGAGATCTTTTGTAATGGCCAAGGAGTCCTTGCACCCATCAAAAGTTTGTAAAAAATCTTAGAATAATCTATGTGGCTCTCAAGAATAAATTCTAACTAAGGCAACCAACTCATATCACAACAAGACAAATAGTTTAAGTATATAGCACAATAAGAGCTCACTTTTAAAGTTTTTTTCTCTTTCGATAAAGAGACATCTTCATCAAATTCATAATCTTTCCTGGATGCCTTATTTTTCTCTTTTTGTACATGCAATGCTTGGAACTAGTGTTTGAAAGCCTCATATGTTTTAGGGAGGAACTTCAATGCGTGCTAAAAGTGTGGATATTTTGAAGATGTCGGAGGTGTAGTGGAAAACAATTGGACTTTGGAATAAAGTTCTGAAGTTCAATACATGATCTATTCTTGTGTATTCCCAACATGGTTGTCTTGCAATAAGCCATATTCCATAAATTTCTACGTTTAGTCTAGTCTCTAAGAGCATAGTCTAATGCTCCTTTGGCATCCACCATGTTATAAAGTGGATTCCTTAAGTTAAGCTTTGGGTTCTTAGGAGTAAAACAAAGTCACTTGTTGTAGTGGTTAAGTCTCAAGGAAGGGAAGGAGGAGGTCCTGGGTTCAAATCCCATGAGGGACATGGAAGAAGTTTTTGTCCAAGAACTCTTAAGCCTTCTAGAAGGTCCACTTGAGTCAACTCAAGTGAACTAGGACATGTCATTGGCCAACAACTTAAGTGGAATTGAGAGAACTCGGACACATGGTAGACATCTAGCCACTTGCCAGTATAAACACTCCTTGAAAGAGGCTATATATATGATGCTTGATTGGGATGAGAGGAGCATTCATTCTCTAGTTGCTGCTCACGATCTTGTCATTACATTGGTATCAGATCCTTTTGGCGATCTTGGCACTCCTCTTGGGCATTCTTGGTGGCCGACACACAACCTTGAAGCTCTGTATGCAAAATGCTTGGGTAGAGGTCACCAATTGAGTGTGAACCTCCCCCACTTAACTAGAATTGAGAGAACTTGGACACGTGGTAGCCATGTAGCCACTTGCGAGTCTAACCACCCCTTGAAGGAGGCTATAAATATGAGGCTTGATTGGGAGGAGAGGAGCATTCATTGTCTAGTTGTTTCTCGCGATCTTGTCATCACATTGGTATCAGATCCTTTTGGTGATCTTGGCACTCCTCTTGGGCATTCTTAGTAGCCACACATAACCTTGAAGTTGTGCATGCAAAACGTTTGGGTAGAAGTCAGCAATTGAGTGTGAGTTCCCTTGGATTTCAAGAAGAAAGCTAAGAGATGTTCTTGCTTAAGTAGGCCTCTTTGAGTGGTGAGAAGGCATAGATGGGATAATTCCCATTGATCACAGTTACTCACATGGTTTTAGATTTTCTATATCTTTATTGCAACCCGAGGGACATCATTTCTCTACATACTAGCTATCCCAGAGCCATTCAATTGCTTTTATCTTCATTTATCAAGCCAAGGGTGGAGAGATAAGAACACTTTTATTTCTCAATGATATTAAACTTCTTCCATAATCAACCAAGAATGATCTTAGGCTAAGTTTTTTATGTCTTTTTATAAAAATCTTGATCATTTATTTTGAAGAACTCTTTCAAGTACTTTATTGAAAAATATTTTTGTGTCTCTTTTGTATATAAAGGCATTGCCTCTTCTTCTATCATCATAAATCTTCAAGAGGCACATCAAGCTTTGGGGACCACTCTCTCTTCTGCATCTTTGAAGGAGGAGGACATCAATCAATCCATTCAATATAGAGGAATTGAAGAAGAGCTTGGAGTTTGATTATTGATGGAGATGAAGTAGATTGAAGGAGAAGGTTAGTGGTTTTTCTTGAATTTGGATTTGTATATCATAATTGAATTTATAATTGTGAATTAATATCATCTCACTTCTACGTAGCCATTAGTATTTAAACATTTCATATACACTTCATCCACCCTATGTTTGGGTCTTGTACTTCCCAACAATGTTTATTAATTCCACAAAAATCATATGCTGATCCCGAGTTGATTGCTCATAATTACATTTTGTAGTAAATGCCCATTCTCCATTTTGAAAAAGTAAGTAAAAGTAGAAGTAGAGGTAGAATTAGAAGTGTTTGTCGGCACTCAGTCTTAGAAGTAGAAGTGCTTGCAAAAGTAAGTCTTTGCCACCCTTTACTTTGTCTTTTTAACAACAAGTTTAGGAAAAGTATTGATGATATAATCATTTGCGTTACAATATTTGTGAATTTTTTTTCTTACCATCTTTTTCTTGCTTCTTTGATTGAACACAACTACATATTTTTGTCTAGTAGATGAAGAGTTCTCATTAGAAACAAAGGCTTGATTTGCAATACATATAATGGACTTGTTTTCCTTGTATTGATCTTCTTGTATCAAAATATAAGGTAAATCTTCAAATGTTAATTCATTTGGGTTCTCATCATCAACCAAAGAATAGAAGAAAAACTCTAACAAGAATCAAGCAACCCATTCAAAACACTCTTCACAGGAACTATGTAGCAGGAATTTGTTTATAAGAATTACTTAATCCTTCAAGTCTTTGATCTTTACGAGAAAATTTTCCATATAATCACACTTGTTCATATGCCCACTCTCCAACTATTTTTGAAGCTAAGAAACTCAATCCTCATTTTTCGTTTAATATAGTGAGGCAAGAGTATACCAACCATGTTTTATTGATATGCATGAGCGAATATAAGGGATAATAGCACACCCCATAAATAAAGCCATCAAGAGATGGGTCTATGCATCTTGAAGTCGGTCTAGAATGGTTGAGGGTGCAACAAGTTTACCTAAAATACTAAATTGGAGTTGTAAGAGGAATTAAAGTAGGAACTACATTAGATCTCTAATCTTGAGCACCACCTCCACCAACTAGATATTCAACATTTATAGTTGTGAGATGACATATTTTTGAATACTCCACAATATTCCATAGCACCTTTTGAACCACTTAATGACGCATCATTTATGCCCAAAATGGGTAGTTGGAACCATCCAATGTATCCTCGAAATCTATTATCCAAAATACATCATTTTTTATCAATAATTAATGATTGTACCTTGACACAAAAAGTTGACTATTTCTCAAAGAAGTTGAACAACATTATCTAGTGAAGTTCTAATAGACATATAATAGAATTTGGGGTGCTTGTACTAGAAAATAGATAATTGAACATGAATTGGAAGAAAGGGATAAAATTTCCTCTTTTCATCCATAATTAATGATTGTACCTATACATAAAAAATTGATTCTTTCTCAAAGAAGTTGAACAAAAATACCCAATGATGTTCAAATAGATGTATAATATACTTTGGGGTGCTTGTACTAGAAAATAGAGAACCAAATATGAATTGGAACAAAAGGATAAAATTTCCTCCATAGTCACTACAACAATACATTCAGAGGCCAAAACAAACTCATCATATCTTGTAGAAATATGAGAAAGTGAGTATGGGTGTATTGGCAATGCACCTCAAGAAAAATACCTATTCTTAATACCAACTGTTGGAGTTTAGGATCATCACTATGAGAAACAACACAAGGAACATGAAGAATCTTAAGAGCACAACATAGAGTGTAGTACTAACTATGGACTGTACAGAGATAAACAACCACTTATGTGGATATATACAAGCTGAGGAAAACAAAAATCTCCTAAAGAGAAAAAGAAGTGCATTAAGACACATCATTACCAAATTACACTAACATTGCTCACACATATGAAGAAATCATGATCCTCTAAGTTTGAAGAAATCATGTTTCTCTAAGTTCATGAATCTGGATGATGAACTAATCTTCTAGGCACCTATCCCCTCTATTGATATATTTAGGTAGTGATGTGTGTGAACACACTAGGACCACCGGGGCACTTTTTTCCCTCTTTTCCCCCTGCTTGTATATACGCCTATAGCCCTAATGGGCTACTTATCTTTGTACATTCTCTAGTAATACATTCAGTATTGTGTGTTGTGCTCCAAGCTTCTTCTTCTTCCTTGTGTTGTTTGCGTGCTTCCATAGACGTCTAATTCCAACAATTGGTATCATAGCAGGTTGCCGCTTCATCTAGGGCATCGTCTACACCTCTCCTGTTGCAGTCTCAGATTCGCACAAAATTTGGTGAGCATACTCAAAACGTTTTGGCCTTCGAATGCACTATCATAGCGCTTGTGCAAGCTATTTCGTCTTTTTGTGCCAAAGGTATATACCAGTTTCGGTTCGCCAGTATAAGCGTCTCGAAGCCTACTACAGGTCTAGCTAAATTCCTCTAGGCTGTTCTATTCATCTTTTTGAGATACAGTCAATTTTTCGCATCAAGGTATTTTAGTCACCGGCCATGGTAGAAAGCAGTGATGTATTCTGTATGTTGGCTGTTGAGGATAAGTTGGATGGCACCAACTACTCGTTATGGGCTTATATGATGCAACATGTATTGGTTGCAAAAGGACTATGGAACATTGTGCAGGGTGTTGAAAAATGTCCTATCACACGTGCAATTATTACAATTGCAAGTACTGAAGTTGATGCAGAAGGTGTCGAAGATGATGATATTCTGCATATTCATGTTTGTACTACAATTTCTGCTACACCTACTGTAGAGCAGATTTGCTGGGATGGCAGAGATGCCCAGACACATGCATTGATAGCTTTGTCTTTCAAAGGTGCCATTATTCCTCACATACGCTCTTGCAGAATAGCTAAGGATGCTTGGGATACACTTACCACATTGTATCAAGCTAGGAATGAGGCTCGTGTTGCTTACCTCCGAAAACAGTTGGAGAGTGAGCACATGAATGAAGGTGATTCCATGGAAAATTTTCTAACAAAGATCAAAGACTTGAAGGAATAGTTGATTTCTGCTAATAAGGTTATACCAGATAGCTCACTTGTGCAGACCGTTTTGAATGGTCGTCTTGATTCATATCAGAGTTTTGCATCTACTCTTCAGTTGATGATGAAAGGCAATCCAAATTCCTTGTCATTTGAGGAGTTATTCTCTGTTCTATTGCAAGAGGATCAGTCCAGACAGAATAGGTCCATTATGCATGTTGCAGATCAAGCTTTCCTGGATAGTCGGAAGGGCAAAGGAAAATGGAGCTCTTCAATTAGTAAGCAGAAATTAGCTAATTCTACACAATCGAAGAGGGAAGACAAAGATGAAAAGAAATTCAAAAAGCAGAAATTGTTTTGCAAGTATTGCAAAGGAAATCATCATATCATAAAGAACTGTCCAAAACTGGCTACTAAAGAGGCAAAGAAAAAAGAGGTTGGAATGGTTGTTGCAGAGGCCTCTACACCAAAAACAGAGTCTGTTAATCTTGTGCAGGAAGAAGAATGGGCATTTACAACTGTTTGCAGTTTTGACCCATCTTCTCATGAGCAGTGCATGTCTGAAGTAGACTCAAATGTTTGGTACTTTGACAGTGGGGCGACCAAACATATTACCTCGTAGCGCAGTTTCTTCTCTTCACTTGAGCCTACCCCTACAGGGAATACTGTTACATGAGACAAAAACTCCTCTTATCCTATTATGGGAGTTGGTAAGATCGTTTTGACTAATGTTGATGGTAGTTCTTTCACTTTGTCAGATGCTTTGTTTGTGCCAGGGATCAAGAAATATATATTATCAGTTTCTGCATTAGCCAAGATTGGCTTGGTGGTGAAATTTGTTGATGACAGATGTATTGTTCATGATCTGTCAAATGGTGATGTGATTATTGCTTTTGGCATTTTATGTCGTGGGCTATATAAGCTCATGGACTATGAAAGATTTGTAAATGATTTGGCATGTTCAGTACATGATTCTCAGGCTATGTCAGATGCAAAGCTTTGGCATGCACTCTTTGGTCATCTGAATTTTGATAGTCTGCTATGCCTACAGAAATCTGAAATGGTGTCCTCTTTGCCCAAACTTGAGGCACCCGGAAAACATGTTTGTGAAGGCTGTATTTTGGGCAAAATGCAGCATTCTTCCTTTCCAAAAGATGGTTCAGTTTGGGCTACTCAGAAATTGCAGCTTGTACATAGTGATGTCCGTGGTCCTATGCAGACACCTTCTTTTGGAAATTATCTTTACTTCGTGACTTTCATCGATGATTTTTCCAGGCATGCATGGGTATATCCATTGAAGGAAAAGTCTAAAGTGTTCATGTGCTTCAAACAGTTTTTGGTTTTGGTTGAAAATCTGGCAACATGTAAAATGGGCACCCTTTGTTTTGATCGAGGGTAGGAATATATGTCTTCTGATTTTAATGCTTTTCTGGCTGAACGTGGGATAAAACACCAATGTACAGTGCCATATACACCTCAATAGAATGGATTTGCTGAACAAAAGAACAGGTCACTCATGGAGATGGCGAGGTGTATGGTCAAGAGTCAGGCTTTACCACACAGTTTCTGGCTTGAGACTATCATGTGTGCAGCATATGTACTTAACAGTTGTCCCACTAAAGCGCTGCAGTCTATCACTCCATATGAGGCTTGGCATGATTGCAAGCCATCTGTTGCTCATTTGCGTGTTTTTGGTTGTTTGGCATATGCATTAGTGCTTGAACAACATCGTAGAAAATTGGATGATAAAGCAGTAAAATGCATTTTTGTTGGGCACAGTTCTAAAAGTAAAGGCTATCGTTTGTATCATCCACAGAATAAACACATTCTGGTTAGCCGTGATATTGTTTTTGTGGAAGATGCTATTCAGCCATCGCTTTCATGTACTAAGGAGACATCTGTTAGCTCCAAAGACATGTATGATACTTTGCTGCCTCTTTTTATAGGTGGACAGTCTAGTGATGGTCCTAATGAGGCAACTTCTCAGCCTTTGTAGGTTTCATGTGATGATGCATATCATTCCATTTCTAATGCAGATTTACATGATGCACTTGTTGATGATATATCGTACTCGTTCAGGCTCTCATAGTGCCTCTTTTGCATCAGATTGCTATGCTATGGCTGCATCTAGACTCTTTGATGAGAATGAGTCTGTTTCATTTGATGAAGCACAAAATTCAGAAAATTGGATGAATGCTATGCAATCTGAATACGATGTTATAATGAAGAATGGTACTTGGTCTTTATGTGACTTGCCTCCTGGCAAGAAGGCCATTGGGACTAAGTGCGTATACAAGCTGAAGCGTAAGCCTGATGGTACAGTTGACAGGTATGAGGCTAGGCTTGTTGCAAAGGGTTATGCGCGGGAAAGAGACATTGATTTTGATGCGACCTTTGCACCTACTTGTCGAATGACTACTGTTCATATAGCATCTATGCACTTGCATCTCATCATGGTTGGAATGTACATCAGTTGGATATCAAAACAACATTTTTGAATGGCGACTTGCATGAAGAAGTGCATGTTTTTCAGCCTTGTGGCTTTGTGCAAAAAGGGCATGAAAACCAGGTGTGCAGGTTAAAGAAGGCATTATATGGTTTAAAGCAAGCAGCACGTGCTTGGTATAGCACATTGACAGTTGCGAGGAACCCTGTGTTCCATGCTCGCACTAAGCACATTGAGGTGCATTATCATTATGTCAGGGAGAGGTTCTTTGCTGGGGAGATCAGCTTGGTATATGTGCCCACACAGAAGAACATTGTAGACCTTTTCACAAAGGCTCTGCCTAGGGAGAAGTTTGAAGCTTTCTGCAAAGCTTTGGGCGTACTTCCTTTTGTGGATTGATTCCACATAGCTTGGCACTTCCTTATACATGAGTGCCATCTCCCTGTTCACCATATCACTCCCACGGGGGATTTGTTGATATATTTAGGTAGTGATGTGTGTGAACACACTAGGACCGTCGGGGCACTTTTTTTCCTCTTTAGGAGGTTTTTTCCCCCCGGCTTGTATATATGCCTATTGCCCTAATGGGCTACTTATCTTTGTACATTCTCTAGTAATACATTTAGTGTTGTGTGTTGTGCTCCAAGCTTCTTCTTCTTCCTTGTGTTGTTTGCGTGCTTCCGTAGATGTCTAACTCCAACACCCTCTATTTTATAAAAAAATGTTCTTATGAAAAAGGATGATTTCCTCACAAGTGGGAAATTATAGTTATTTGCAACTCATTATAGCGTGTATAGATATCCACTCAGTGTGAAAATCAAGAAGCATCAAGCTTCTACAATCTTGTCGCCGAATTCCAGGTGTGGAGGTTGCAAGAATAAATGATTGAAAACCATAAAAATGTGATAAACTTGATTAAAGGATGATCTGAGATATATGTTGTGTTGAAAAGGACTCAACCTACATGGCTAATTAGATAATTGAAAGGAAATTGGATAATTGAAAGGAAAATGGATGAAATCTGGAAAATAAAACTTAAATATAACAACAATGCAAATGGAAGAAACATGTAGAATTCAAAACAAAAGCTAACATGTAACATCGCTTAACATATTGTACAAATCCTACTTCGGTAAGACATTCCACTTCATGTTACTTGCACCATTATGTGCCTTGATCTATATCTATCTATCTATCAATCTATGTGTGTGTATATATATATATATATGTGTGTGTGTGTGTGTGTGTGATCTAAGACCTTTTACAAAGCTTTGATGGTGCAAGGACTCCAGCTTCGCCATTACAAAATTGTCCCTTTGGCTTGCAAGAAGTTATAATTACATTACATTGTGATGAAATAGAACAAAGGCTTTGAGAAAAAAAATGTCAGTAAGCATCCAACATTTTTTTTCTTCATTGATTCTTGATGTTCATGGTTGCTCTAACTATTGAATAGGAACTCATAGGTAAGAGATAGCCAATTTCATTAATAATCCAACATCACCATGGGAGCTAGAATTCATTTAATGGGATTTTTAAATCTTATTTGAAAGAGATTAGTACATCTCATGTGGGATAATTCCCCTCAAAGGAGGATGAATACATTGGTAGAAGCAAATGGCAAGGTGCCCAAATACAAAAGTGGTATAATATAAAATGGAAATAAACTGGAAATGGAGTGCCTGCTAGATACAAAATGAAGATGCACTCATGCGAATACAAATGTAGATGATGTAGGAGCAATCATGTTGTCAACACTCCCTCTAGAGCTCCATTTTGGAGCGGTTGAATGTTGTAGAGATCCACCACGTGCTGGAGTGGAACCGGAGGTAGAGCCTTTGTGAACATGTCCGCCAGGTTCTCTTGAGCGATACACTGCTCCCGAGTAATCTCTTGAGACATGAGCTTCTTGTGGATGAAATCGTATTGGATCTCGATGTGCTTCGTTTGAGCATGGAACATTGGATTCTTGGTGATGGCCAAGTTTGACTGGCCATCCATGCAGATGTATGTCAGAGTAACCTGCAATTTTTACAAAAACATTGTTTCTAAAACGATCTATTAGTTTTATAAAAAAATAACTAAAATTCTATCTTCTAGATATTCTTCTAAATATCTTCAAAAATATCTAAATAAGTCCACGTGCGTTCACACCCTCATGAGTCTTCACCTGCCAAATCAAAACACAAATCACATTAAAACCTTCAAGACATTAAAATCCATATAACATTCCATTATTCCATAAAGTATAACACATATTGCCCTTTGATATGCAAAAGGATTGAGCATAGAAAACCACCTTGTAAACAAGTTCATCAAGTTGACCAACTGACATCAAACTACATGATAACTGAGGTACGTGGCTTACATTGTGTAGAGTAAATTTTGAACCATCAATGAATTACAAAATCGCATCTCCAATCCCAACAACTTCACACTCAAAAGAGTCAGCAAGTTTCATAGTACCAAGAGACTTTGTTGCATAAGTAGAGAACCATTATTTATGTTGTGTCACATGGAAAGAAGCACCGGAATCTAGCAGCCACATGTGGGAGAGAGAATCGGCCATAAGAGCCTTAGTAGGAACAGTACTATCACGTGTCAACACATCAACATCATCAAAAATATCATTAATTTCTTCAATCTTCACAGTCAAAGTAGATGGTGCAGGTAGTTGTTTAGCATGCCCATCAACATTCTACCCCTTACCTTTAGCATTCTTTAATACATAGCAATCTTTCTTCATGTGTCCTTTCGTATGATAAGAATGTCATTTGATATCCCCCTTCCTTGATTTACTTCTACTCTTATTCTGTTGACCATTCTTTTCCTTATTCTTGCTCCTACCACGATGATGATTCTTTCCTAAGAATCACAAACATTATATGCATCTCCACTCTGAGGGCCAATCATAGATTTTCTACGAATCTCCTCACTCAAGAATGCTCCACATATATCATCATAAACCAATTTGCCACCATGTGCACTATTGCTAATAGTTGTGCCAAATGTATCCCATGATGATTTCTTTTTCATATGTATTGCATAATTCCTTCCAAACGTCCTCTACACTTTCACAATCCAATATTGTAAAGTAAACATTATCTATGCTCTAATACCAGTGAAGTATTTCAACGGCGATGCATGATAATCGACTCTCCCTCTCGAGAGCTCCATGAGGATACCCTCAAAGTAGAAAATTGAGTTCTGGATGCCACACACATCACTTTGCACTGAAGCTGCAGAATATGCAAAAAACACACCATACACGAAACATGAATATAGATTTCTTATCTCATACAAATGTGGTCAAACTTATAGTATGTGGATGACTAGGCCGCTATATGTTTTATTAAAGAACATATACAAATGAGTCCCATGGCCATTTGGCCTTTCACATGGACACTAACAATAATAATAGAGAGAGAAAGATAGAGAGAGAGAGCGTAGAGAAAGAGGGGAAAGAGATAGAAAGAGAGAGAGAGAGAAAAAAAAAAGAAAGAGAGAGAGATAGATAGATAGATAGAGAGAGAGAGAGAGAGAGATAAAGATAGGTAGAATTATATATAGAGAGAGAGAGTGGGATATGCCCGAATGCCTCTGCATGATATCAAATGGAATCTTTGGATTCGGAGGAGAGAATGGGATTTCCTTGCACCGAGTGCAAGTATTAGATATATCATAAACACACATTCAAGAATATGGACCCTTTGCTTCATATCAACTACAAAACATATGCTTCCAGTTGCATGGTTTGGCTAGTGAGCAGATCAATCCACATGACATTGCATCATCTAACTCTCGTGGGCAGAAGAGAATGACATGGGATGCAGAAGGACAAGCTACTGGTAGCATGACAAATAATGAACACATGGAATAAATGATCAAGGCATTTCATGACATAGCCAACGACCACTTTGGTGGAGACAATGTTGTGGGTTCCATGGATTCGATAGAATTTCCACAATCAAAAGCTGACAAAGAACATGAGAACATGCAAAAACTAGATTGTTTTCCACTCTACAATGGCACAAAGAAATTTGTTCTCCGTGTATCGCTTGTAATGCTCAATCTTCAATCCATCTATGGATGGTCGGATGGTAGTGTCTCTGAATGTTTAGCTAGAGTGGAGTTTAACTTTCATTGTTGCATTGAAATAGGTTTATTTACCAACATTGTTGTAATTGCTTATCACTTAAAGGCTTTTGAAGATCAATTTTTTCCAGATGGTAATGACATGCCTCCAACACATGAGGATGCAAAGAAGCTTTTACAGTCCATGGGTATGGACTACACAAAGATTCATGCATGTCTGAATGATTGTGTTCTTTTTCACAACGAGTACCAGCACCTCCACATATGTCCAAAGTGTGGAGCAAAAAGGTTTAGGGAATGACTTGTGGGCAAAGCAATCCCTACAAAGGTTCACCGCCACTTTCCTATCATCCCAAGAATCAAGAGCATATTCAAATGCAAATCCATAGCCCAGTTAATGTCATGGCATGCAAAGAGCAAATCTACAAATGGTGTAATGTGAGTGCGTGTAGATTCTGATGCTTGGAAACACATAGATAGTAAGCAGCCTTTGTTTGTTGGAGAGGCTCAAAATATACATCTAGGCCTAGCTATGAATGGTGTAAATCCATTTGGTTTATGTAGATCCTCATGGAGCACATGGCCTGTATGTTTGGTCAACTATAACATCCCACCATGATTGGCCACAAAAAACGGCCATTTGTTGTTAACCCTCATTGTGCCAAGTAAGTATAAGGTCAAAAACATGGATGTATACCTTACATCACTCTTGGAAGAGCTGCACACTTTATGGGATGGGATTACAATGCGCGACATGTCTCTACCTTTAACAAGATAGGACGTGCAAGTGCAAGGCATACTTATGTGGATGATGCATGACTGGCCTGGTTATAGTGAATTCTCATGTAATATCAATCAATTCTTCTTTCTAAACCTTGAAAGAAAAATGGATGTAGTTTTTCGAGAGAAGGCAATGAAGTTTTGCATCATTACCTCGAAGCCCATGCAGAAGTGGTTGGAGAGGCATGAGCTTGCAAAGGAGGCAAATGCACAAAGAGGTATGAGCTTGTTAAGGAGGCAAACACACAAGAAAGATTGTAGTTTTGAAAGAATTGCTCCACTCACTCTTTGCATCTTTCGAAAAGCCTCTTCTAGCCTTTCCAACAAGTACAAGGCTAGATGCAGCCTTTTCAGAAGCAAAGACAGCAGGTGAGGATATCTCTGAAGAAGGGGAGGAACTCGCAAAGGGCTGTGATTGGGAGGTAATGCTCTCAAACATTGCAAATTAGTAATGTGTTACTCTTATGCATTATTTTGACCATCATAGCACAATCCATTTTATGTGTTGTCCAATATTACAAATACACTATGCTATATTCTCATGGATGACACTTTTCAATCGCATGTATCGATGAAAATAGGTGTATTTTTTATAATGGAGTGATGGTAAATTTCCAAAAAAGTAGAGCTAGTGCAAGAGATGACAATGCCCAAGAAGGCCAACTTGAGTATTATGGAGTGATCTAGGATATCTTGAAGCTATCGTTCAAGAGGTTTGACTACTTTTTGTTTGATGTAAAGTGGTTCAAAGTAGTCACCACTATAAGAAACACAACAGTGAGGTGGGACAAGAGTTGTTTGGTTCAATTATACTCCACAAAGCTATGGATGGATGAAAGAGAGACATTTGTAATTCTCGAACACTGTGCGTTGTCGGAGAGATCCTCTCTCCCTTCATTGATAAGTAATGAAAGAAAAATTTATTGAAAAGTTCTCTTCCAATATGGTTATATATAAACTCTCAAAAATATATTTTATATGAGCTTATGATTTGACCAAATCAACTCTTGAGTAATATGGTTATATATAAACTCTCAAAAATATATTTTATATGAGCTTATGATTTGACCAAATCAACTCTTGAGTATTTTCAGGTTGAAGAAGATGGAAATGTGCATTTATACTCATTTGATTCCTTGAAATATGACTTGTTTAAATAACCTATGTATAATTATTTTGTGCATGATTATGAGAGTATGACTAAGCACTTAAATGTGTGTTGATTTTTTATATGAATCTATGTTTATATGAATCTATATATGGCACTTTGATATGTCTTGGTAACTTTTTCCTTGATGTTTCTGGTAAATGTAGTAATGGATCACTCATGACCATTCCTAGTAGAGCAAGAATTGAATAAAAATTTCATCGAGGTATTGGACTCTCTACAAGATATTCATTTTTTTTAATGAGAACCTAAGTCAATATGACATGAGTATGGTTATAACCATCATTTATATGTGTGAGAAATATGTCTGTCATAAGCATTATTAGTGCTTTTGAGAGGTTTTTATGTAAAAAGTATATTTAATGCATCTAAACGTATAATTATATTAATATAAAACTCTAAATACGTGTATGTGCGCATGAATCGTGAGTAGAAATAGTTATGCATGATTAATATGTTTGTTTTTTAGATATTTTCATTTGGCCAGATAGAGAAGAAGAAGCAAGCGTGCATCTAGAAGGGGGTAGCATGCACATCTGGAGAAGAAGAAAGTTCCATGCAAAAGGGAAGTGGCAGATTTGCATGGAAACGTGCACTAGAGGAATAGATAATCAAGGAAGGTTCTCACGCGCAAAAAAAAGGTAGGCCAATTCATCGTTCTGGTCAGGCAGATTAGCAGAGGAGAGAATGGGGGGGCTGCGTGCTCTTATTTTGGAAACCAGCGACAATGGGAGCTTGATATCTCATTTGGCATTTGCAACTACGCTGTGATGATGATCCGACTACGCACGAAGCTGAAAATATAGTGACCTATATGAACTCTTTTATTTATATGAAGCTGCATTAGTCACAGGCTATGGCTGCGTATTCGTTCATCACTTTGTGCTCATGATCTGTATTGTCGAAGTCACCTTTTGATTCGCCCGAGCATCGTACTTTGATGATGACCGCAATTTAGATTTGATTCGGAGGATGACAACATTTCTGAGAGCTTTCTGCTGAAACAGAACAACGGGTTGAAGCTCAATTTTATAGGATTCAGAATTGTGTTTTAAGCTTCTATCAGCGACTACACTTTCTATATCTGGCAATTGACAAGCGAGAGGGAAGAGGAGCCGCAGCGGGGAGGGTATCAACATCCTTCCATAGTAGAACAAGAAGAATTCGAATGCTTTTGATCAGAGGAGCACTACGACAATGATCTGCTTTTGACGATGGCATATCTGTGGGAATGATCGAAGAAGGAAACGCATGCCTGAGGAGGGGGTCCAAGAACGCTTAACTGAGGAGTTTTGATGGAATTGGGTGTATTGGTGCTGGTATGACAGCTCCACACTAGATGAAGTTGCACTACAAGTCAACTATTATGATCAACACCTAAGACGGGAGCGAATGCATTCTATGTCGACAGAGATAAAACAGAAAAGATATGGATGATGTACTGTGCATTATACAATAAATCATGTCACACATGAATTGGGAACAGTCTGTGCATGCCGCAGAAGCCTTATGAAGAGAACGGTGTCAAATAAATAGAAGAAGAACATTCTTTCTTTATCTAAAGAAAGAGCGCAGGAAACTGGATAGAGAAAGGAGAGGCGAATTTGGCATGTCCTACCTGATACTTCATGTTCTGAGCCGGTAAAGATAGGAGGAGGTCTTCATGAAAAATTAGAGGAGAACAGAAATTTATGCTTGCGCTTGGTGTGTTTTTGGGAATCGGCAGTCTTTGAAGAGATATCCAGGTGTCATATTTCATTCTTTAGATTTGTCATACGGAGGACTGGTACAACATGGATGGTGATCTGAACTACATGGTTCACAATACTCATTAAATAAAAATTGAAAGAAGCTTTGAGTGCTAGCGCTTGTACTGCTGAGGAGATTGTGGATGAAGATTGATCTACAAATTCGAAGTGTTTCAGCAGAAGAGGGCAAACAAAGGTTTATGAGTTTAAATCCATAACATTGAAGAATTGTGGAGTTTTCGTTCATATGAAATATGAACAACAGATGCTGAGGTTAACTCCTTCAATTGTACATCCATAGATCAATCGGTCAGCTCTAAAACTGTCTTTTCTTTTCTACGCAAATTATTTGAGACGTTCATGTTAAATTACATTAACAGTTTAATATGTGAATCTTCTGACAAACTTATCTCGATATCATACACTCGTCTTTTCCTTGTCGGAGGGTTCAAGCATGAAGATAATCTTTGTGTATGTATACTGTGTTGGATAACAATGATATGTAGATCAAAACCTGTATGAAGTACGTTCCACAAGTTGATGGCAAGATCAGAGTATGCATCCAATGTTTGGTTCAAACCACGGCCATTACTTAGGACAGGAGGTGAAGACTGTGCTCTCTATGTTCATATATCTGAACACATGCTTTATTGAACCACACGTTCTATTGAGTTTTCCTGAATTTCTACCGTCAAACGTTGTATTGATCTATTTAGTTTGAGGTACTACAAACACCAATTGTTTTAGTTGACTGTTGTCTGAACAGAGGTTTGCTAGTTTAGCGAAATATTCATGAGCACTTGATCTATAACGAGGGATATGATTCTGAAAAAGAGTCTTGATTGATCTATAAACTTTGACATGACTGATTATGCGCTTCAACTTCTCTGTTAGTTTAATTGAATGTGATAATTTAGATTTTATTCATGCTCTCCAAATCTAGGACGTAAGAGAGATGTTAAAACATGAGGTTTATTAAAGCCAATAGTTTTAAGATATATATTAGGTAGAAATTGACTCATATTGAAAAGGTTGATTAATTGACAAAGTTTGATTAATTGACAAAGTTTGATTAATTGACAAAGTTTGATTGATTTATGATTTGCGAGGACTCTTGATTTCTGTTTTCAGGGCTCTTAAATATATATCAAGTCTTTGATTTTTATCTCATCACATTCGCTGAATTAATGTGTGGCCGTCGAGCCTTCTATGCACCTGAGTCTGCTCCAAGCACCCAGCGTGCGCCGTATTTCCGGCGGTTGGCTTGATCCATCGACCGCTGCTTTCGCGCCTACATCTGGTGAATCCGACGTGAACAACGACATTGCGACTCAGGTACATCGGACGGGAAACAAATTCCAAGTATTTATACTTGAATTCTTTTTGTTTGCACATAGTTTAACGAAAATGAAATCTAATGTAGAAAACCTTCTGCATGATATGGAATCACGATTAGTTTCCTCTATAGATTTAAAGCTTAATTCTAAGTTTGAGTCCTTAAACTCGTTTCTTTCAATCTTAACTACAGTAGTATCTGATTTTAATGCAAATCTTAAATCAATAGATACTCAATTTGATCACGAGTTTAGGAATTTAGAAGGAATTCTTCATTATGAACTGTCAAATTTGAATGAGCATATGGAAACATTAGCAAATCATGTAAACAAAATTTCAGCATTCAAAACTATTGGTCATGACATTGCAAGTTTAAAAGAGAACATTGAAAGGTTAAACAATCAAATACATGAAAGTGCTATATGTGAATGCAAAGATAGATATCAAGTATGAGTTCAAAGTAGATCTATGTCTTCTATTGACCAAAACCTTTTATCCGATCATAGCAGAGTCACTCCTAGGCCTTTATATCAAAGACCAAAGAGAATTGTAAGATGTTTCTGGTGTGACCAACTAGGTCATACTTATGGGAATTGTATGGCCTATGAGAAAGCATGTAGCCAACAATTGGTACTAGAAAGTGAACAGAAAATATGTGATTATCAAACACAATTACCTTTGAGATTAAACTTAGGTAGAGGGGGGATGATAGAATATTTTGATCAAACAAAATTGAGTCCTAAAACCAAACTTCAAAAACAATGGAAACCTAAGAGTCATAATGAGAAAAGTAATGTATGTCAATTACATTCTATGAACACCAAGATTGTGACTAAATGTGAATGCTTGGATAATGATCAAACCTTTCTTAAACCTAAATCTATGAGTAACATTGATATTCAAACTACATTTAAGGATCAAGATACATTGAATAAGTTTAAGAAAGAAGATGTAAGGATAAAAGATGATGAAAATGAACAATTAATTGATGGAAATAAAGACATACATGAGTGTAAAACAGAACCTAAAGTCATAGAAAATGACAATAAATGTGACAAATAAAAATGATGAAAAATGTGACAAATAAAAATGATGAAAGAATAGTACAAACATCTGAAGATGAAAATCTTCAAATTCAATTAGAACATGACAAGAATATGGGAAAATGGGTACAAGAAGCCTTATAGAAGATTGAAAATAATATAAAAAACTCATCTAAAGTTAAGAAAAAGGAGAAGAATTTTAGAGAATAGTTTTATTGTGATGGAATTGTTTATTGAAGATAAAACTTTTCAAGTTTTGATATTGCTTGCTGCATATATGCCTGTTTTCCTAAAGTTGACAAACATATACCTAAATTGTTTTGTTTTATGAAGTTTTATGCTTGGAAAAGTTAGCTTATGATAAAGTTTTACATTATGCTTTGATGAACTTATGATTTTCTTTCTTTCACAAATAGGAAGAAATGTATTATGATGAACAATTATGAAGAACATAATTATTATAATGAAATGATGAATATTTTGATCAAAATGATTTTGTTTACAACAAATATGATGGTTATATTATACTATGAACATTATGATTTTTTTTTGAAATTTATGAACTTTGTTACAAAGGTTGAAAAAGCTAATGTGAAACTTATGAATTTTATTTCATAGATTGAAAAACCTATTGTAAAAATTAAGAATGCATTATTTATGACAATTATAACCAGTATGAATTTCTTATGATGAAATTTGTGACATGATGAAGATGAATCTGATAGAATATATGAATTTCTATTTGCAAGATAAATGATAATGAAGATTACTTGTTTTGTAGTTTCTATTTTATGATTGCTTACAGGTCCTGAAGATGAATTGATCAAAGCAATTGAAGATTTTATGCCAAAAAATTTGATGAACTTAAAGAGAGCTGAAGATGGAGTCAATATAGATCAGGTGAAAAAGTTCTAAACCTGATTTATGTTTTAATTTATTATGAAAGTTCATGCATTATCATAATTAGATATGTACATTCTTAAGATAGGTTAAGAAACTTCTTAAAATTATGAAAAGTAGAATTTACACTGAAGTAGGAACGTGCTTGAAGAGAAGATAGGGATTAGAGACCTATGGTTGTCATATGAATAGTTGAAGGAACCCTTAACTTGCAACTCCTAGTAGAAGTAGGCTTGTTTTATATAGGTAAGCTTCCTTAAATCTGACCCATTTTTCTAAAGAGATCATAGTTCCCGCTTTAGCCTACCTCTAGATCCTTTGCTCTGATTAGGGGTTAAGCCTTTCCCCTTCATCAAAAAAGTTGCGAAGAAAAATTGAAAGCAATACATTAATGGTTGCTGCATATGAAAAGAGAAAAAATGACAAAAGAAAATTATGATGAAAAAAGAGAGAAAAGAAAAATCAAATCATTTCAATGAATCAGTTGTGGTCTTGAAATCACTTCTGAATTGAAAAGCGGGCTATATAAGGCGGATGTATGCTAGAGGGGAGTTAGTTTTTTGTATCTTATTGGCAAGTGGCTAGGAGATGAGGATAGAAGGCTTATATAACATATGCTTTACTTATGAACAGAGTTAATAGAAGAGCTAGTACGAACACTATTTGAATGACTTCTATAGTTTCTTTTTAAAACCTATTTTCCAACTCATGCATTGATCGAAAAGGTTGAAATTCAAGCTTACATAATTTTATAAGTTTTCTTTGCTATCAAAAGATGTACTAATGATAGAGGCATTTTTTATAGACGATTTGCATTTGAGTCATGAATAATTTTCAAAAGAATTTGATATTGCCTTCTTTGATTTGCAGGTTTGGCCCATCGAGGACGATGTCCAGGTTTGGTGGGGGTGAATGTCGGAGAGATCCTCTCTCCCTTCATTGATAAGTAATGAAAGAAAAATTTATTGAAAAGTTCTCTTCCAATATGGTTATATATAAACTCTTAAAAATATATTTTATATGAGCTTATGATTTGACCAAATCAACTCTTGAGTATTTTCAGGTTGAAGAAGATGGAAATGTGCATTTATACTCATTTAATTCCTTGAAATATGACTTGTTTAAATAACCTATGTATAATTATTTTGTGCATGATTATGAGAGTATGATTAAGCACTTAAATGTGTGTTGATTGTTTATATGAATCTATATATGGCACTTTGATATGTCTTGGTAACTTTTTCTTGATGTTTCTGGTAAATGTAGTAATGGATCACTCATGACCATTCCTAGTAGAGCAAGAATTGAATAAAAATTTCATCGAGGTATTGGACTCTCTACAAGATATTCATTTTTTTTAATGAGAACCTAAGTCAATATGACATGAGTATGGTTATAACCATGATTTATATGTGTGAGAAATATGTCTGTCATAAGCATTATTAGTGCTTTTGAGAGGTTTTTATGTAAAAAGTATAATTAATGCATCTGAACGTATAATTATATTAATATAAAACTTTGAATACGTGTATGTGCGCATGAATCGTGAGTAGAAATAGGTATGCATGATTAATATGTTTGTTTTTTAGATATTTTCATTTGGCCAAATAGAGAAGAAGAAGCAGGCATGCATCTAGAAGGGGGTAGCATGCACATCTGGAGAAGAAGAAAGTTCCATGCAAAAGGGAAGTGGCAGATTTGCATGGAAACATGCAGTAGAGGAATAGATAATCAAGGAAGGTTCTCACGCGCAAAAAAAAGGCAGGCCAATTCATCATTCTAGTCAGGTAGATTAGCAGAGGAGAGAATGGGGGGGCTGCGTGCTTTTATTTTGAAAACCAACAACGATGGGAGCTTGATATCTCATTTGGCATTTGCAACTGCGCTGTGATGATGATCCGACTGTGCACGAAGCTGAACATATAGTGACCTATATGAACTCTTTTATTTATATGAAGCTGCATTAGTCACAGGCTATGGTTGCGTATTCGTTCATCACTTTGTGCTCATGATCTGTATTGTCGAAGTCAGCTTTTGATTCGCCCCAGCATCGTACTTTGATGATGACCGCAATTTAGATTTGATTCGGAGGATGACAACCTTTCTGAGAGCTTTCTGCTGAAACGGAACAATGGGTTGAAGCTCAATTTTATAGGATTCAAAATTGTGTTTTTAAGCTTCTATCAGCGACTACACTTTCTATATCTGGCAATTGACAAGCGAGAGGGAAGAGGAGCTGCAGCGGCGAGGGTATCAACATCCTTCCATAGTAGAACAGGAAGAATTCGAATGCTTTTGATCAGAGGAGCACTGCGACAATGATCTGCTTTTGATGATGGCAAATCTCTGGGAATGACCGAAGAAGGAAACGCATGCCTGAGGAGGGGGACCAAGAACGCTTAACTGAGGAGTTTTGATGGAATTGGGTGTATTGGTGCTGGTATGACAGCTCCACACTAGACGAAGCTGCGCTAAAAGTCAACTATTATGATCAACACCTAAGCACGGGAGCGAATGCATTCTATGTCGACAGAGATAAAACAGAAAAGATATGGATGATTTATTATGTAGTATACAATAAATCATGTCACACATGAATTGGGAACAGTCTGTGCATGCGGCAGAAGCCTTATGAAGAGAACGATGTCAAATAAATAGAAGAAGATCCTCTCTCCCTTCATTGATAAGTAACGAAAGAAAAATTCATTGAAAAGTTCTCTTCCAATATGGTTATATATAAACTCTCAAAAATATATTTTATATGAGCTTATGATTTGACCAAATCAACTCTTGAGTATTTTCAGGTTGAAGAAGATGGAAATGTGCATTTATACTCATTTGATTCCTTGAAATATGACTTGTTTAAATAACCTATGTATAATTATTTTGTGCATGATTATGAGAGTATGACTAAGCACTTAAATGTGTGTTGATTGTTTATATGAATCTATGTTTATATGAATCTATATATGGCACTTTGATACGTCTTGGTAACTTTTTCCATGATGTTTCTGGTAAATGTAGTAATGGATCACTCATGACCATTCCTAGTAGAGCAAGAATTGAATAAAAATTTCATCGAGGTATTGGACTCTCTACAAGATATTCATTTTTTTTAATGAGAACCTAAGTCAATATGACATGAGTATGGTTATAACCATGATTTATATGTGTGAGAAATATGTCTGTCATAAGCATTATTAGTGCTTTTGAGAGGTTTTTATGTAAAAAGTATATTTAATGCATCTGAACGTATAATTATATTAATATAAAACTCTGAATACGTGTATGTGCGCATGAATCGTGAGTAGAAATAGGTATGCATGATTAATATGTTTGTTTTTTAGATATTTTCATTTGGCCACATAGAGAAGAAGAAGCAGGCGTGCATCTAGAAGGGGGTAGCATGCACATCTGGAGAAGAAGAAAGTTCCATGCAAAAGGGAAGTGGCAGATTTGCATGGAAACGTGCACTAGAGGAATAGATAATCAAGGAAGGTTCTCACGCGCAAAAAAAAGGCAGGCCAATTCATCGTTCTGGTCAGGCAGATTAGCAGAGGAGAGAATGGGGGGCTGCGTGCTTTTATTTTGAAAACCAGCGACGATGGGAGCTTGATATCTCGTTTGGCATTTGCAACTGCGCTGTGATGATGATCCGACAGCGCAGGAAGCTGAAAAAATATAGTGACCTATATGAACTCTTTTATTTATATGAAGCTGCATTAGTCACAGGCTATGGCTGCGTATTCGTTCATCACTTTGTGCTCATGATCTGTATTGTCGAAGTCACCTTTTGATTCGCCCCAGCATCGTACTTTGATGATGACCACAATTTAGATTTGATTCGGAGGATGACAACATTTCTGAGAGCTTTCTGCTGAAACGGAACAACGGGTTGAAGCTCAATTTTATAGGATTCAGAATTGTGTTTTAAGCTTCTATCAGCAACTACGCTTTCTATATCTGGCAATTGACAAGCGAGAGGGAAGAGGAGCCGCAGCGGGGAGGGTATCAACATCCTTCCATAGTAGAACAGGAAGAATTCGAATGCTTTTGATCAGAGGAGCACTGCGACAATGATCTGCTTTTGACGATGACAAATCTTTGGGAATGACCGAAGAAGGAAACGCATGCCTGAGGAGGGGGTCCAAGAACGCTTAACTGAGGAGTTTTGATGGAATTGGGTGTATTGGTGCTGGTATGACAGCTCCACACTAGACGAAGCTGCGCTAAAAGTCAACTATTATGATCAACACATAAGCACGGGAGCGAATGCATTCTATGTCGACAGAGATAAAACAGAAAAGATATGGATGATTTACTATGTAGTATACAATAAATCATGTCACACATGAATTGGGAACAGTCTGTGCATGCGGCAGAAGCCTTATGAAGAGAACGGTGTCAAATAAATAGAAGAAGAACATTCTTTCTTTATCTAAAGAAAGAGCGCAGGAAACTGGATAGAGAAAGGAGAGGCGAATTTGGCATGTCCTACCTGATACTTCATGTTCTGAGCCGGTAAAGATAGGAGGAGGTCTTCATGAAAAATTAGAGGAGAACAGAAATTTATGCTTGCGCTTGGTGTGTTTTTGGGAATCGGCAGTCTTTGAAGAGATATCCAGGTGTCATATTTCATTCTTTAGATTTGTCATAAGGAGGACTGGTACAACATGGATGGTGATCTGAACTACATAGTTCACAATACTCATTAAATAAAAATTGAAAGAAGCTTTGAGTGCTAGCGCTTGTACTGCTGAGGAGATTGTGGATGAAGATTGATCTACGAATTCGAAGTGTTTCGGCAGAAGAGGGCAAACAAAGGTTTATGAGTTTAAATCCATAACATTGAAGAATTGTGGAGTTTTCGTTCATATGAAATATGAACAACAGATGCTGAGGTTAACTCCTTCAATTGTACATCCATAGATCAATCAGTCAGCTCTAAAATTGTCTTTTCTTTTCTGCGCAAATTATTTGAGATGTTCATGTTAAATTACATTAATAGTTTAATATGTGAATCTTCTGACAAACTTATCTCGATATCATACACTCGTCTTTTCCTTGTCGGAGGGTTCAAGCATGAAGATAATCTTTGTGTATGTATACTGTGTTGGATAACAATGATATGCAGATCAAAACCTGTATGAAGTACGTTCCACAAGTTGATGGCAAGATCAGAGTATGCATCCAATGTTTGATTCAAACCACGGCCATTACTTACGACAGGAGGTGAAGACTATGCTCTCTATGTTCATATATCTGAACACATGCTTTATTGAACCACACGTTCTATTGAGTTTTCCTGAATTTCTACCGTCAAACGTTGTATTGATCTATTTAGTTTGAGGTACTACAAACACCAATTGTTTTAGTTGACTGTTGTCTGAATAGAGGTTTGCTAGTTTAGCGAAATATTCATGAGCACTTGATCTATAACGAGGGATATGATTCTGAAAAAGAGTCTTGATTGATCTATAAACTTTGACATGACTGATTATGCGCTTCAACTTCTCTGTTAGTTTAATTGAATGTGATAATTTAGATTTTATTCATGCTCTCCGAATCTAGGACGTAAGAGAGATGTTAAAACGTGAGGTTTATTAAAACCAATAGTTTTAAGATATATATTAGGTAGAAATTGACTCATATTGAAAAAGGTTGATTAATTGACAAAGTTTGATTGATTTATGATTTGCGAGGACTCTTGATTTCTGTTTTCAGAGCTCTTAAATATATATCAAGTCTTTGATTTTTATCTCATCACATTCACTGAATTAATGTGTGGCCGTCGAGCCTTCTATGCACCTGAGTCTGCTCCAAGCACCCAGCGTGCGCCGTATTTCCGGCGGTTGGTTTGATCCACCAACCGCTGCTTTCGCGCCTACAGCGTAGGTTGTTTTTACACCAAATCCAAAAGAACCATAGTGGCTATTTGTTTTAAAAGTGGCTGCATGTAGCAAACAAATTTGTGAGGATGTCAACTTAGAAGAAGTTCCATCTGTAGTGGACTCTGAGATGCATGCGGTAGTCAAAGCAGAAGACATCATTGTCCTAGAAGAAGAGGCCTTTGAAGAAGACCAGGTACATGAAGAGGTAACAGATGATATGTTGTACGAGGATGATGATTGGGAGCATGGCCATACAAAGAGATTTGCAAGTCGCCAATGTAGAGATAGATATGCTATGCATGTCACATCTGCAAGAGGATACTAGAATAAGGGACATATGAAGTAAGCAATTGTACATAATTATTTGTGTTTACAATGAAATGAAGTCTTAATATGATACTTTTCTAACTTTGTTGTTTTTTATAGACTACTATTTTTCTATATTACTGTTACTATCCCTATGCTAATTATTTAAGTTATCTATTTATAGAGCACGATGGGAGACAACCCATTGCTTAGTTTGGATTCCATGATAGAGGAGTAGTTTCTATAATTCATATCTTGAGCACCTACTGCTTATCAGGATGCCACATCACAAGATTGGTTCTCTCAGGGGATTACTCCTATTGGTGGTACTCCCTTTGGCAATACTCTTGGCTTTATGAGTCCATCATGAGTGTCTTCTCAACCATCCCCTAGTGGCTCCAATAGTCGACGTGTGCACCAACATTTAGAACACAACACAATACAGGTGTTGTCCCATCTCATTGATCTAGGTCAGGTTCGAGATCATGTTTTAGAGGACGAGGGTCTACGGGTGGCAATGGGTCTCGAGGAGGAGGTGGATGTTGTGGAGGCGGTGTGACAGACGCAATATCACCCACAACTAGTCCTAAACCAAGTGCTTGAGATGTAACTATGCCACACAATACACCACATACACCTTGGGATGCTCATGACCATGATGACTCCAAGTTGTACCATATATGAGATGGAGCTCTAGTGATGGATGCAGTAAAAAAAAAGGCAATGCCTCAACGGATACGACAGTTGTGAACATTATAGTTTGGACACTCTATCATGATCAAGTGGAGTGCATTGGACAAGGATTGTAAGAATTACATCACAGAGGTGATCTATCATGAGTATCAGCCAGCACCTAGGCACCCTATTGTTAGCTTAGAGTGGATTTAGCACACGACATGTGAGGTGATGTGGCATTGATGATTAGAGGCTCATGACTCTTTCAACGGAGGCTTACCAAAGCTTGTATGGCTAGACATTGAGGGTGAGAGATGATTCATGATGGGCAGTAGCAAACTCCTGATCGATATTGTTAGTAGCAAGATGCGATAGCCACATGTCTAGAAGTGATCGAAGCATCACATTTGGGTAGCCACGGTTACGGCACAATGCATCACGAGTTTGTAGGTATCATTTATATGAATGAATTTGCTTATGTTAAGCACATCATGTTTGTTGATCTCATGTTTTGCGTATTTGTTGTAGGAGTTGGCAGTGCATTGTCCTTCAACATGAGTAGAGGAGACTTTCAGATATCTTCATGGGCTGGTTCCATTGTTGCAAGACTTGAAGGGATGTGGTATGGTCATTTCATGGGACAAACTACCATGAGGTGAGCTTTTGAACTTGGTTTAACGTTTTGTTGTTGTTGTTTATGAACATCGTTTCAAATTGTCTGATTTCATGAATGTGCTTTGTTGCAGGACTAGAGATATAGATGTTTTGATCCCTTTAGTTTTGTGTATGGCAGTGGTGTGCCAAAATTTTTTATTTGGTTCATATATGGCAATGTTTTGCCTTAGTTTTCTTTTTTTTTTTTAAATGGAGGTTCGGCCGAGGCCTACTCCCCCGGGCTTTAACTTTGAAATTACAACTGTACAAGGAAGGGCATAGTACCCATGGGACCCCCCTTATCCCATAAGAACAGGGGTTAGACAGACCGGGAAGGACTTACAACGGGGTAAACGGCCCGAAGGCACAGCAGAGTGACACGCCCGAAGGCAGCATACATGTCCCGCAGCACTGGGGGGTTGAACCCACGCCCCCGCCTCAAGAGGCGAGGGATTCAACCACTAGACCAGGCGTCTTGGGACTTTGCCTTAGTTTTCTAGTAGGATTCGTACATGGTTCATTTATGGCATTGTTCTATTATGTATTTGAGTACTCTTTATGACTCTATTTTTGTTGTATATGATGGGCACATATCTGTTTATACATTACTTTTCATTTTGCTACTGCATATCTCGTTTATGTTTGACAATGTGTTTTGCTTTATCAAATCTTGTTTTGGTTGCTGATCATGCAAGTACATGGTCCGACAACCACTAGAGTACATGTCTCGACATGTACTCAATTTTTTTGGGCAGAGTGTACTATCCCTTGCTACACAACAAAATTTTCATGTTGTTGCAGCAAGGGATACTTCACTCTGCCCCAAAAAAAAAATTGTAGATATGGTCATCGGTATAGGCATTGGTATTGCTAGGGACATATTGATGCATATACTGGCACCTATATAGAGGCTTATATCGACACTTATACAAGGGTGCTATATAGATGCTTATACTAATGCTTATATCAATGTTACAATACTGACATTATAATATTGATGCATATATCGATGCCTATATAGGCTTATATCGACACTTATACTAGCATTATGAAACTGACATTTATATTGATGACTATTTCGATGTCGTGGGTATTTTTTTCATGTGTATTTTTGTCAATATGAGAGTTGATATGGGACTCATATGTTGTAGTTAATGCTCTTTCTAGAAAAAAAAATATTATTCTCACTTTGTGAGGTCATACAAATCATAAGTAGTCTAAAACTTGGCAAAACCCTTGGTATTGTTGGTCTACCTAGTGATTTTTTTAAGGATTTCAAGGACTTCATTAGTCCCTTCATTCTTATAATATGGAGAGAAGATATTAGAACAGGTATTGTTCTATTCATATCAATATGTGGGTTCATCAAACTTATTGATAAAAAAGGGACCCGAATATAAGATTACAAATTGGAGGCCTATTATTCCATCTATAATATTTTTTCGCTTCTACCTTAGGTAGGAGACTCACTTCCATCATGAATCAATGCATTTCACAAGAGTAAAATGGTTTCATAAAAGGGAGCTTCATTCTCAACACTATCATTTCTATATGGGAGGGAATTGAGCATGTTCGAGATCAAGGGAAGTACTTCTAATTCTTCAAAAATAATTTTGATTAGGTTTATGATCGTATTGAGTGGGATCCTAGTCTTCAGTCCCTATGAATTATTTTGGATAGAATTTTTATCAAATATGGGCATATTTTACTTAGTGATGCATGTGCTAAAGTGTTTATGAATGGTATGCTATCTAAAATTTTTCCTTTGTGAAGGTCCCCTTTTGTTTTCCATTAAAAGTGACTCTTATGGTTAGATGATCAAACACTGTATTTGAAAAGGTCAAATCAAATGTATTAATATTACTCATGCTCCTTGTTGTCATGAACACAAATAAATCTATCTTGAACCTTAGATTTCATGTTAATTTTCTATATCTCATGATTGGCTTAGAATTTGGAGTAACTAATGCTATCATCATGTCCAAAACATGCAAAACCCTAAGATCGATTGTCTAATTGCTTGATTCTGACATGCGGAGGTCCTATTTAAGTAAGTACTTTCTAAGTCCTAGTTCTAGTTCTAGTCTTGTTCCTTGTTCTAGTCTTATCCCTTGTTCTAGCGTTATCCCATGTTCTAGTCTTATGTAATCCAGTATTCTGGACATCACATCTTCTCCTCTTGTAATCTTGTAGTATGAGATCTTGTCTAGTTATTTCTTGTACCTATTTCATCTCCCTCGAGAGTTCTTTTAAACTAGATATCTTGCTTCATACCTACAATCTTGGTTTGTGAGACCTCTTGTATCATGCCCAGTCTAGTTATCCATATGTATCCATCTTGAGTTGTGGGACTTCTTGTAAAAATTCTTTATTCTTGTATTATTTCCCTTGCACGGGTTATATTATAATCAAAAGTATATTTTGGAATCTTGTTCAAGTCTATTCAAAGGGCACAATCTAGTGCTCCCTTGTGAATTCAACAATATTTTGTCTTAGAATGCCTTGAATGTCTTTGTCTTGATAGTGGATCTCAAGTGAACCACTCTAAAAGTGGTTATAAAGCATCTAGTTCCTAACAATATGAAGGAAGTAGGATGTGAGATCATAAAGGAAGAAAGATCTTCAAACTTCTTGGCATTACAATGGGATTCAACATCACTTATGAATAAGGTGGTACTAGGACTTGGATGAGTTCAATAAAAAGATCTTCAGCTAGTATGCCTTCAGTCTAACATTTCTTTTAGAATCTTTATTGGTGCAAATGAATCTAAGCCTACATACTTGGACAATTAGCATTTATTTCGAATAGTCATTTAAATTCACATATGACTATTCCCTTGTAAAAAACAATTTACTTTTATCCTTGTAAAAGTGCATATGATAATTGCACTACTCTCACGTGGAGTTAGGAGGAATCAAATCTCGAATTACTTGGTAGTTGATTGATGAGAACGTATTTCCTAAAGTTTAGGATTCAGTTTATGGTAAGAGCTTGAATTTGAAATAAAAAATTGGCTCCAACTCCAAGCTATAAAAATGGATCGAAATCTCACGTGAAAAAAGCCTAATTTGGAGATCATTTGAGATGGATTCTTAGTGGTTAGTGAGCTCATGCTATAGCTCCATCATTACCCTCAAATTGTGCAATTATACATTGCCAATGTCCTTGTAATTCTATGTAATGCATATACATTGATCACATCTCTACTTCATTTTTCTGTTATGATCATCTCAAAACAGTGAACTTCTCAGACCATGTTCTCAGTGAATACTTGATCATTTGATGTGATTTGAAATGGTATAGATTCAGCATACTATATATTTCATAGCTAAAAAGTTTCATTGTCATTGCTTTTCTCAATCATTAGATTTCTTCACAACTCTATTCATTGGTCTGCATATTGTTGAAGCTCGAAATTGTCGGGATGCATCCTTAGTTTGCTAAGCTTATTTCTCAGAGTGCACTTGATCATTTTAAGTGAAATAACTTGTGATTGGTAGCTATCTAAGTCTATATACACCCAAAAGGAATTAGATCAATTGTTAATAGGTTGAGAGCATTGTTCATTTTATTGAGCATGTGTAGAGACCAAAATAGCAAGTTTTAGCTCATAATTGAATCTTCTACTCATCTGTTTTGATCCATTGATTAGAGGATCATAATCCAAAGCACTTAGGTGATTATTTGTGATTCTTGGGAAGCTCAAAGGGTCTAAATTGCACTCCTATACTTGCTTTTGCTGGTATGAAGTAGGGAATTGCATCACCACTTCAGTTCTGGAATCTATCCACCATCTCCTTCAACAATGGTATCAGAGAAACATCAAAGCAAAATGGGAGATGGATTTCCATCATTCATTGACAAATTGGACAAGGGCAACTATCCAACATGGTCCCGAAGGATGCATGCTTACCTCCAAGGAAGAATCTTGTGTGGATACATCTCTAGAGATGAAGAAATGCCAATATTTAGAAGCAAGCATCAACCTACAAGAGAGAAGCAAGAAAGACTAGCTACATGGTGTGTAAAGGATGCTCTAGCCAGGTCTTATATACTTGACTCAATATCTGATTTCTTATTACCTCATATTTTGAATTGGAAGACCTCCCAAGAAACTTGGGAAGTACTTTCTTCATACTTCTCATCAAATACAAGGGCTAGGAAGAACCAGCTTTGGATGGAGTTCACAACCTTGAAGAAGCAACCAAAGCAAAGTGTAGCTAACTATGTGACCAAGATGAAGGATGTAGCTGACCAACTTGGGAGCATGGGAGAAGAAACAAAAGAAGAGCAGATAGTAAGGCAGATGATAAATGGCATCAAGGTTGATGACAAGTGGGAGTCCTTCACCACGGCAATGGATTTGTATATGGACATGCAAATACCTGACCTCAACACATTGATGGGGCAACTCTTCACACATGAGACAAAGCTTAACAAGAATGGATATAACTCTAGAGGTAACCACTCTTCTGCCCTTTATACATATAGAAATAAGAGTAAAGATAAAGGCAAAAGTAAAAGGAATGAAGAAGAGGAAAGTACCTCTCAAGTGAACTTCACAGGTAGAGGAAGAGGTACTAGAGGAAGGGGCAGAGGAGGAAAGCAAGACACGGGGAGATCATACAACTGTTCACCTTGCAATATCTGTGGCTTGAGTAATCATACCACATATGAGTGCTTCAAGAACCCAAAGAATCAAAGAGGAAGAGGCTTCCACAGAGGAGGCTATGGACAATCCAGAGGTAGGTTCGATAATGGAGTAAGCAATTACCATTATAACTACAACCAAAGTTACAACAACAATTATCAAGGAGGCTTTAGAGGTAGAAGAGACTACAAAAACTATATAGAAGACCAAGAGGATTCTCTATTGATCATGAACATGACATCCAAGCAAGGTAAAGATGACGAGCATCTATTCTATATTGATTCTCGTTGTTCCAATCATGTGGCTAGAAATGTAGCATTGTTATCTGATCTTGAAGAACATAAAGGGAAGCATGAAGTGAAGACAAGTGATGACACTAGGAACTCTCTTAAGAAAATTGGAAATGTTAAAGCATCTGATGGTAGCATTAACCTCTTACGCAAGGTATTATATGTGCCAACCATAACAAAAAACCTAATCAGTGGTGGGGAGATTGTTGGGAAGGGCTTTAGATTCACAAAGCATGGAGCATATGTGGAGGACCCTCAACAAGGATTCAAGAGGATTGCAAAAGGTGAGAAATCTGGTAGACTCTTTACATTTGAAGTTGAAGATACTAGAAATATTGCTCCCTTCAATTACAAAGATCAAACCCTATCCGAATTGGAGATATGGCATAAGAGATTAGGTCATATAGGTGAAAGGACACTAAAGCAAATGTGCATGGATCAGAGTGTGCTTGGCATTCCAAATGTGTCCAAGCAACACATGATTTACAAATGTGGAGCATGCCAATTTGGCAAATCACACAGACAACCATTCAACAGAAAAGGATACATGTATGAAGACATCGTGGAGCTTGTGCACACAAATGTGTGGGATCCTAGTAGAGAACCATCAATCTCAGGTTCAAGGTACTATGTTTCATTCATAGATGACTATAGTAGATGAAAAATTCTTTACTTTATGAAGCATAAAGATGAAGTCTTCACTTGTTTCAAGAAGTATTTGGCATTGGCTGAGAACCAAATAGGTAGAAGCTTGAAGAGGCTCATATCTGATGGAGGTGGTGAGTATTTCTTACATGAATTTGACTCCTTCTTATAGGAAAAATGCATAAAAAGAGAGGTTACAACAACGTACACTCCTGAACAGAATGGAGTGGCAGAGAGAAGGAATAGATTAATAGTAGAGGTTGCAAGATCAATGTTGAGTGAAAAAGAACTTCCAAATTACTTATGGGTAGAGACTGTTTCCATAGGCACATACTTAATTAATAGGCTTCCATCCAAGTCCTTGGATGGAATGACACCTTATGAGGCATGGAATGGCTAGAGACCTTCCCTAGACCATTGTAAAATCTTTGGGTGCATTGCTTATGCACATATACCCTCACAGATTCGAGGAAAGCTTGATACAAAAGCTGAAAGGTGTATATTCATTGGATATTACCAAAATAAAAAGGATATAGGTTGTACAATCCCACTAACAAAGGATTCACAGTTAGTAGGGATGTGGTGTTTGATGAAAATAACTCCTAGTTTGAGGATGATTGTAGGAAAATAAAGCTACCCAATGACTTGGAAAATGATTTTCCAACTCTGACTCAAGAAGAACCACAAATATCAAAAGATGTCAACTCAGAAGATGAAGAACAGATTGACTTCAAGGTTTGGAAGTCCAAGGGAAAGATAAAATTCAAACAATTGCAAGACATTCCAGAGTCATCCAATCAAGCACTTAGAAGATCTCAAAGGGAGAGGAAGAAACCCATAAGGTATGGCTATGACACATCACTAGTCACCAAGCATTCTATATACATGACTAAAGATTCTATGTCAGAGGAGCCTTCTTCATTTGAAGAAGCAAATTAGAAGGAAGAATGGAGAGAAACTATGCAAGAGGAAATTGAAGCACTTCAAGAGAATAATACTTGGGATTTGGTCCCCAAGAAACCAAGCATGAAGGTAATAGGATCCAGGTGGATTTACAAAGTAAAGAAGAATTCTGATGGTTCAATCAACAAGTATAAAGCAAGGCTAGTAGCAAAAGGGTTCTCTCAAACCCATGGTGTGGATTATGAGGAGACCTTCTCACATGTGGCTAAGATGCCAACAATCAAGGTTTTAGTAAGTATTGCTGCTTCAAAGAATTGGAACTTGTATCAGTTAGATGTTAAAAATGCATTCATTAATGGATGGATCTTTGAAGAAGTCTACATGGCTCAACCACCAGCATATGAAGACAAGGAAAAAACAGAATATGTATGCAAATTAAGGAAGGAACTTTATGGTTTAAAGCAAACTCCTAGATCTTGGAACCATAGGCTTGTCACATATTTGCAGGACAAATATTTTGTTGTAAGAAAAACAGATTCTTCTTTGTTCATTAAGAAGAATAACTCAGAAGTTATTTACCTATGTGTTTATGTGGATGACATTATCATTATAGGGAATGATGCCAATGGCATCAGAAAATCAAAGCTCAAATGATGGAAGAGTTTAAAATGAGTAATCTTGGTTTGTTAACATACTTTCTTGGATTAGAACTTGTATATTTAGATTTTGGTGTCTTTATTACTTAGAGGAAGTACATTCATGATATGCTGGTTGAATTCAAGATGAAGAACACTAAAGTTGTAGGTACACGTATGGAACTCAATCACAAACTTAGTTCTCATGAGGGAGAACTACTTGAAGATATTACAGGTTATCAAAGGCTTGTTGGTAGTCTCAACTATGCAACTCTAACAAGAGTGGACATATGCTATGGAGTAAGTAAATTAAGCCAATTTATGCATACACCAAGAAAACCTCACATGGAAGATGCCAAGAGGGTCTTAAAGTATCTAAAGGGTACCATAAATGAAGAGCTATTTTATCCATTCACATCAGATTTGGATATCAAACTATACTCTCATGTAGATTGGGTTGGCTCAAAAGATGATAGGAGGAGCACTTTTGGCTACTTATCTTTTTCAAGTTCAAAGCTAATTTCATGGTCATCAAAGAAAAAACCAACTGTGGCATTGTCATCAACTGAAGCAGAATATAGAGGCTTAGCAAATGCAACACAAGAGGCTATGTGGCTTAAACAACTTTACACATGTTTGGGATTACATTCTTATACTCCAATGATCTTTGGAGATGACACTAGCTCACTTATTTTGGCTGCTAATCCTGTGTATCATAAAAGGACTAAGCACATTGAAGTGCACTATCATTATGTGAGAGAAAAGCTACTTAGCAAGGACATCCAATTGTCCTATGTATAAACCAATTTGCAATGTGCAGATATTTTAACAAAATCCGTGGATGGAACTAAGATGAACAGGTTCAAGATGATGATTGGATTGCAAGAAATCAAAGAGAAATGAAGACCAAGCATGTTAGGTTTGAGGGGGAGTTGTTGGTGCAAATGAATCCAAGCCTACATACTTGGACAATTAGCATTTATTTCATATAGTCATTTGAAGTCACATATGACTATTCCTTTGTAAAAAACAATTTACTTTTTATCCTTGTAAAAGTGCATATGATAATTGCACTACTCTCATGTGGAGTTAGGAGGAATCGAACCTCGAATTACTTGGTAGTTGATTGACGAGAAAGTAAGTCCTAAAGTTTAGGATTCACTTTGGCTCCAACTCCAAGCTATAAAAATGTATCAAAATCTTGCAAGAAAAAGGCCCGATTTGGAGATCATTTGAGAGGGATTCTTAGTGGTTAGTGAGCTCATGCTATAGTTGCATCACTACCCTCACATTGTGAAATTATACATTGCCAATGACCATATAACTCTATGTGATTTAATACATATACATTGATCACATCTCTGCTTCATTTCTCTATTAGGATAATCTCAAAATAGTGAACTTCTCATACCTTGTTCTCATTGCATACTTGATCATTTGATGTGATTTAAAATGGTATAGATTCAACATACTGTCTATTTCATAGCTACAAAGTTTCATTATCATTGCTTTTCTTAATCGTGAGATATCTTTGCAACTTTGCTCACTGGTCTGCATATAGTTGCAGCCCGAAATAGTTGGGATGCATCCTTAGCTTGCTAAGATTATTTCTTAGAGTACACTTGATAATTTTAAGTGAATAAACATGTGATTGGTAGCTATATAAGTCAATTAGATACACCCAAAAGGGATTAGATCAATTGCCAATAGGTTGAGAGCATTGTTCATTTTAATGAGCATGTGTATAGACCAAAATGGCAAGTTTTAGCTCATAATTAATCTTCTACTCATTTGGTTTGATCCATTGATTAGAGGATCATACTCCAAAGAACTTAGGTGATTATTTGCGATTCTTGGGAAGCTCAAAGGTTCTACACTACACTCCTATACTTGCTTTTGGCTAGTGTGAAGCAAGGAATTGCAACACCACTTCATTTCTGGAATCTATCCACCATCTCCTTCAACAATTTCAATTCTTAATCATTATATTTTCCTAGTCAGTTAATTTTTGTCTTATTTGAAGCCATCCTTAAAGCAAATCAGTTAGGTTATCACTCTTGCTAGGAGATTCATATGGGGTGGAGATCCCCACACACTTAGGATCAACAAGGTATCCTATAAAATTTAATATTTGCATAAGAAGCTTGGAGATATTGGGATTCCTTGTCCTACCAAAATGGACAATGCGTTGGCTACCAAAAGGATTTCTACATGCATGAAAAATCACAAATTTTGGGCTATTCTCATAAAAGGGAAATTAATAACTTTCATTTTCACAACTACAAGCATGGAATGATGTTAAGATCCAAGATATATTTTTCTTTCCTTGTAAGTTTGAACCCACTAGTTCCAAGCTTGCAACATGTGGAACTCTTGGTTCAACTTTAAATACTCTCCATACTTTTCCAGAGTCCATATGCCAAATTTTGATATTTTAATGCATGAATCTCCATGAACCGATATAATTTCTCACGTTTATTATATTCTCATAGGATTAAACCTCATAAAAGCCAGAAGCATAGATCAAATCTTGGAGCAATATCTAGAATAAAGATCACTTTTTTACTCCCTTGGAGGTGCATGATATTTCGTATCTCATAGATGATTGTGGAGATGAAGTAGCTATGCTAATCAAATGGTTTCACTCCTACCACTTTTTGAAGCATAATGATAAACAATTCAACACACAAGACCATGCTTGAATTCATTCAAGAAGGTCTACTACGGTCTAGTAGGAAGGTAAAACTATGTTTGATAAACTCAATCAAAGATGGGAGTAATTCAGACTTAAAAACAATTTTCCTACACATTCTATGTGTTTGGAAATTCCCTATGACCTTTTACTATAGCTTCCCCTAGTGGCCTATTATATATTATGGTATTTGGATGATGCTAGAGCTCTAAACATTGTAAATGGAAATGGTAGATGTGTCATCTATGGCCAAGAGGAAACTGCAATTCATATTTTCATGGAGTGCCTCGCTTGCATACTTCTTCTTCAAATTCTTCATGCAAGGTCACAACCTTTACATTGTTTTTGAACATACAATGAATTGGAAAGACACACACACCCGACCTTGTAAGATAGAGGCACCCATCTTGTGTAACAGGCATAACATAGTGGTTGAGATTGTGAACTCCTTGGGAGAAAGTTCCAAGTTCAGGTCTCAACCTTTACATCGCCAAGCTTTCAATCTCAAAAAAATGCTTAGTGGTGAAAGTATCTACCTTGATTTCCTCTTGGCAACTATGGAGAGATGAAATCCTTTTCTTTTAGTTTACTATCCAAACAAAAAGCAATGAAAAGGTGTAGAATTGACAGGAGGACAAAAGAGGGGATGAACTCACATCTCGAGAGGGAAATGTGCATTTCTAGATTTGATTCGAACCTATCACTTGACTATGGTGAAAAGAGAGCAAAAAAATTGCTTTTCTTTTACTCTTGGGAGGCCATCCGACCCTCGTGGTTCTCACACATACATGGAAGAACTCATGTGCTAAGTCGTACCTTTGAATTGGACAAACGATCGAGATCCACCTTTGACGATCATTTTTTGTTTCGTGTTTTTTTTTACCATGCATTAAAAATGAACAAAATCGGCCGTCGCCACTCTTGATGCCCGACTGAGAAATACGTCATACAAATGGTGCGCATTTTTCATCTTGGCTCGCGCCGCGTGTATGTGAACTCCACAGCAGCGGGTAACGGACCTCGTCAACCTTTTTCAAGGGACGCTGGAGCCTCGATGTACATGTAACATATCTATCCAAACGGCCTTCTGGCTTCTGTCTGGACTCTGGAGTCGGCTCTGCCTTCCTTTGCCCGCCTCGACTCCCTTCCAGTATTCTAATTTCTAGTTTCTGAGGGAGGTTGTTTGCTCCCCACGGCAAGAATGGAAGAAGCTTCCTGGGTTTTTCCTTTAACCTTCCAAGTTGCGAGTTTTCCATTGTTGACCAATTAACCCATTCCGGGGCGCTGCTTGCGCTTCTGCGCCACGCACAGGTCCCACCGCCCCATCTCTAATTCAACACCCCGCTGCCACTTTTAAGGTTCCAGCAGTTGCCCTCATCTTTGATCTTGCCGAGTTTGTATCACTGTTCATCTTCTTTGTCTCTGCACTTCTGCATGCCTCCTCCATTCTTCTGATAACTCGCAGGATTTCCCTCGGTTTAGGCTCACTCGGTATCGTTCAATCTCCGATTCGCATTTGGAACGGGTGATCTCGAGCGTACGGCAGGCGAGCTCTCTAATCTTCTCTGGAGCATTCGCTCCGTTACAGGAGCATATATAGTTACCTGCTGTGCAGGCACAGAAAGGTTGTGCTGCAGTCAGTGACCCACGATATCTCAGATCTGTGCATCCACCTTTTCAAGCAGTCAACATGTGTGGCCTTCTGACCACAGGATGATGGAAGTGTGGCTTAGTCCGCCGGAATCCTTTCTAGCAGCAGCTCGCGTAGTGGGATCTCCGTGAAGAGAACTACGGTGGATCTAGATCTGCAACTATGGGGGCCTCTACACTCGTCGCCACTCCTCTCCACATCGACGATTTGGCCACCTCTGGCTTTTGCCGCCGCTCAGCAGAGTTCTTGGTCCCGGTGGAAAAGGCTATTCAAGTGTATCTATCAACAATGGGCGGCGACTGCCTAGTTCCTTTTCAGGTATGCAAGTCCGACACCATATCATGCATAGAGCTTCGTATACAGGAAAACAAGGGGTTCTTCGTCGACCCGCAGAGATCAGTGTATCCACGCAAGGGGCTGTCCAGAAATGAGTGTTCCCTCCAGGATTATGATTTGCATCTTGTGCTGCTCATTCCAAATATTGTGTCATTGATTCTTAGGACGATTGATGGCCGTTCTTTTGTGTATAAAGTTTGGCAAGCAGAGGATGCAGTGAGACCGTGCAAACTCATGAACCAGAGAGGCAGTAAGCTGCCGTTGGACATTCCAATTGCGACTCTAAGAGGCGAGGAAATAGGAGTGGCAGGCATCGTCGAAGAGTTTTCACTAAGAGGGGAATCGAAATTTATTCTTCAGATTCGCAAGCCTAGTTTGCG
This sequence comes from Ceratopteris richardii, assembly GCA_020310875.1. Classification (NCBI taxonomy): domain Eukaryota; kingdom Viridiplantae; phylum Streptophyta; class Polypodiopsida; order Polypodiales; family Pteridaceae; genus Ceratopteris; species Ceratopteris richardii. The sequence goes on from CM035406.1 coordinate 226,995,511, forward strand.
GTGCCGGTTTGTCAATAAGGAGTTAGAGCTTATTGTAAGCACAACAGAAAGGGTATACTCCTCAACCCGTGCTAAAACTACTTCTTCATCCGTTACTGCTCAAAGTGAAGGTTCTGTAGATTTGAAGGGACGGTTTCAGTCACCTTCGAAACCTGATGTGGAAGAGCAATACTTGAGGAATGACTTGCAACCATCACCTAAATTGCTTCTCTCGCCGAAATACTTCATTAATTTTGAGCTTCCGGGCCATCTGAAGGATATTGTAAATTCTGTGAGGTTGGGTTTGAATGCGGGTCAAGTACCCAAGCTGACACCTGAAGGCTCCGGTGGTGTTTATTTTATGAAGGATGAGTATGGATCTAAGAACGTCGCAGTGTTCAAGCCAATGGATGAAGAGCCAATGGCAGTCAATAACCCTAGAGGGTTCTCGAAACCTAATTATGGTGAAGGCTTAAGGAGGGGAACAAGGAGTGGGGAAGGGGCAATCAGGGAAGTTGCTGCATATGTCCTTGACCATCCAGCCAAGAGTACGAATAGGACCAAGGAAGGCCTTGCGAAAAAGGAGGCGACAGGTTTCTCTGGTGTTCCTCCCACTACAATAGTAAGAATCTATCACGAGGCATTTCACTATGGATCTGACACACACAAGTTGAGGAAGGTGAAATCAGGATCATTACAACAGTTTGTTGATGCATTTAGCAGTTGTGAAGACATGGGAGCATTTATGTTCCCGGTTGATGAGGTACACAAGATATCTGTGCTCGACATGAGACTGGCAAACACAGATCGTAATGGAGGAAACATTCTAGTGCAGAGAGGCAATGATGGGCGGATTAAATTGGTTCCAATTGACCATGGATATTGCTTGCCTGACAAAGTAAGTTGAGAAGTCTATTTGTTAACATAGAAGAAGCATGTGTTTAGGATAATCGGCCTAATTTGTATTGTGGTGCCTAAACATGCAGTTTGAAGATTGCAGCTTTGAGTGGCTATACTGGCCCCAAGCTCAGCGACCTTTCTCACCTTCAACCGTCGAGTATATCATGTCCCTTGATGCAGAGCAAGATATTGCACTGTTGCAAAAATGTGGTTGGAGTATTCGTCCTCAATTGGCACGAGTCTTACGAATTTCAACCCTGCTCCTTAAGAAGGGCGCAGCAGCTGGATTGACTCCATTTGAGATTGGCTCAATCATGACGCGTGGTGCATCCTTGGATATGAAGTCAGCAATTGAACTAATTCTGGACAGGGTGGAGGCTATGAATCTTGAGGAGGGTGCTTTCTTGATCTCTGTTGGAAAGCTCTTGGATGAACACATTGCATCTCTGAAGAAGTAATGAACTTAAGTTCTAAAAACCTCCCTTTTTAAGTGTACAGAACATGGGGGTACAACATCTTGTCTATAGAAAGGCGAATAAGATTTTGATTTTAAAGTGGCATCATCTTGGTGAGATTGCAATGCCCGTAAGCATAGTGCAATCGAAACATCATTCGTACTGCATTCTCTTTAGATACTCTTAATCTCATTCACTGATGACGAGCATCTTGATCAAGCTATCTTGTCAATCAGAAGAGTGATTATAAAATGTTAGGGTGCTTTTAGACAGGTGCAATTTAGGACTCCGCTCTTTTCTTCCAACAAACAACACAAGAGTTTTAATCGTTCTGAAAGATGAGACTCTCGTGATCATCCTGCTCAATTTTAAAATGCCTGTGTATTCTCACAAGTTGGAGTAGAAGCTAGAAAGGGGTTTGTCAAATCCCTCTAAGAATATTGCATTTTTTGATTCATTATATTCTGCGAAAATATGCAGACAATCAATAAATTTAAAGTTCATCTTTTTTGTTTTAAAAATTGATTTGTCGTCAATGCAGGTCTCCAGTATTCGTCTTTTTTAAAGTTTCAAAAACGGCATAATCAAGATGATACTGGTGCAAAGTAACTAGTGTGGAACTTACGTAGCCAACCTTAGAGACCCCTAAACTCTGACCCTGCGAAGGCATGTATGAATTGCAGTTCCTACATTGATGTGTAAATGATCAACTCTTGATTGAAAGTGAACACCAAGAGATTTACTATTTATTATTCTAAAACTTCCAATATGGTCTTACGACCTACTTTCCTTATAGGCTGGAAATTATTGAAAGAACAAACACACACATTCAAGAGATTTGACAAGAAATAGAGTTAACCTAATATTCTGCAAAAGAAACAGATAAGCATCAAATCAGTGTTTATTGCATTGTTATTCTGATCCGGACCCAGCGAAGACAATACAGGGTTTTGGTAGTTTCCATCTAAACTGCGTATCAGACTGCGCGGTGGCTTTTCAAACTTCACAATTACATTCCAACCATTTTCTGTCAACTCTACAATTCCGGGGCTTGCCTCTTCACATTAGGCTGAAGCCCCTATGCTCACGCAAGCAACGTCATGGAACATTTCTCTGTGAACTGTTCCGACCCCCCACCGCCCCAAGGTGTTTTGAGTTGCCAACTCAGCTTTTCAATCGTCTTTTCCTCCTGTTCCAGAGCTTGTGTGAATAGAGAGCAGCGGACTCTCAAACATTTTCATTGTTCGAGGCGGAACAATGCCTTTTTCGGCTGTAGTTCCGGAGCCCCAGTCTGTAGCCACCCTAAGTTACTTTTTTTTTTCCAGATGAACATTTTTTAAATCTTCATCAAAGAAGTAGATTGCTATAACAGGAGTGTCTAGCAGGATTTTTTAATGAACTCCTCATTGCTATGGAAGGGCGATGCAAACAAGCTTCAATTTGTTATCCTTAAGAACATATGCTTTTGTGCATTTAAATAGTGGGTTGTCTTTACAATGTTGAATTCCACTTGGCATCGAAAACATGATGCTATTTATAGATAGAATGCAAACTCTATGTAAAAAAAATGGGCTTATTCTTTCCAAATCTTTCATAGTCCTCTAGTAGCACTCTATAGTTACGGTGATTATCTGATGACTTCCTCTGTCGAAAGCCTTAATGCGTTAATCACCGAGACAAAAATGGACTGTAGACTTTTTTGCACAATATCATAACACATTTTGATCATTGCAGCTTGAAGGCCCCATTGGTTTGAATAACCCTAGGTAGTCTGCCTGATGACACCACGTGAATGTGGCTGGCCAGCCATCAGTCCTTGTGAAGATCGATGTGACTGCCTTCATGAGAGCTTCCAAGAAGGTACAATTCTGCCACTTCGGTCGGACCAGAGTACAGCAGGGTACAGCAGGATGCTGAGGTTAGCCGACTCAAGCCAACCTTGGGCTTCACAGTGTATGGGACGTTATCGGAAGGTCCATGGGGACCAGCTTTGAGGGGGGCATTTCTGGTTGTTATTACTTGCCTTGGGCTCGATGCATTAACCGTATGCAGGCTTGGAAGGTGTCTGGACAAGTTTTGAGGTGGATCTTCTGCCTTGGGTTGGATGCCTTCAACAGTTTCCAGTCTGATCTTGAACTTCTTGGAAGGCCTTTGGACCACCTTTGAAGTGGGGCTTCTCTGATATATTCTACGTCAGAGGTCATGGGCTCTTGCCTGTCTTGGGCTGGATGCTCTATGACGTTCTATGGGTTGTAAGGCCTTCGGACCAGCTCTGTGTTGGGGCTTCTCTGATATGTTCTCATCGTAGATATTTAATGTTTTGTTACCTTGAAGGTTTCCAGAACTGACAATGCCCTATAAAAGATGGACTTGTTGGTGTTCAAGATATGCAAGAAGGACAACATGTGCACATGCTGATGTCTGCATCTGAAGTTTGAATCTTCGAAATATTACCAGTCTCCTTCTCCTTTTCAGCGAGAGTAAAGAACAATTCAGACTAAAAGAAGAACATATCACATTATAGAACGCTGTAATGTCCAACAGTTTCCAGGCTGATCTTGAACTTCTTGTAAGGCCTTCGGACCAGCTTTGAAGTGGGGTTTCTCTTCTATATTCCACGACAGAGGTCATGGGCTCTTACCTGTCTTGGGCTGGATGCTCTACGACATTCTACGGTTTGGAAGGCCTTCGGACCAGCTCTGTGTTGGGACTTCTCTGATACGTTCTCATTGTAGATATTTAATGTTTTGTTAGCTTGAAGGTTTCCAGAAGTGACAATGCCCTATAAAAGATGGGCTTGTTGGTGTTCAACATATGCAAGAAGGACAGCATGTGCACATGCTGATCTCTGCATCTGAAGAATCTTCTAAATATTACCAGTCCCTTCTCTTTTTCAGTGAGAGTAAAGAACAATTCAGACGAAAAGAACATGTCACATTATAGAACGCTGTAATATCCAACGATTCCCGGATGATATTAACTAAGCTGGCTTATTTTGTTAAGTCAATGGATGAAGTAGGATTGTGATCAATGAGGCTTGCTCTTGATCTAAACAATCAATCCCCACACCAAGCGTTGGCTTGGTGGCTCATCTCTTGTAGAATGCCTCGAAATAAGAACGATTCTCAAACCTCTCGTGCCCAGCAAGCGATCGTATAAATTGCCAAAAGTGATTTAAACATTGGGCTATGGCTTGAATTCAAATTTCCACTTTTTTTGCTCCATGCAAGGTCCCTTGGCTTTATGCCGAATTCCTTCTGCAAGCTTTGGGAATATGTGAGGTTGGATACACCCTTCAATATGTACCCTTCTTTATGTACCGACCAATTTGTTTCTAGTAGATAGAACCTCTTGCTTCTAGAGGGCTGTCTTGCTACTTGAAAGTATATTTTTTCATAATGTAACTATAGTGTAATCTTAATGTGGGATCACTTATTTACGAAGTATCCACGCTAGAGTTTCTTTTCGTAAGTATCCCTCCATACTTTGATTTTTTTTTTTTTTTTAAAGACGTGTTACCTCTATTTGAAGTAAAATTTTGATTTGATTCATTTATATTTTGGGAAACAATCTAGAGTCCCTCGTTCTAATACTCAATGGACATCTGCACTTGGGATTGATTGATATCAATCATTCCTTTCATCTTGTTGCAAGCATGGCACAATGTAGTAGGAGTTTGTGATCAACTTTTTGCCTTAATAACAGTACGGGGAGAGAGAATGAGGGAATTGTAGTAATATTGGTGATCAAAAGGAAGAAAGATGCAAGTTTCTATTTTTGATCCAATTTTCTAGCACTTTTTAAATGATTTTCCATTCTCTCTCTCTCTCTCTCTCTCTCTCTCTCTCTCTCTCTTTCTCTTTTGGTGCCTTCTTCGAATTTCTTTAATCTTTTCCTTTTGCAATTTGAATGTCTCTCTTGTGTTTTTTTCTCATTATTATTATTATTATTTTCTTCTTCTTCTTCTTCTTCTTCTTCTACTACTACTACTACTACTACTACTACTACTACTACCACTACCACTACCACTACCACTACCACTACCACTACCACTACCACTACCACTACCACTACCACTACCACTACCACTACCACTACCACTACCACTACCACTACCACTACCACTACCACCACCACCACCACCACCACCACCACCACCACCACCACCACCACCACCACTACCACTACCACTACCACTACTACTACCACTACCACTACCATTGCTACTATACTACTTCTTTTTCTTCTTTTTTTGTTTTTCCTTCTCCTTCTCCTTCTCCTTCTCCTTCTCCTTCTCCTTCTGTAAGAAAGTAGTTATGCAAGAGAACACAGGAGCACTAGCAGAGAAGATAACAGATATAGTAGAATTTCAAAAAATTGTTGCTAACAACAAGTACAAAGATGATGGCATTGTTCACCCATGCGCTCTCAAGGTGGAGCTTAAATGGTAATCTAAACAACCCTAGATAGAGAGTTTTAAGGTAGAGGTATGCTTGCTCAATTTGATATCTGGGATAGACTAGAGGTCATGTATATATAGGCTAATGGAGAGTTGTGGCCTTCTGCGGATGGCTATACATGGGTGGTAGAATGTGGGTGGCCACCGCTCACATAATCCCTAGAGGCAGCTTAGGTTGGTTCAATCGACCTAACAAATATGAATGATTTCTAACTTTGACAAGGAACATTCCCTTCATAGTCGCATTGGGGACGTTGCCCCCGAATCCCCACCAAGGGGACTATTGGCCCCTTGGGACCACCCCCCCCCCCCCCCACCCCAAAAAAAAAAAAAAAAAAAAAAACAAAACCAACCAAAAAAAAAAAAAAAAAAAACTAGGGAGCCTGTTGGCCCCCTTAGACCCCCCAATCAAGTGTGCTCCTCGCTACCCAAGATCCCACAATTGGTGACCCTGGTAACTCCTTTTCCTTACAATACCTTACATAGTCGAATTAGACCTTCATCCAACATGCAAGCTAGGATTCCCATCAATTGGGTAATGCACACGTGGCTTCTCCTCATAATGGAGGCCTTAGAAACTATGCAATAGTACATGCAATCAAGAGGGGTAGACATTGTTCATATACTAACATCCTCCCTCAATGTTTACTGAATGATAAATCAAGTAGGTTTGAGTCCTATGTCCATCTGTTTAAGATGCCAATTGATTTGCTCTTTTCCAAGTGCTTTAGTGAATATGTCAACACAATTTTCCTCTATTGGCCAATATTCTAGCCCCACATTTTCATCTTCAATTAGCCCACAAACATAATGGTACTGTACTTCTATATGTTTGGTGCAAGGATGAAATTCTAGGTTCTTTGCAATGACAATACGACTTTGATTATCACATTCAAGTATAGTCACCATTTGTGATGGAAAGCTGATCTGAGTTTGATTGATGAGTTCGTCATGATCTCCTGTGATGACGAGATCATCTACATATACAAAAACAACAAACAGCTTGCTATCCTTTTTCATTACATACATGTTAGCATCAGTAGTACTTCTTTCAAAGCCCATATTTTTGAAGAAGTTATCTGTCCATTGGTACCAAGCATGTGGTGCTTGCTTAAGACCTTACAAAGCTTTCTTCAACCTAGAAACTTTATTTTCTAGATTGGGCACCTCAAAACCTGGTTGTTAAGATACATGTACCTCCTCCTTGAGGTGACCATTCAAAAATGCAAATTTGACATCCATCTGGAAAATAGGCTAGGCCTTTTGTGCAACTACTGCAAGTACTGTCCGAATAGTTGTCATGCGTGTTGTTGGTGTGAAGGTTTCTTGAGCATCAAAACCTTCAATTTGTGAAAAACCATGTGCAACTAACCTTGCCTTATACTTTTGTAATGTGCCGTCTGATGTATACTTAGCTTTCCAAATCCATTTAGTATGGATTACCTTCTTCTTTGGCGGCAATTCAACTAGCTCCTAGGTATCATTTTTGTGAAGAGATGGATAGGTATGTGCTTGAAGATGAAGAGGTGTTGCAAAATCCTTGATCTACACCAGCCAAATGAACTCCACGAGTATATGGTGGGCCCTTTTAGCTTGCCAATGGATGTATTAGACACCCTATGTACCTTGGAAGATCACTCTCAAAAAGATAGATCAAAACAGATAAGTTGGAGTTAGCTTAGAGGTGAAAACTTGCTATTCTTGGTTCATACACATGTCCAGTGTTTTACATAATTCTCTGAGCACAGCAGTAATTAGCTCAATTCCTCTTAGGGAAGTCTAGGCAACTTAAAGAGCTAACTTTCAAGAGTAATCTCATCAAAAATAATGAACCACACACTGAGAATGAGTTTTAACAAATGATGACATCATCCCGATTTTCACGGGCTGCTACAGAAATAGACCAGTGAGCAGAAAAATCAGCATAACTCAAAATGTAGAAATCCAATGATTATGAAAATTTGTATGGTTATACTAGACAGTAAGCTGAATCCAACAAGCTTTAAATCACTGAATTTGGATAAGTAACCACTGAGAAATGGCTCTGACAAGATGAGTGAAAAGTCGGGTACCTGACAGAGAAGTGAAGATGAACAGACCCTGTTGACTTCAAATGAACATAACTGAAGATTGCAACATCCAAATGACATGAAAATTTGTGAGCATATAGTAGACTTATAGAGCTAACTTTACCAAGTTAAATCACTGAAAACGATGCACCAAGCTCAGAGAAAACATCTCTGCAAGCTGACTGAGAAAACTGAGAGTAATGGCAGTGAGTAGTACACTTCACAAGAACATGGAAAGATGAACTCAAATAATCATGAAAATGAAAGTATATTGCTTGTACAATACAATGACTTACTGATACATATGTGTGCCTTGTAATCACACTTTGATATGGCATAAAGCTCAGCTCTTGGAGGTCTTCACATAGGTCTCTCTAACCACGACTAAAACTACCATCTATTTATAGTTGAGTTTGGGAGACTAACTTCCCTCAATCACTCTCCAATCAATCAATGATTGATTTGATTCTCTACCTACCACAAATCACGAATTCGTGGTTCCTCTTTCCATTCTTGATCAAGTGGACTCAACCACTTAAGATTCTCTTACTTTTACATTAAGTAAACTCTTCAAAAGTTACAAGAGGTAGTTCACAAGTGAACTTTACATAGTCTTCTTTTTAAAGCTTCTTCTAAGACTTTGTGAGACTCAAGCCAATACTTAGGCTTGTCATAGACTTGCTCCAACAGCTCCCCCTCAAGCCAAGTATGCTTGAGGTCTTCAATCTTCCAAGATTACCTGCAAACCAATCATAGCCTTGAATTTGCAAAGCTTTGTACCATCCAATGCTTTGGTTAGAATATCTGCACATTGTTGATGAGTGGACACATATGATATTTGAATCTCTTTGCTTAGAACCTTCTCTCGTACATAGTGATAATGAACTTCAATATGTTTAGTCCTTGCATGAAAAATAGGATTAGCAGCCAAGTGAATAGAACTCATATTGTCACCAAAAATAGTTGGAGTTCCAAACTCCAATCCAAGATCTTTGAATAATGTCTTCATCCACATAGCTTCTTGTGTAGCTATGGCAAGACCTCTATATTTAGCTTCAGTAGAAGAGAGAGCAACTGTGGGTTGCTTTTTGGATGACCATGAAATAAGCTTTGAACCTGCAAAGGTAAGATAACCTGAAGTGCTCCTTCTATCTTCCTTGGAGCCAGCCCAATCTGCATCAGAAAATAGCTTCAAACCTAAATCGGATACATAAGGATAATAAAGTCCTTCATTTATGGTTCCTTTGAGATACTTGAGAATCCTTTTGGCAGCATCCATATGTGGTTTCCTTGGTGTGTGCATAAATTGACTTAGCACACTCACACTGTAACATATATCTACTCTTGTCAATGTGGCATAGTTGAGACTACCCACTAGACTTTGATATGATGTGATGTCCTCTATGAGTTCACCTTCATGTGAGCTCAATTTGTGATTGACCTCCATTGGAGTACCTGCAATCTTACAATCTTGCATCTTGAATTTTGCCAACATGTCCTTAATGTACTTTCTTTGAGTGAGAAACAAACCATGATCTTTGTAGACAACTTCCAAACCTAGGAAGTAGGTAAGTGAACCCAAATCACTTATCTTGAACTCTTCTCTCATCTGATCTTTGATCTTCTTCATACCATCTGCATCATTTCCTGTCAATATAATATCATCTACATATACACATAGGTAGATGACCTCAGAATTACTCTTTTTAATAAAGAGTGAAGGATCTGCCTTGCTTGGTTGAAAGCCTTTGTCCTGCAAGAATGAAACAAGCCTGAAATTCCAAGCTCTTGGAGCTTGCTTGAGACCATACAATGCTTTGTTAAGTTTACACACATAATCAGGATAAACTTGATTCTCAAAACCAGGTGGTTGTGCCATATATACCTCTTCTGTTATCCAACCATTCAAGAATGCATTCTTTACATCTAGTTGAAGTATCTTCCAATTCTTGGAAGAGGCAATACCAAGCAAAACCCTAATAGTAGGCATCTTTGCCACAGGAGAGAAGGTCTCCTCATAATCAATTCCCTGAGTTGTGCAAAGCCTTTTGCTACAAGCCTTGCCTTATACCTGTTAATGGAACCATCAGAATTCTTCTTGAGTTTATAGACCCATCTTGAGCCTATTACCTTCATGGATGAAGTCTTGGGCATCAAATCCCAAGTGTTGTTTTCCTCAAGTGCTTCAATCTCTTCCTTCATTGCATGCTTCCATTCTGTTTTTGCTTTGGCCTCTTCAAATGATGATGGCTCCTCTTGGTTTATGTCCTGTGCTATGTAGATAGAATGTTTAGTTACTAATGAGGTGTCAAACCCATACCTTTCTGGTTTTTTCTTTTCCCTCATAGATCTTCTTAGGCCATGATGTGATGATTCTGCCTCATGTCCAAGTTCCTGCAATTTTGCTTTACCTTTAGACTTCCATGCTTTGATCTTTTCCATCTGAGATTCTTCATCATCCTCTGAGGTGTCTTGTTCTTCAATCTTCGGTTGTTCTCTACCAAGCTTTGGAAAATCTTCTTCAAGATTATATGGTAGATTGACCTTCCTGCATGAATCTTCATACCATGAATTGTTCTCATCAAAAACTACATCTCTGCTTACCAAGAATCCTTTGTTGGTAGGGTTGTATAACCTGTAGCCCTTTTGATTGTTGTCATATCCAATAAATACACACCTTTCTGCCTTTGGATCCATCTTGCCTCTAACCTGTGAAGGAACATGAGCAAAAGCAATACATCCAAAAATTTTACAATGATCTAAGCTTGGTCTTCTTCCATTCCAAGCCTCATATGGAGTCATCCCATCAAGGGATTTTGAAGGCAACCTGTTAATCAAGTAAGTGGCTGTAGATACAGCCTCAGCCCATAAGTAATTAGGTAAATGCTTTTCATTTAACATAGACCTTGCAGCTTCAACAATTGTCCTATTCCTCCTTTCTGCCACTCCATTTTGCTCAGGAGTGTACCTTGTAGTTACCTCTCTTTTGATTCCTCTTTCTTGAAGAAAAGAATCAAAATCATGGGAGAAGTATTCTCCCCCTCCATCTGACCTTAGCCTTTTTAGTGATTTACCTGTTTGATTCTCCACAAGAGCCAAATATCTTTTGAAACATTAAAAAACTTCATCTTTGTGTTTCATAAAGAATAGGATAGTCCATCTGCTGCAATCATCAATAACGGAAACATAATACCTTGATCCAGATATTGAAGCTTCCTTGCTAGGTCCCCATACATCTGTATGAACCAACTCCAAGAGATCTCCATGCATATAACCTTTCTTCATGAATGGTAACCTGTGAGACTTTCCAAATTGACATGCGCTACACTTATAAATCATGTGTTGTTTTGACAAATTAGGAAGTCCAAGTACACTTTGGTCCCTGCAGATTTGCTTTAATGACCTTTCACCAATATGTGCTAACCTTTTGTGCCATACTTCCAATTCTGTGAGTGTCTGACTACCATAATTAAAGAGAGCAATGTTTCTAGTGTCCTGTAATTCAAATGTGAACAATCTACCTGTCTTTTCACCTTTTGCAATTCTTCTGAATCCTTGACTTGGATCTTCAACAAATGCTCCTGCTTTTGTCAACCTGACTTGCAACCCTTTCTCTACTATCTGCCCAACACTTATCAAATTCTTTGTAATGGTAGGGACATAGAGTACCTTACTGAGTAGGTTGATGTTTCCATCAAGTGCTTTGACATTGCCTATTTTCTCCACAGGATGTTTTGTATCATCTCCTGTTTGTACCTCATGCTTATTCCTTGGATCTTCTAAATCTGATAGGAGTGCCACATTTCCTGCCACATGATTTGAACAACCTGAATCTATGTAGAAAATATGCTCATCAGATTTACCTTGTGGCATAGCCATGTTCATGATCAATAATGAATCCTCTTTGTTTGAGTCTTCTGTGTAGTTATTGTAGTCTCTCCTTCCTTTGTAGCCTCCTTGATAGTTTGAATGATTGTAGTTGTTGTAGTTGCCATGGTAGTTGTTGAACCTTCCTCTTGAGTAGCCATAACTTCCTCTATTGTATCCTCTGCCTCTTTGATTCCTGGAATTCCTAAAGCAATTTTCAGTTGTATGATTAGTTAATCCACAAATAGAACATGAGTTGGAGTCTTGGGATCTCCTCCTGCCTTGTCTACCTTCTCTTCCTCTACCTCTGCCATGTCTTCCTCTACCTGCATAGTTAGCTTGATATGTACCTGCTTCATCATCCACTTTCTTTGCCTTTCCTTTGTTATCTTTGGACTTGCTTTTATCAGTGTATAAAGCTGAAGATTGATTACCTTTAGAGCTTTCTCCATTTTTGATAAGCTTTGCCTCTTGAGTAAGTAGTTGTCCAATGAGTGTGTTGAAATCAGGTACATGCATGTCCATGTACAAATCCATAGCTGTGGTGAATGCTTCCCACTTGTCATCTGCCTTCAAGCCATTGATCACCTGCCTTACAATTTGCTCTTCATCTATTACCTCTCCAATGCTTCCCAACTGATCCGCTATGTCCTTGAGCTTTGTGACAAAATCAGTCACATTTTGTTTGGGAGCCTTCTTGAGAGTTGTGAAATCCAGCCATAGTTGATGCTTCCTAGCTTTGGTACTTGAAGAAAAGAAAGCTTCAAGTGCATCCCACACTTCCTGAGATATCTTACAACTTCTAATGTGAGGCAACAAAAAATCTGAGATAGAGTTGAGGAGATAAGACCTTGCAAGTGCATCCTTGGAGCACCATGTGCTCAATCTTTCTTGCTCTTCTTGTGTTGGTTGACTTTTGTTCCTGAAACTTGGCATAACTTCATCTCCAGCCACATAACCATATAAACTTCTACCTTGGAGATAAGCTTCCATTCTTAATGACCAAGCTGAGTAGTTACCTCTGTCCAATTTGTCAATTGATGAAGGAAATCCATCTGCCATGTTTTCCAACCTTGCTCTGATACCACTGTGAAGAGATGGATAGGTATGTGCTTGAAGATGAAGAGGTGTTGCAAAATCCTTGATCTACACCAGCCAAATGAACTCAAGGAGTATATGGTGGGCCCTTTTAGCTTGCCAATGGATGTATTAGACACTCTATGTACCTTGGAAGATCACTCTCAAAAAGATAGATCAAAACAGATAAGTTGGAGTTAGCTCAGAGGTGAAAACTTGCTATTCTTAGTTCATACACATGTCCAGTGTTTTACATAATTCTCTGAGCACAGCAGCAAGTAGCTCAATTCCTCTTAGGGAAGTCTAGGCAACTTAAAGAGCTAACTTTCAAGAGTAATCTCATAAAAAATAATGAACCACACACTGAGAATGAGTTTTAACAAATGATGACATCATCCCGATTTTCACGGGCTGCTACAAAAATCGACCTGTGAGCAGAAAAATCAGCATAACTCAAAATGTAGAAATCCAATGATTATGAAAATTTGTATGGTTATACTAGACAGTAAGCTGAATCCAACAAGCTTTAAATCACTAAATTTGGATAAGTAACCACTGAGAAATGGCTCTGACAAGATGAGTGAAAAAGTCGGGTACCTGACAGAGAAGTGAAGATGAACAGACCCTGTTGACTTCAAATGAACATAATTGAAGATTGCAACATCCAAATGACATGAAAGTTTGTGAGCATATAGTAGACTTAGAGAGCTAACTTTACCAAGTTAAATCACTGAAAATGATGCACCAAGCGCAGAGAAAACATCTCTGCAAGCTGACTGAGAAAACTGAGAGTAATGGCAGTGAGTAGTACACTTCACAAGAACATGGAAAGATGAACTCAAATAATCATGAAAATGAAAGTATATTGCTGTACAATACAATGACTTACTGATACATATGTGTGCCTTGTAATCACACCTTGATATGGCATAAAGCTCAGCTCTTGGAGGTCTTCACATAGGTCTCTCTAACCACGACTAAAACTACCATCTATTTATAGTTGAGTTTGGGAGGCTAACTTCCCTCAATCACTCTCCAATCAATCAATGATTGATTTGATTCTCTACCTACCACAAATCACGAATTCGTGGCTCCTCTTTCCATTCTTGATCAAGTGGACTCAACCACTTAAGATTCTCTTACTTTTACATTAAGTAAACTCTTCAAAAGTTACAAGAGGTAGTTCACAAGTGAACTTTACATAGTCTTCTTTTTAAAGCTTCTTCTAAGACTTTGTGAGACTCAAGCCAATACTTAGGCTTGTCATAGACTTGCTCCAACAATTTTTAAGTACAGTATTATAATAGGCTGCATTGCCACTCTCCAACCTCGATCATCGAGGGCTTCTTCACTGGTGGTAGGTTCTTTTACTGAGCCCATGAGCCATGTTAACGATGTGTTTTGACGCTCTTCATTGTTCCTCTATTCTCTTTGATCTATGTAATCCATCCTAGGATGATTCTAATACATCTAAGTGTGGATTGCAATCATCAAAAAGCTATTGTGCCCACTTTTGTGGTGGCTTATGCTTGTGCAGCTACAATTGGTTGGCTTTTTGGTGAGGAAATTTCACTATCAGATGTTTCCTCCTCCTCAAATTTGATCTGTCTTTTGATAGGCACAAGATGAGATATTTCTCCGATTGATGAGATATTAGATGTACCTTTATCTTCTTCTAAGTAGGGTTGCTCATAAAACACCACATCTCAACTGACAAAAATCTTCCTTGCCTCAAGATCCCACAACCTATATGCTTTAGAATCTTCACTATATCCTAGGAAGACACACTTTTTGCTTTTTGAATCCAACTTTGGTCTTGTTGAATCAGAATCATGCGCATAATAGAAACAACCAAAAATCTGAAATGTGAACTCAAAGCTTTTTACCCTAATATGTTTCTTGAGGAGTCACCTCCTTCAGTTCTTTTGTGTAGCTTTGATTGAGAATGTAGTCTGTTGTATTGACTAACATGTCTTGAGCCTTTAACATACATCGAGCCATTTCTACGATTGTCCTATTCCTTCACACAACAACACCATTTTTTTGAGGTGTATAAGTTGTGGTAAGTTGCCTTTCTACACCATGCTCCTTATAGTAGTTATTGAATTCTATTGATAAGAATTCCCCTCTTCTATCTATTTTGAATTTCTTCAATTTCCTACTTGATTCATTTTCCTCATACTTATGCCATGTTTAAAATTTTTCAAAAGTAAACTTAAAAAATGCAAGCAAATGAGCGACCATACCTGTTCTTTAAAGCTGCAAATCCAAGATGCCCAAGTCGTTGATGCCATAACTTGCTTTTACATCTTTATCTTCTGAAATAGTTAAGGCACTTAACTCATACAAGTTATCACATCTTATGCCTTTTCCTACTACATTACCTGATGAATCCATGATTTCTGTACCACTCTTATTGAAGTGAACTTCGAATTCATGATATGTCATATAAAAAAAAAGAGTTCTTTTTAAGTGTAGGTACATAGAGAATATTAGATAAATTCTTCTTAACACCTGAAGAAGTGATAAAAGAGATGGTTCCTGTTCCTTCAACTGAACACCTGTAGTCATTTCCCACGAGTATCTTGACGGATTCCCATAGAGGCACCAAGGAACTATACCAATCCTTTTTGTTGGTCATATGGTGAGAAGCTCACCTATATAAAATTGATGGTTCATCAATAGGATCTTGAGTGGATGAGGATACCTCTTCAATAGCTACTGATAGTTCCAACTCTATGTTGTTTGCCGACCCTTTGTTTTTCCAAGATGATTTCATAGTCCCATTTCATCCATTAGCTTGATTCTTTCTAAAAATCCTTGATAGCATGGCCTTCCTTTTCACAATAGAAGCAACTTCGTGTGAACTTTTTTTTCTTTGGCTTCTTCTTTGATCCATCAGAAGAGCCTTCTCCTTTGCATTGGTTGAGAATGCAGCATCACTTATACCTCGATTCTTCAACCGCATCTCTTCTAAGAGCATAACAATTGGGGATCCTTCTCCTTCTCCTTGTCCTTGTCCTTTTCCTTCCCCTTCTCCTTCTCCTTCTCCTTCCCATTCTTCTTCTTCTTCTTCTTCTTCTCCTTCCCCTCCTACTCCTCCATCATCATCATCAACATCATCATCAACATCATCATCATCAACATCATCATCATCATCATCATCATCTTCTTCTTCTTCTCCTTATCCTTCTCCTTTTCCTTATCCTTTTCCTTATCCTTCTCCCTCTCCCTCTCGCTCTCGCTCTCCCTCTCCCTCTCCCTCTCCCTCTCCCTCTCCCTCTCCCTCTCCTCTCCCTCTCCCTCTCCCTCTCCCTCTCCCTCTCCCTCTCCCTCTCCCTCTCCCTCTCCCTCTCCCTCTCCCTCTCCCTCTCCCTCTCCCTCTCCCTCTCCCTCTCAGTCTCCGTCTCCCTCTCCCTCTCCCTCTACCTCTCCCTCTCCCTCTCCCTCTCCCTCTCCCTCTCCCTCTCCCTCTCCCTCTCCCTCTCCCTCTCCCTCTCCCTCTCCCTCTCCCTCTCCCTCTCCCTCTCCCTCTCCCTCTCCCTCTCCCTCTCCCTCTCCCTCTCCCTCTCCCTCTCCCTCTCCCTCTCCCTCTCCCTCTCCCTCTCCCTGTCCCTGTCCCTGTCCCTGTCCCTGTCCCTGTCCCTGTCCCTGTCCCTGTCCCTGTCCCTGTCCCTGTCCCTGTCCCTGTCCCTGTCCCTGTCCCTGTCCCTGTCCCTGTCCCTGTCCCTGTCCCTGTCCCTGTCCCTGTCCCTGTCCCTGTCCCTGTCCCTGTCCCTGTCCCTGTCCCTGTCCCTGTCCCTGTCCCTGTCCCTGTCCCTGTCCCTGTCCCTGTCCCTGTCCCTGTCCCTGTCCTTGTCCCTGTCCTTGTCCCTGTCCTTGTCCCTGTCCTTGTCCCTCTTCCTATCCTTGTCCCTGTCCTTGCCCCTCCCCTTCCCCTTCCCCTTCCCCTTCCCCTTCCCCTTCCCCTTCCCCTTCCCCTTCCCCTTCCCCTTCACCTTCCCCTTCCCCTTCCCATTCCCTGTCCCTTTGCCTGTCCTTGTCCCTGTCCTTGCCCCTCCCCTTCCCCTTCCCCTTTCCCTTCCCCTTCCCCTTCCCCTTCCCCTTCCCCTTCCCCTTCCCCTTCCCCTTCCCCTTCCCCTTCCCCACAATACTAATATGAAATGAAGACTCAATGGTTCCAAGAAACACTAAAGTTATGAAAAATGCTAAGGTACAATGTCATCTCACCCTAGAAGAGCTGGTCAAAGTAAAACCTGATTTGTGGAAACATGTTGCGAATCAGGTTCTAGAACTTGGTTCCAATATTTCAAAAGTAGGCTCTAAGCAAAAAGTCCCAGAGATACCTCTAGAAAAAATAGGAGACATGAGTGAAGGCGAAGAAGGTAATACTTATCTTTCAATCACCTACCAAGGTGTTGTTATAAGGGTTGCCCACAATTTCCTCATGCAATGGCACCCTCTAGCCCTCATAAAAATATCTCTTTTTGTATTTATGAGATGTCCATATGAACACTCTCCTAAAACCCCTTTTTGATAATTCCTCTAGTCTATGGTATGGAAGCCTTTTTTAAATAAAATCTCTTTTTGCACACATCCATAGATTTCCCACGTAGATTTCCCACGCATATACTTGTATTGAAGAGGGTGGTTGGAAGGAATATTTGAAAAGATCTAGAGAGATATGAGCATGTGCTCCTTTTTGACTAGTCAAAAAGAGCACATGGGAGAATGAGCTGAGCCTATAAATAGAGGCTATTTCTTGTAAAGGGGAGGTCCCTTGGCCATGGCCTTGGCCTCCATTTTGGTAATGGAAGAAGGTGTCATTTGTTACTCTCTTGCCTCCTTGTGTGCAATGGCGTTGGTCTTGGTGTATGGATTTGCATGTGTGTGTGCATGGTTGGGAGGATGTTCCCCTTTGCTCCTTGTGACGTTGGCCATTGTTGCCATTGCTCCATGAGCGTGGGTGAACCTCTCCTCTCATTCTTTGCCCCAACTTGGAGAAACCTCTCACTTCCATGTGAGGCGGTTAGGGTTTTTGCTCCCCTTTTCTCACCAAATTTTGGCGCCGTTGCCGGGGACGTCGGCCTTTAGCCGTTGGTTTTTCCAAGTTTGCGTGTCCATACTTCGTGTGATGCACCTTGACACTTGGAGGAGGATGAATACGTGTGGCCTTCGGTTGGCCTAGGGTACCTCTCTTCTTTTAATTTTTGAGTAGTTTTGGTTCATTTTTTCTGTTTGTTTCACAAAAACACCCCCTAACCCCCTTCTCTCTCTCACTTCCACACATACACACACTCACTCACTCACTCACTTGGCATTACTTTCCACCACTGCTATCTCTTGCAGTAATTGCCTTGGGTAGAGGGATGGGGGTATCTCCTTTTTCTTAACCCCTTCTGTTCATTTTGTTTCATTTTAACTCCCCACAAACAAAAGAAAAATGAGTTTTACAAGTTGAACACTTCAAATCCCCCACGAACTCACTTTGGATGCTACCTTATGAATTTGTAGAAATATTTGTCTTACTTATCACAGAAGGGGAGCGTGGGAAACTGGTATAAGGGGATTACCGTTCGTCCCCTTTATCCATAAAGCAGGTATGTATGTGCCAAGTGGAGCATTAACTCCCTCTTCCTCTCTCCTGACGCCGCTGACAAGCGCCTGATTCACGCATGTGATGGGCCTCCTCGAAATTCGGTGAATTCAAGTTCTGCTTGTGCATGTGATTGCATTATTCTCATCTCTCTCTCTTCATTCTCTGGAAGGCGACGACGACCTCACTGGTGTGTCCCCTTCTCCCTCTGCGTATGAAGCAGGGGCAGAGCCTTCGTGCTCCCTGCTCTTTTCACCGAAGCTGTTGATGGGGTGGAGATCTTGGGCCTGCTCCCCCTAATGTCATGTTGAGCTTGGCCCTGTGTTCAGACTTGCATCGAAGTTGGCAATGTCTGCATTTCCGGGCTTGCTTGGTAAAGCATTCGTGGTGTGCAGGCGTCTCTGTGCTTTCCTTTACTCTTCAATGGGCAATGCTTGGTGGTGGGTTGTGCCTAGCTCCCGCTTCTGTAGCTCCTTTTGCGATTTAGGACCGAAGCTTGGTATTTCTCCCAGTCGAGCTACCTCAGAGTGTTGACCCTCAAGATGTTGATCGGTTTCCATATTTGCCATACCGAGAGGACTCTTGTGCTCCTTGCTTACTTTTGACTCCACGCTGGAGGTGGTTTCATTCAAGTCAGGTACCGAGACACTTACCCCGACCTGTGTCCTTGGTAACTCTATCGCCTGCTATATGAGTTTTGTCCCTTCGGTCAATATTTCGGGAATTTCTTCTTCCATTACTTCATGTCCTAGTTTAACCTACTCAGACTCGAACCTCCTTTGGCGCCAAAAAGCTTCTCTATTATGAGTTTGAGCATTCTGTAGCTTTTCCCACTTGATTCCTCATGCGGGTATTGGTCCAGACTATGGCATGTCATGCTATAGGCCGCTTTTAATCTTCTTTGTTGTGCAGATTCCACCAAAGGGTTTTAGGAGTCAGGTCTCAGTTTCCCGATAGGCCAATGAAACTGTGCATGCCTTAAATATATCAACGGAACTGCAGTGCACCTTGGAAGTCATTTTCGGCTTGCATGGCTATCTCGGCTTCAGTCCCAACGGCTCCTGGGGAAGATGATCCCATCCTTGTGGTGAGACTCAAACAACGACACATGCTGACAAGTGGGGGTCATGACAAACATCACTGTGGAGGTTCCTTCATGTGTTGAACCAAGAAATTTTAAAGTTTTGCTTGACAAGGGCTACTCCAAGCCTGCTGTTGTTATGGTTGTTGGGCCATTCGAAAAAAAAAAAATAAAAAATATGAATCGCACTGTTCGAACAAGTTGGTTGGCTGTATGAAAATGCATTTTCTGCTGCACGATGTAATCGATCACTTGGCTCACATAATTTTTTGACCACCCATGATTGGTACCCTTTTTATGTTCATGATTAAATGCTGAAGTTTTGTTGTTACCATAAACAGGGTTATATGGCATGCGACTCTAGTTGTTGAAGCCCCAAACGATATATGATATATCCAGATCATAAGTAATGAACTCTGTGTAGCAGCATCAGACCTTTAAGTCTCGGATCACTAAGGATGGATTGGATAAAAGATTATGATTTTGGAGTCCAACTTCCCTTTTTTCAACACCCTGTGGGCATGCAGGTTCAGGAATTCAATTTCCCCTTTATGGGAGTGATCAAAGGACTTCTGTATTGTTTGCACAATTGAAATTGGCATATTTTTTTGGCATAAGACTGCTTGCAAAGTCGGGCCAGGGAGTCATGCATGTTGTTCATCTATGTAATTGTTGTGCTCAAATATGTTTTGTGAACTTTGATCAATAAACAAAGTGATTTTGTACAGATACTTGCTGCAGTGCTAAACTAATGTAACAACGCTTTTTGTTTATGCTTGTTGTCCTGGGCTCCAATGTTTTATTCTTCTCTTATTACAAATGAGTTATGGCCTTAAATACACTCTCCTAGTGGCTTGACCATTGGTACCACTCTATGCAGGAAAAGCATGGTTGTTGCCATCCTTTCATTTTCTTATTTAGAAAAATGATCCTCACGAGGAATAGATGCCTTAACTCTCGACTAGCATGATATTTTCTCTGCCACTTTTCTTGCGGTCTGTTGAGGTTTTAGGTGACTACCTTTTTTGAGCATCGTGTTCACAATTCTGTCATGATAGCAGTAATAAGTTTCAGCACATTCCAAGATGTTGGATGTGTTGAAGTCAGGTTCCTACTTTGGCATCCATTCACGAACGGCTCCTCTCCTGCCTAGTTCATCCAAGCGGGTCTTGGCTTAAAACTCATAGAAATAACTCTACCTTAGACCATGATTTCTCCTGGCTCTTTTTTGAGCCAAAGGACCATGGGCATGAAGGCCCAATTGACATAAAAGGCTAATCACTAACAACATAGGGAGAAGATCGAATGAAGGATTGGGTGTAGGATTTAATGTTGACATGCCTATGAAAAGAAAGAACTTACCATTTTTTTTTTTTTTTTTTTTTGCCATGTTCACATAAGTACAAAAATTTTCCATTACTAATTGAGCTTGGCAGGCGCAGAATGCTTCCTCGGATTGAAACATAGCTCGATGGTGGTCCTTAAGTTTGGGGGGCTTGTTACCTCTTTACTACAAGATGTTCAACCAATCTAAATATGCAGGTGTTCTCCTTTTGAAATACTTGATGAGTTGGGAAGTTACAGGATTGATAGGATGAGATCCATTCATGTTTGTAACATAATGGGAGTGTCCTAAACCCTATTGAATACATCTTCACAACGGGAGGCATTCATGATAGTCACACTGTGAACCTATTCTTTTTCTTGGGCTATTAAAGGATAATTTGCAATGTATGGTCAGATTTTAGATTTTGCAACTTGGAGCTTCTTTTCAGGGATGGTGCTTTGAAGTTATCAAAGCTAGATGGATAAGACTGCTCACTTTTAAGTGATGAAAGCTAACATAATTACTAAGTGGCTAGAGTATATTGATTTTTCTCCTTCAGGCAGGAGTCCCTTATGATGATTAAACAGCTTTTGGGGTTACCGAATTCTTCTTTGCTTATCTTTAAATGAGAAGCTTATCTTCAATTGCTAATTGTGTACTCAATTCCTCTTGACTCTGAGTGTTACAGGTTTGAAACGAAGGTTGATGGTGCTTCCATGGCGTGTGAAGCTTCTATTGCATAATCATTGGAAATGAATAAAATTGTTTGATTCTTCATCTATATGTTTGTGAGGTTGCTTATGATCATGTAAGTTTGAAAGGAAATTCGTATGCTAAGATTGGCTTGCTCCAGGAGATTGTTTGCTCAATACTTTAGGGATAGAAGCTAAAGGGTTTATCCAATTTGTTTTGATCTAGCATCGGTATGAATGTTGCTTGATATCCATTGACCCACTAACAGAAAGGAGGTACAATGCTACACAACTCCTACTTGCCAATTTTACTCTTTTGATTGCATTCTTTATTAACGCAAGTAGCTGCTTCTAGTAAAATTCTTGGGTTGAGTGCATATTGCTTATACTTTAAAATGTTCTTCATGATCTAAGCATGCATTCTTTAAAAGATATTTGCAGAAGAACATGCACATAGGGAGGTGAAATTCTTAGACCTGAACCAAATTAAGTGTGAAGTCATAAATGAATCTTTGTTTTTTGCTAGGGAGGTAACTCTCTAGTTCCACATTCTCATTTAAGGCTCAAATTCATTACATGCCGACACTCATATTGATCATTCTTACCTCCTATGGAGGTTTTGCTATTATAGATGGCAGGAAGAGAGTTGGATAAGTTGTTGAATCTCATGAATGCTTGTAAGATGCTAGGACTCATAAAGTTGCATTATTATCTACTGATTTTATGAGCACAGAACACTCATGTGAAATTGCAAGCTTGATTGACTAGAAGTTTAGTATAAATGATGGCAGGACCATAGGCTACATTCATCTCATGCTTTACATTGCAAAAATGTCCCACTTTCACTTGAAAATAACAGAGTATGGAATCATTGAGACATAAGGGACAGACACTCATGGTCTTGATAAAGGCTCCTTGTTTCAGGACTATGGTTTTTCTTTTCTTTGCAGGAGCAAGACGGTTTTTCATACAGACTTCTCTCTAATAGAGCAAGTCTTGTGGCAATGGATGCCCCCTGAAGTGGAAACTAAAAATGGAATTAACATTTTTTTGTTGCTTCTTTTCAAAAATTAGTCTACTTGTTGTGTATGCTTAATTTTCAGGTATTGGAGCTTTGAGTGAAGGCATTGGAAGGAGGCTGGGCTGACTGCCCCCCAGGGGGATTGTGTCGCTCAGCATTGCAGGCCAAAAAGACTTGAAGACTTACAAATTTGGATACATGCTGGGCTGACTGCCCCCCCAGGGGATTGTGTCGCTCAGCACTGCTGGATTAGAGATTTGTAGGCAGACGGCTTGCTGATTCAAAAGATTTGCAGCCTTGCAAAATTCAGATTGGAACTGCTGCATATTTGAAGAGTTGAAGACTCCAAACTTGGACCAGTTCGGCACTATATGCTTCTCTCTTAGCTTTGTCGAGGACGACAAAGTCTAGGAGGAGGAGGGTGTTGTTATAAGGGTTGCCCACAATTTCCTCATGCAATGGCACCCTCTAGCCCTCATAAAAATATCTCTTTTTGTATTTATGAGATGTCCATATGAACACTCTCCTAAAACCCCTTTTTGATAATTCCTCTAGTCTATGGTATGGAAGCCTTTTTTAAATAAAATCTCTTTTTGCACACATCCATAGATTTCCCACGTAGATTTCCCACGCATATACTTGTATTGAAGAGGGTGGTTGGAAGGAATATTTGAAAAGATCTAGAGAGATATGAGCATGTGCTCCTTTTTGACTAGTCAAAAAGAGCACATGGGAGAATGAGCTGAGCCTATAAATAGAGGCTATTTCT
Source organism: Ceratopteris richardii (assembly GCA_020310875.1). Classification (NCBI taxonomy): domain Eukaryota; kingdom Viridiplantae; phylum Streptophyta; class Polypodiopsida; order Polypodiales; family Pteridaceae; genus Ceratopteris; species Ceratopteris richardii. The sequence goes on from CM035406.1 coordinate 227,018,803, forward strand.
TGTAAAGGGGAGGTCCCTTGGCCATGGCCTTGGCCTCCATTTTGGTAATGGAAGAAGGTGTCATTTGTTACTCTCTTGCCTCCTTGTGTGCAATGGATTTGCATGTGTGTGTGCATGGTTGGGAGGATGTTCCCCTTTGCTCCTTGTGACGTTGGCCATTGTTGCCATTGCTCCATGAGCGTGGGTGAACCTCTCCTCTCATTCTTTGCCCCAACTTGGAGAAACCTCTCACTTCCATGTGAGGCGGTTAGGGTTGTTGCTCCCCTTTTCTCACCAAGGTTACACAACCAAAGCTATCTTAGATTAAGGTGTTGGTGTTGCGAATGCGACCACCTTTTTGTGGAAGCAATGGGGAAAACCCGCATTAAGACCAACTAGAATGAAGATTCAAATGGCCGATGGCCATATTGAAAGACCTCTAGGATTGCTAGAAGGGATAATTCTAACCACTTGTGGTGTAGAGTTTGAACACACCTTTGCTATATGTGATTTTGGCAAAAATAAGTCTATGAGATGATCTTAGGAAGACCCTTTCTACGGCAATTGCAAATAGTACGAGATTGGGGAACCAACTCCTTGTACTTGCAGCACTTAGGAGCCACAACGAAGGTCAATCTGAAGGATTATAAATTTAGAGATGTACCATCCCTACAGTGGAATCCTATCCACAAGGTGTAAGAAGATTCAATCTCTGTGCACTCTGAAAGTTCTTCGGATCCATCCTGGATGCATGAAGATACTCACATGTGGATGTGCAAGGTCACAAAGGAAGAGGAAAGACGCCTGAAAGCAAGAGAAGAAGGAACTTCTCAAGGAGAGAGACCAGTTAGACATCCAACCTACACACTGATGATCTTTCCAGGAATTTGAGCCTCACAGTTGGGCAAAAATCTTAGCCACCATGGACATTGTTGTTAATGAAGAACAGTGGAAACCTCATTGTGATGAGGAGGGTTATGATATCTCTGTGTTCATGTGTGAGCCCTTGCTAGAAGAGTGTGACCCTAGTGATGTCATAGAAGAAGAAGAGGATGATGACGATCTCGAGTCCATTGTGATGGATAGTTGCTTTGACTCAGAAGAGTGCTATCTAGAAGATATAGGAGTATTTACCCAAAAAGAAGAAGAACTTCTCACAAGCATCAAAACTAAAAATTCAAAGGATGGAAGTGAAGATAGACCAAAGAAAAAGAAAAGAAAAGTAGTGAAACAAGAAGAGGAGGAATCATTGTTTGAGGTACCATATAATTTCAAGAAATATGAAGTTGAAGATTGAAAAATTTTGGTACGAATGCCTAAGAGAGAGACCATCATAGGAGAAGCATATGATAATAAAGAAAAGACCAAAAAAATTATGGTAACCATTGAAGAGAACGAAGAGCAATGTACGTACATAGGAGACCTTAGTGCAGAAGAAGAAGTAGAGCTTGTAGCTTTATTAAGGGAATATAGGGATGTGTTTGCATGGACCTATAGAGACTTGAAGGGGGTAGATCTAGCAATATGTTCTCATACGATCCCCGTGATGATTGATTCTAAGCCCACCAATCAAAATCCCTACACGTATAATGACACTTACACAACAAAAATAAAAGAAGAAATTGACAGATTGATTGAAGCTAGATTTATCTATGAGATTGAGCATACTGAATGGGTATCCCCCATTGTAGTGATGCCCAAGAAGAACGAGAAGTTGCGAGTGTGTACTAACCTTAAAAAAGTTAATGCCGCGACGATCATAGATAGCTATCCGCTTCCAATCACGGAACATTTATTGGAGCATGTTGCATGCAAGGAAGTTTATAGCTTCCTTGATGGATTTTCAGGATACAACCAATTAGCCATTGCTCCAGAAGATATTAGATTTATTTAGACCTCCATGGTCTACCATTGGTCTACCTGCATTTGGTCGAGGACCCTAGCTGGGTCAAGACTAGAGCTCGGGGGAGCCAAGGCTCTAGCATGAATCTTCGAGGTTATTCCATCTTCTCAGAGTGACCATTTGAGGAGTGTTTGGACCTTAGAGAAGATTCTAGATGTGCCAAGGGCAAGGGCTATTTAAGGTTGGGAGGAGAGTGGCAGGTAGCTAATTGGGATCTTTCATTTGGTATCAAGAGCTTGAGGAAGAGAAGGGAAAGTTTGTGGAAAAAGGGTCACTTCACCAGATTCTTGAAGGATTTTCATGGGGAAACTTTTGGAGCTTTTGCATGCGAATTTGGAGACTCGTGCAGGCTGAGCGTGGAGTTTTCGAAGGTGATTCCAAAAAAGAAGGCTACTTTCTTCATCTACGCATGCACACAGCCCGTCCATCAAGTACGATGTCATCGCATCATCTCTCAGGGACTTAGCATCACGCTTACATGAGGGGTGAGAGGAAGAGAGCATATTGCTCTCTCTTCTCATGAGATGTTGGAGTAGAATCTTCATTGCCTTATATAAAGACCTATTTTCAGGAAAATCCATCTTTATGGGATATTTGGACTGCTGCGCGTGCTCACACCACCTATAGGATATTAGAGAGAGGGAGGAAGAGTATATAGAGCACTTTTTCTCTGAGCTGACCCCCTGAAATACCTACCTATGTTCACTAATTCGACCATAACTTTTTCTAGGAATATCCAAATTGAGAAATTTAAAGTGCTATAGTTTCCTTGCTTCAAGACAATTTAAGTGGTAGGTCATTTTGCTAGGTTTTGTTTATATTTTTCCATCTGTCTAGAGCTGTTAAGTTGACTGAGAGGAATTGTGAAAACTTTTAAAGGCTTGAATAGTTTCCTTACCTTCTTGTAGATGCTTAGGAAGGTGATTCCATCTCATTAGAAATAATTTTTCCTTACTTTGATCTTTATTTAAAATCATAAGTATCACTTAATTTCTAAGATTATCATGGGAAATGAATTAGAAGAAGGGAAAAAGCTATTATTAGTGCCTAGTCTATCATTATTGATTAGATTTTGAATTTCTTCTTTGATTGCTTGTATTCAATGGATTTCTTGATAGATAAAAGAATGGGTTCTTATTTAATTATTTGCACATTGAAATTTAGGGATTCATTCATTAAATTCTCTCTTCAAAGACATTTTTGTAAAGATTGGAAGAGACACATAGTATTATGATTGGTTGATTAGCAGAGGATAAATATATGTATGCAATGACAAGAATGAGTTAATAAACTTTTGGATATCAAAATTTCATATCATTTTGACAAGTGGTGTGAGAGAAACACCCAAGTTTCTGCACACTTGCATTAAATTTCCAGAGAAAGTTCCCTGCACAATGATTAGAGAGATTTTCGCTTATCTCTTAACTCAAAATTCCATATTTAATGTAATTTGGAGGCCAAAAAGTAAAATAGATGTAATCTTAAAAAAAACAAAAAACTCAGCAATTGTACACTCCTATGAGGAGATATGGCCCTACAAAGGTACCCATGTATACCTTCCAGAGGGTAAATTTTGACACATTAGGTCTGAACCTTTTGAACCACTTGACCTATCGAGAAAACTTCAAAAGCCATGAAAATTGGTGAGCATATTAAGCACTTAATCATCTACCACCATACGAATTTTCATGCTAATTGCATCTTTCCACTCAAATATTTTTAGATTGCACGGTCTACCAAAATCAATAGTTTCAGACAGGGATCCCAGGTTTACAAGAAATTTTTGGAAACACGTGTTCAATAAACTTCAAGTTCAACTCAAGATGAGTAGTGGAGAGCATCCACAGATAGACGGGCAGACGGAAAGAGTTAATCAGATACTAGAAGATATGCTACGGGCATATGTTTAAAAAAAGAAAATAGATTGGGATAGTTTTCTCCCATTAGTTGAATTTGCTTATAATAGTTGGAAGCATAAGAATACTAGGATGGAACTTTATGAGGTGATTTATATTTATTCCACATAGTCTAGCTACCATTGGGTTACCCAAGAAATCTCCGAGTGCTTCACAGTTTTTGACAGATATGCAAGCTAACTTAAAAATAGCTCATTCAATCTTCAACAAGCTGTTGAAAGGATGAAAGCATTTGTAGATCGACATCATACAACACAAACATTTCAAGAGGGTGATCGTGTGTTTTTACATTTTCCATTTGGTTCATCATTAACAATGGGTCAGAAACCCAAGTTATCCCCTAGATTTTGTGGACCTTGGACAATAATCAAGAAGATTAGTGATGTCGCATATAAATTGGAATTGCTAGATAATTGCAAAGTTCACCCAGTTTTCCATGTTAGCAAGTTGAGACCATACATTTATCGAGATGGATTGATTCTCTTTTGCATTATTGATTCTTGCAATATTACATAACTTGTTATAAGTCGGTAAGACCATGGTGTAAAGGTCAATGTGTTTCCTTACTTTCATGCCTGTTGGCAGCAGTCAGGGAACCGAAGGAACCACAAGACAAAGGGGGTCGGAACGAAGAGATAGCACAAGCAGACACAGTAGCCAAAGATCTGGCAAGTAGGCCATCCAAATTTTTCAGACATCAAGGAGTGGAGCAGACAAGAAGAAAGAGCAAGTAGGGAGCTCAAAGATGTGTACGACAAATCAACAGAGAAAATCCATACACAAATAGTGATTTTAATCACTAAAAACCATTGTAAATACCATTTCGTATTTTTGTAGCTCCATTTTGTGCAAGCCAAGGAGTCCTTGAGCTTGAGGAGCCTTAGAAGTGCCTACATATCAATTTTCATATTTTTTAGATCTCGTTTGAGCCCTCAAAAGAGCCATGGAACCTAATTTTTAACTAGGCCGGACACTAGGTCTAGACAGGGCCAAAGCTAGTCAAAAACTATAAAAGGAGCTAGAGAGCTCATTTTTGAGTTAGATTGTAATTGAAATGAACTTGTAAGAACTTTTTGAAAGGATCTAAGAACTCCATTGCTTCTCACTCTTTGTCTTGCAGTGTGTGCGTGTGTGTGTGTATGTGTGTGCATGTTTGTGTGCTTCTCACTCACGCACTTGTGCCTCCACTTGCTCGAGGTCTTCATACCATCCTCATGTCTTCCCGGATTGACATTAAAGGAGGTGCTACTCATCACTGAGCTACACCAAATTTTGGCGCCGTTGCCGGGGAACGAACTTTGAGGACGAGCGTGTGATGGTAAGACGTAGATTTGAGACGTTGGCGTTGTAGGTAATCTCTTTACTTTTCTTATTTTCACCACCATCATCACCATCATCATCATCACCATATCCGATCTCCATCTCCATCATCGCGAAAAAAATTCAGTTTTTTGCTTATACCACCTTCTCCACCTCATTTCCCTCATTCCACTTGTGAGAGAGAGTGAGAGTGTAAACTGTTGTGTGCTATTTTCTGCATGCTTTTGGAGTTTCTTGCAGGTTTCAACATCATCATCCCCTCCAGCACGTCGCGCAGGTACGGAAAACTCAGAAACTGTCTCGCGGTCGCCAGCCTCTGTCAATCGCGATTGATAGAAAATTTCATCTATTGGTAAAACTAAGTGCACCATTAGGACAAGCACAAAGAGCACATTCCAAATCACTAAACAAAATTGAAAAATTCCGTGTTTCTCTGTCAATCGCGACCGACACCATCGATCGCGATCGACAGCCACGATCGACAGACCCTGTCAATCGCGACCGACAAACCTGTCGATCGCGACCGACAGACCCCACGACCGACTGACTGCCACGTAGGACCCTGTCAATCGCGACCGACAAACCTTGTCAATCGCAACCGACAGACCCTGTCAATCGCGATTGACACCGTTGATCGCGACTGACAGAATTTCCACGATTGATTGACTTTTACGCGTAGCCACGTGTCCATCGCGACGGACACATCCCCGATTGACTGAAATCACGGGGAAAAACCCGGAAAAAGTGTCGATCGCGATTGACACCATCAATCGCGATTGATAGAACTCACGACCGACTCTGTCGATCGTGATTGACACCGTCAATCGCAACTGACGTGTCGATCGCGACCGACAGGCCCCGACGGACACCTCTGTCAATCGCGATTGACAGACCTGTCGATCACGATTGACAGGCTTTTTGGCCAAAAAATTAGGGTTTTTATTCTAAGCCTTGGGGATAGTTTTTGGGCATATTGGTCTAGCAATTAGTGATTTGCGAGGTCCCTACACATGTATTTTTGAGAAAAATCCTGTGACCTGTTAGCCTGTTGAACCCTGTTTTAGCACCAAAACCCTGAATTGGCATAGCTTTCTCATACGAAATCCGTTTGCTGTGGTTCTTGTTTTGTCGGAAAGATCGTGGGGAGTACAACCAAAACTTCCACTGGTTATGTGAAAATTAATCTCAGTATTAGTAGATAGGGTTTTTTGAAGAGGACCATACCCCGAGGTAGGAAAACTGAGGGATCCTTGGGATTGTTTTCCATAAAGGCAAAGGGGATTTGGCCTGTGAGTTACATGCATGAAAGTGACCTGTCTGTCATTTGAATTTAAGTCTTGAGCTAATCGTGGGACTTTTACAGGTCCAGTAAGAGCACTTGAGGACTTTCAAGCAAGAGTAAGTGCAAGCTTGGGAATACGCGTTCTGGGCACACCAGGGCAACAACGCAAGGAAAAAAACTCAAGGTTGGAAAATCCTCAACTCCCTTTGTCAATTCCTAGCTTAGGCTAAGAACGACTAGTGATAGGAGTAGGCCAGGACGGCGATAGGCATCAATCAAGTTGAAGACTACCTATGCACTCAAGTTCAAGATTAAACATAATCTCTTCGTGATGCGATAGCCTTAAAGGAAAGAATCTAACGAGGAACGATCAACTTACAGTGCGGAAATACACTCAAGTATACTTGACGACGTGATATCAGACAAGATTATAAACGCTGTAATCCACTAAAAAAGAATCAAGTAATTGATACAAAAGAACTCAGCAACGAGGTTGTACTTGGGCAAATTTGGGCTATTCATTTAGGCTTATGAACCTTAGATCAGGGTGACATCTAGGGAGAGATAGACAAAGCCTTAGGTCTTTAGAGGCTAGTGTCAACCACACTGCTAGGTCTTGGGCCCAGCAGTTGAGCCACCACTCATACTACCCTAGCTTTGAGACTAGTGAATCAGAGATGTCTCAAGGCATGGACAGACCTACGGGAAGTTCAAGAGTGCCATACTTGCACAGGGTAGAAGGCCCTTACAAAACGCAGTTGGAATACCTTAGGACCAACCGATTAGGTGCTAGCATCTATGAGGACGGCCTAGGAAGATTTGTAGTACAGATTAAGAATCCTGACCAATCCATTGGACTAGAGCGCCCAGCTGTCAAGTTCGAAAACGGAGCCTACTTAGACAAGGAAGGGACAATATATGTAGTCACCAGTCATCCTGATAGGACAGATGAATTTGAGAATGAGATCCCAGGAAAGGACTTAGGTGACCTAGAGCAAGGAAACAGGGGTGAAGAACCGAGGACCCCCCGAGGCAAATCTGTTCTCACTAGGATTATCACACCAGAGTGGATTCCCCAAGATAATAAGAGCATAGATCTGCTTCTGAACCGAGAAACTGACGAAGCCTTTTGGAGGTATAAATCTGATCAGCCAACTGATATAGGAACCATCATGATCTATGAGTTTAAGGATCCTGATAGCCCAAGTAGAGTGACCTACTTAGATCACGCTTCAGAGAGGATCTTTGTGGTGACAGAAAATGATCGGCATGCTTACGCTTGGAAGGGTGAATTCGTTTTCCCCCAACCAAGATCGAATGTGTCCTATGGTCACCCTGGAGCTGGAACATCCCAAGCTCATGGAATTCAAAGAGACAGAAGTAGAGATAGGCAAGAAGTAAGCTTTGCCAACCCAGGGGGCAAAGAAAGAACGAGAATGGAAACAAATAGAGTAGAACCTGAGATACTTAGAGCTCACAGGAATCAAAGAAATGCAGATGAGTTCCCTCTACCACGATCTAGAGAGCACACAAGGACTTTGAGACCAACTCAGTTAGTTAAGTCCATGAAGAACTACTTCGATGGCACTGGAGATCCATACGATCATGTGGCTGAGTTTTGGCAAGTCTTGAGAGCTGAACAAGTGGAGGATCTATTCACACAGTACAATGCCTTTGGTCTAACCCTTAGGAACACTGCCCTGACATGGTTTAAGCCACTAAACAAGAGGCAGTTCAGGAGCATAGACCAACTTCTAGAGGCATTCATTATCGAATTCTCTAAAAGTGGCATAAGACATAACACTTCCTCGATGATTCACAGCTTCAAGCAAACCCCTCAAGAGACTGTGAGACTTGCAGGAAGAAGATTTAGGCAATATCTTGAAAGATGCCCTGTTTCGGAGCTCCCCACACCAGCTAAGCAAGTGGCTTTATTCTTGGATGGATTGCTAAGTACAAAATTGAGATCCTATGTGTACTTGAAAGACCCTAGGACTATAGAAGAGTGTGTACGCATGTTGATAGGCCTCTGACACCCAAGGAAAAAGTGATTATACGAGACTTTATTTTGTTCAAATCCCTCGGAATCGGTCCAATTGGATTACTTAGAGCCCACAATTGTCTCACAATGGATTCTTCCTATGTCTATGCACTAGCGCATATGCTTCCCGGCAGACGCACCAAAATGATATGTTCTAACGCCCAAGGAGAAAGTGATTATACGAGACTTTATTTTGTTCAAATCCCTCGGAATCGGTCAAATTGGATTACCTGGAGCCCACAATTATCTCGCAATGGATTCTTCCTATGTCTATGCACTAGCTCATATGTTCCCGGCAAACGCACCAAAATGATAAGTTCCTAAGCCCAAGGAAAAGATGCACACCGAGGCTATTGATTTGCCAAATTACTTGAAGTCGACCTATCAATCCTCTTCTAAGTCCCTCATTAAGGCATTAAGAACACTCTCTTTCTACTCCCACTTCCTGTCTCTTGCCCTTCCTCTTTTGCTAACTCCCTTTCTCTCAGCCACTCTCTCACACGCATATACTCCCGCTCACTATCTCACTCACATATGTTTAGATTTATCATGCACGCATACTCTTGTTTTCCCTCTCTTCTACTCATTATCACGCACACACACATAAACACACACTTTTTACCCCTCTTACTCACTCTCCCTTTCACAAGCCTCCCTTTACCCTCTTTTCTCTCCTTCCTCTTTACTCTCACTTTTCACACATATACTCATGCAATCACAATTAGGATGTTCCTTCCCTTCATAGCCAACCTTTTGGATTATTTGAGACAGTTTATGTATATCCAAGGATTGCCTTAGCATCCAACACTTACGGATGTGATTACGTCATCTACAGCCACGAAATAATGCCTATAGAAACAGTTTGAACAGTTCAGTTGCACTCATATCCAATAACCTTGCTCACATTTATTTTTTATGACAACTCGCTTCACTTCCATTATATTAGTACAGATTATTACAAAAAGAGTCTCTTGATCCACAAGTTCATATGTTAACGCTATTGTATCATGTGCAATTTATGCTGTGTGTTTTTCCCGTGATATAATTTAAGCAGCATGACACATCTTGCTGACCTGCAAAACCTCACGAAAAATGCATTTGGCGGAATAGAGTGAGCGAAAGCATTATCTATGTCTAGAGCCTCATGCATTTTTGTTCAAACATCAAAGACCACGAGACAAAGGCAATGTCTTCATAAAACATCAGAGATATGCTCTAAAAATCTTTGAGGGATTCAAGTTGCAAACATACATGTAGCCCCAAATTCATTAACCAGCTAATTGAAAAATGCATACACTCACATAGTATAAGAGTATAAGGAGCGTCTTGGCCTGTCGGTTGAAGACGAAATCCAAAGAGCTACACCTTGCTTGCGGACTTCACCACTCTCTGGTGCAAGAGATCGACCGACTGTAGGCTACTGTGCATGTAATTTTTTTCTCGAGCAAGACTCTTTGTGTCACGATTCACGAAGAGTGACACACTGACAATGATGAACCCCGATTCCCAATGCCTCACGAGTGACGAGAGCTTGAGTCTTAGAGCTTGCTGCTTGGAGACTCGAGTCTGAAATCTGAGTCTCTAGAGTCACGACCGTTGACTCACTACATACTCAGCACGCTTCACGATTCACCAAGAACTAGAGCGTGGAGCCTGGAGGGAGTCGTGCGTGCACGGTGCAGACTGCAGCATCCATGATCCTCATATAGTCCTCGGATCTCGTCACTGCAGTGGCCACTGCCGCCTACCTCGAAGTCAGTAAAACCCTAATACCTATATGCGAGTGGCAGCAGACTTCCGCCTCCAGGGGCGACTCACCAGTCGAGTGAAGAGTCTCACCAGACTCCCGACCTGCATGCCTTTTGCGAATCGCGATAAGCCCTCCCCATGTGTTGTTCTATCCTGATTTCGACCACACATAGTATATGTTTTTCCAGACCCCCTTTTACCACAAGCTATCACAGCTGATGAGTATCCTTCCAATACAGAATCTAGAAGACGTTGGACTTTGCAATTTTCCATGACCTGATCCTGCCCTACTTCATGCCCAAGACATCCATCAAACTGGAATTTCCGCGTCAATGCATTATAGCCATACCCCTAATCTACAACCTTGATAAATTGTGTATCTTTCAAAACCTGTACACAAGATTTTTCTCCACGAGCCTTCTCTTCCCTGGTCAATGGTCGGACCCGTACAAAAACACTAATGTTGTTACTTTTTACCATCAACATCAACCTCAACGTTTGTCTTCATGGAACCGTTTTCCTTGGTTGGGGACTTTCGACCTGGCAAGACATCAATATTCTTTGCACGTATGTCACATGCCATACTGAGATGAATTTCAATTGCTATGCTCAAATTTCAAAGTTTTGCAAATTATGGGCTCTTTTTCTAGGCCTATCTTGATTATTTTATCATGTATCTCCCAGCCTTTTGATATGGTTCCTGTACTTGCATAGGCCTTCAGATTGTGGTAACCACCATAACAAAAAGCCATGTCTCCAAGTATTGCCTCCCTTGACAGCATTCCTCTCTGACCAAGAAGTCGTCATGTAGCCCCAAATATTTCCCATCAATCACCTAATCACCCTTCAAGTACCTGAATCAAACAAATTCCCCTGCCAAATACAAACATATTAGTGCATAAAAACCAACCATTTTGTGAGCTAACATACTCCCCTCTTCTTATTTGCAAAGTCGTCCTCGACAAGCCTTTCTCGCTGCAATCTAACCAAAACAGCCATGAAAGTATCAGTGTATAACAAGCTTGCATACCTTTCCATCGAGCCATTATTCCAAGCAGACCTGCACTCATTGAAGCTGTTAGTGCTAAAAAAAAATCACTCATGAATACATACAAATCATTCACTTACAAAATGATCCAAGAACATGCACATATATGCAATTCCATTTTAGCCATGCATCAATTTTCTCATACATTCCATTATGGAAAATGGTCTCAACCAACATAACACATGCATACCTTTCATGTTTTACACATGCAAATACCATTGCGGAAAGCAGAAAAGAAAATACCGAAATAAACAACAACAACTGAAATGAATCCAATCGGAGATGCAACATACCCAAAATGCATACCCCTTTTATTGACCTACTATTCGTCTTTGCCGGCGGAAGCTCTTCGCTTTGGACAATCTTCATCAAAGTGGCCCTCTCCACTACAGTACCTACATAGTGGGGTATAGTCAATTGGTTTCTTTTCGTTTGGACATCTAGATTGAGTATGGCCAAAGCCATGGCACCTCCAACACTGGATTGGACCATCTCTTCTTTGATCAGGCGCGGCTCCTCTTGGATAGTCTCCTCCTTGACCCTGAGCACCATATCCATAAGTAGGTCTGTTTTCCCAACGAGAGGTAGGTGGGACACTTTGAGCGGGCAATCCCATGTAAGGTCTTTCTCTTGTATCTCCTGATTTCATGGTCCTCTCTTCATAGGCTCTCTTGTTGTAACATCGGTCCTCTGTGTGATTTGTTCTTCCACAAAAAGTGCAATGCATTCTAGGTGGTGATCTATCTGTGAATACTCTCGAGACTATAGGGCATTCTGAAGCCAAATGGCCGTAACCATGGCAGTTTCCACACCATGTATTCGATCTAAACACTTGATTCGGATTTGTAGTTACCTCTGGTTTTACTGTGTATGTCTCCTGAGTCATTGTGGCAGCTTTTATAGCTTGCGTGACCAACTCCAATATTCGTTCTTTAGTTAGCGCAGGCTTTGTCTCGCCTGGCGTGCTAGTGGCGGCTACAAAAGCTGGGGTCGTCAATGCGGGACTTCCTTGACCCGGATCCTTCATTGGTATGTTTCCTGGGCCTCCCATTGGCTCGTATAAGAGCTCCATCTTCCTTTGTTGGCATAATTGTACTTCCTCCCAAAGCCTTGCTTGTTCTTTAGCATCCATTAAAGTTGTAGGTCTTGTCAGACTGATATGCTGCTGTGCCGTAGGATCTCTCAATCCCGAAATGAACCTTCGTTTCAATGTCTCATCGTTCGGGGCATTCACGCCCATCTTTCTTACCAACGTTTCCATTCTCTGAATGTAGTTATCGATGCTCTCATTGACTCCTTGTCGCAAGTAATCCATCTGTTGGGCCAATCTATCTTGGAACCCTTGCCGTCGAAACTTTGCCAAGAAGGCTTCCTTGAGCATTTGATAAGTTCCACGCTCTTGTGGTGTCAGATTCCCATGCCAATTGGCTGCCTCATCACGGAGAATAGCCAGAAAAATTCTCAACCTTTGATCCTGGTCAACTACGTCATTGGCCTCACAGGTAACCTCAAACAGTTGGATAAAACTATCCGGATCTTCGTCCCAAGTACCTGAAAACTTGGTGAAGTCCCCCAAGTGAACCGAAATCCGCTGAGCCATTTCGAACAGGGGTGTGATGTCAATATCACTTCGATCCCAAAAATTTAGTACACGTGGCTTTAGGATCCCTCCTTCAAACTGTCGCACTTGATTCGCGACCCTCCTACGGGAATACACGTTTTTGGCCAATTTCTTCGAGCCAATCGAGGTCCACTCACCTGGCGGTTCCCACCTTCTCCTTTCTCTTTCAAGGGCTCTTCTCTGAGCGCGTTCCTCTCTTTGCATTTGTGTTGCTCCTAACGATGAGCTCCCCTCGCTCATGTACTAGATCTTGGGGTCCGCAAGCTCGGCCAACCTGTGGCGCTAGGCGAACCTGCTAGCTCACAAAATGGTTGGTTTTGATGCACTAATGAGGTTCTATTTGGCAGGAAAATATGTTTGATTTCAGTTTGTAGGAGCTTTCGGCATGCCATGTCGCATTAAAATTGGATGTTTTGAAGCAGAACATGAGGCCTGGGATCCCCTTGGTGACACAAGAGGAGCTTTTGGCGATAACCAATTCCGATTCACGTTATTGTGCCATGCTGCATGTGGAGCACCTCCATTAGACGAAGAACACAATACTCATGTTGACTGTTCTGGAATTTTGAAGGAACAAACATTGCCGCATGTGAATGGTATGGCTACTTGTTCTTGTTTGCCCATGTCAATGCATTGTGTACATGGCGTAGTGTGTCAATGTCAAAAGGCAGGATTCATGCAAGGCACCCCTTTCCATCAAATGAACGCCTCTTTTCTCAACGACTATGGACCAAGAAATCCAATGACAAACAATTTCTAAGAGACTCCAAGCAGGGACGTGATAGCCCCAAAACCTCATCTTTTGGTAAAAAGAGTATTCTCCTAGGATTGATGTATGTGGACAAGCTACTCCAGGCAACGTCCTAGAGGTCGATGACCAAAATCCAGAAAAAAGGCTGTCACCTACTTCTTTGGCTTCAGTGCATACTGAGGTCAGGGCTGACGAATCAACTTCCAGGAGTAAAAATGTGGATATAAGAGTCACTCGGTCTTCTTCAAGCGATGCAAAAGCATGTGAATCGGCATCTAAACATATGCAAAGGGAGCAGGAAAGCGATACAGACATGGCTTTGGAATTGCAGATTATGAAAGGGGCTTCAAGCTTCAAAGAATCCATGCATCAGGATATAGGATCATCTCATGGGAAGGGAATTCAAGAACCACACTTTGGGGCAATTATGAAACAGGAACAACATCTCTCAACAGACATAAACAAATCTGTACATGCAGCAGCAATCATAAAGCTTACTCTTCCTTCACATGTCCAATGCCACCAAAATTCATCAGATTGCAAGAACAAAAGTTTTATTGACACTAATGTGCTTCAATTGGGGCAGCAGGTTAAAGAACAAGATTTAATATCTCACGAGGAGGTGATCCCACATCTTCCTCCGAAAGATTTGGGGCATTCTTATTGGTTTGTTAGTTCTGTAGCCTCAGGTGATCCAACTCCTAGTATAGCAAGTGGAAATTGTAGTCCGCCTTTAAGATTAGCGGTACATGAACAAGCCATGAATGAGGGGAAGAACGCTAAAAGGGGAGAATTCGACTGAACCAAGAGAGTGTCTTTTGTTCGGGAGGGGCGCTTCTTTATGTGTGCAGGTGTATCAGCAGGATAATGCAGCCAAAAGAAGTTACCAAGGAGGAAAGGGGAGTCGCTTTCTGTTACATACGACAGGGAGAAGCAAACAAGAAGCGGATTAAAGACTCAATCGGAGGAGCACGCTAAAGGAGAGAGGCTGTTTGTGCGTATAGGAGGGCAGCAGAAGGGGCTGTTGACCAAGCTATCCTTGGAGAGGAGTCTGAGATCCTGAGGACTGCTGCGTGGAGGATCCCCTCTACCCTGGTGGTTCATTCGACCCGCTCGGTCTGGCTGATGACCCCTAAAGCTGAGAGGACTGACGAGTCTTCTTCGTCGAACGGTTAATTGAAAGTCGACCGTGTACGTGCTTCAGTGTTTGCCCTTGCGATCGCCTACTTTCAACGTCGTCATGCAGCAGATCGAACTTGTTGGACAGATGATGAACTATTAGGATTCCATAAATCGCAACTTTGCCGTTGTCTTACAATGGCATGCTACAAGATGCTCCTGTCTTTTATGATCTTCCTGTCCTGCGTTCTTAACGTCGAAGCAGAGATAAGTGAGCTATCTGTAGAGTAGGACTCAAGAGACTTGATTGTTATGGAAGAGTTTGGGTATACACAGTCGGGGTATTTAGAAATTGAAGTAAAGGATGCAAAATGGTCAGTTCCATCAGGTGCTACTATTGATCTTGATCGTTTGAAGTTCATGGGGTTTTCGAACCTTCTCTATTAAGCATTCATTATCCTATATCTTCCGATAAGGAGATTAGCGCAAAGGACAAGCTATCGAGGGTCGATTGCACTATGCAACAATCATGGCACCATTTTGTAGTACATTTTTATGCCAGTGAGTGTCTGTGTAAGTAACACATGGACCTCTTAAAGAAAGAACATTCATATGCAGCCTAGGGTTGATGTCAGGAGAATCATGGGAAGTGCTTTAAATAGTATCTTCTAATGCCAGGGAGAGTCTGTGAGAGAGAGACCTCAAGGAGTAACCCCGAGAGTTGGACATTTAGGTGCGTAGGTCGTTTCCGTCTCCTTCATAAGTATATTGGGATGAATTTGTTGGACTACGGCCAACCAAAGAATACTTAGCATCAGAAGTTCGAGCAAAAGGTCAGTGTGCATAGACATATTTTCCTTGGGCTTAGGAGCCTAACATTTTGGTGCATCTGTCGGGAATCCCAAGGTGGATAGATTTGAGGATAGTTGTGAAACGAAGTGACATAGTGTAAGAAAATTAGGCGAAATATCGTTGAGCGTATGCAAATTCCCTTGGACTCAAGAACCAATCATTTTGGTGCGTTTGCCGGGAAGCGTTTGAACTAGTACATATACAAAGGAAGGACTCCTCGAGAGACAATTGTGGGTTCCAAGTGATTCAATTGGAACAATTCCGAGGGATTTGAACAAAATAAAACCTCGTATAATCATTTTTTCCTTGGACCAAGAGTAAAATCATTTTGGTGCATTTGCCGGGAAAAGCTTGGTACGTCTCTATAAGAGAGTACCATAGGTTCGCCTAGCGCCACAGGTTGGCCGAGCTTGCGGACCCCACGATCTAGTACATGAGCGAGGGGAGCTCATCGTCAGGAGCAACACAAACGCAAAGAGAGGAACGCGCTCAGAGAAGAGCCCTTGAAAGAGAAAGGAGAAGGTGGGAACTGCCAGGGGAGTGGACCTCGATTGGCTCGAAGAAATCAGTCAAAAACGTGTACTCCCGTAGGAGAGTCGCGAGTCAAGTACGGAAGTTTGAAGGAGGGATCCTGAGGCCACGTGCATTAAATTTCTGGGATCGAAGTGATATCGACATCACACCTCTGTTCGAAATGGCTCAGCGGATTTCGGTTCACTTGGGGGACTTCACCAAGTTCTCAGGTACTTGGGATGAAGATCCGGATAGTTTTATCCAGTTGTTTGAGGTTACCTGTGAGGCCAATGATGTAGTTGACCAGGATCAAAGGTTGAAAATTTTTCCGGCTATTCTCCGTGATGAGGCATGGGAATTTGACACCACAAGAGCGTGGAACTTATCAAATGCTGAAGGAAGCCTTCTTGGAAAAGTTTCGACGATAAGGCTTCCAAGACAGATTGGCCCAACAAATGGATTATTTGCGACAGGGAGTCAATGAGAGCATCGATAACTACATTCAGAGAATGGAAACGCTGGTAAGAAAGATGGGCGCGAATGCCCCGAACGATGAGACATTGAAACGAAGATTCATTTCGGGATTGAGAGATCCTACGGCATAGCAGCATATCAGCCTGACAAGACCTGCAACTTTAATGGATGCTAAAGAACAAGCGAGACTTTGGGAGGAAGTACAATTATGCCAACAAAGGAAGATGGAGCTCTTATACGAGCCTATGGGAGGCCCAGGAAACATACCGATGAAAGATCCTGGCCAAGGAAGTCCCGCATTGATGACCCCAGCTTTTGTAGCTGCCACTAGCACGCCAGGCGAGGCAAAGCCTGCGCTAACTGAAGAACGAATATTGGAATTGGTCACGCAAGCTATAAAAGCTGCCACGATATCTCAGGAGACATACACAGTAAAACCAGAGGTCACAACAAACCCGAATCAAGTGTTTCGATCGAATACATGGTGTGGAAAGTGCCATGGTTACGGCCATTTGGCTTCAGAATGCCCTACAGTCTCGAGAGTATTCACAGATAGATCGCCACCTAGGATGCGTTGCACTTTTTGCGGAAGAACAAATCACACGGAGGACCGATGTTACAACAAGAGAGCCTATGAAGAGAGGACCATGAAATCAGGAGATACAAGAGAAAGACCTTACACGGGATTGCCCTCTCAAAGTGTCCCACCTACATCTCGTTGGGAAAACAGACCGACTTATGGATATGGTGCTCAGGGTCAAGGAGGAGACTATCCAAGAGGAGCCGCACGTGATCAAAGAAGAGATGGTCCAATCCAGTGCTGGAGATGTCATGGCTTTGGCCATACTCAATCTAGATGTCCAAACGAAAAGAAACCAATTGATTATACCCCACTATGTAGGTACTGTAGTGGAGAGGGCCACTTTGATGAAGATTGTCCAAAACGAAGGGCTGCCGCCGGCAAAGAAAAAGGACCAATAGGGTCCTCGAACTATGTTGATACTCAGATGCATTCCACATCAAGAGCTGAAGAGCACGTTCCTACGATCGGAGTAGTGTTCAAGACACCGAACCCTCAAGAAGGCTCTAGCTCGTCAATGCACTTTGTGGATGCGTACGAGGCCAAGAAACCACACAAAGATCCAACTGTGGCAGTAGTCACAAGGACTCAAGAATATTCGAAGAAGAATCCAAGAGGCGAAGGTGAAGAAGGGAGTGAAGAGAAGATAGCTGAACACGAAGAGGCAGAAAACCAAGTTGGAGGACTTGTTGAGCAGCAAGAGTTTGAGGATGGGGAAGAGGTTGAGATTCTTCCAACAGTGACCAAGGAGTTTGTGCCGGGCATAGCACCATTCCCTGAAAGATTGAAAGCTCCTAAGATTAGAAAGGAAAGACAAAGTTCGGAAGAAGTAGATATTGTAAAGTTGCTCGCTGACACGGAAGTCACGCTGGATATTGGCACATTGCTGAAATGTTCACCTGTTTATAGGAAACAATTTTATAACGAATATATTAAGAAGCCGAGGAAAGCTCGAGATAAAAAGAGGCAAGATAAGGATGTCCAAGGAATCATTCAAAGTATTACGACGCAAATTGATTCAAATGCTCCAGTTGTGACGGTCGAGATTAAAGGATATGCAGTCCCTGGTGCTCAGTTAGATAGTGGAGCCGCAGTCAACTTGATGACTGAGTTCATGATGAAAGCTTTGGGCCTCAACCACATGGAAGAGACGCCGATGTCTTTGAGAATGGCGGATCAAACACAAGTAAAGCCTGCGGGCCTTTTGAAGAATGTAAGCACAGTTGTGGGCGGTTTAGAGTTTAAAGTTGATTATCTGATAGTAAGACCAAGGACCTCAGAGGCTACCTTCTCGATCCTACTTGGACAGCCATGGCTGGTGCAAGCTGAATGTGTGCATGACTGGCGCACAGGTTTATTTCAATAGGGCCAAAGTCTGATCGGATTCAGTTGCAAGTATCCCCACCCTCCAGCAACAAGAAAAAGACAATAATAGTCGATGAGATGGACAAGAAGGAGAAGGAGAAAGCAAGGCACGAGATTGCACGAGCTAGGTTTTCCTTGAACACGGACGCCTACAAGAATCTGCTTCAAGACGGGTTCAACTTGAAGCTCTTTAAGAATCAAGACACGAAGATGGGAGAGTATCAAAATCCATTACTCTATAACGATGATTCCGATCAGGAGTTGCTAGGATGGTTGACGCACACAAGAGAATTTGAGTGCTACATGTTGAGTATAGACGCAAGTAAAAACAAAGTTACTCAATCCCTGGAGAAGGGAACTTCAAGAGAAGAGTTGAAACTAGAGCTAGCTCCGACGATGGAGGTGCAAGAGTTGCGAGAAAGAGTTAGAATGCTAGAAGCAGAGATTCTAAAGAGAAGTCGAGAATCGGAAAAAGAAGCAAAGAGTAAGACTAAAGTGTCGAAAGCCATTGCAAAAGCTGAATTAAAGAAATTAGGTTCAATCGAAACAGAACAAAATAATGATTTACTAGCCAACCATGCACGCGTGATCGGAGAGCACATTCCAATCACAGTGTCATCGAGAAATAAGGACTATTCGCGAGAAGCTCAGTTGGAAAAATGGGAAGTTCTTCCAGAAAAGTTCTTGAGCGTGGGATCAGAGCTACCAGACAGAGTACGAGATTGTATTAAAACGACACTCAAAAATTTCAGCAAGGCCTTTGCATGGTCATACAGTGATTTGAGAGGAATTGATCCCCGAATCTGCCAACATTATATAGACTTGGAAGAAGGCACACGACCAATATGTCAACGACTCAGGCGAACGAATCCAGTCTACTCGGAATTAATCAAGCTGGAATTGACCAAATTATTGGAAGCAGGATTCATATATCCCATCGCATCCAGCGAATGGGTATCACCAATTGTAGTTGTTCCGAAGAAAAATAAGAAAATCCGTATTTGCATAGACTATCGAAAGTTGAACGAGCGCACAAAGAAGGATCATTTTCCCTTGCCGTTCACTGATCAAATCTTGGACAGAGTGGCTGGCCATAAATTGTACTCCTTTTTGGATGGTTTCAGTGGGTACAACTAGATCCAAATCCATGAAGAGGATCAATCAAAAACTACTTTCACGACAGAATGGGGTACGTACGCATATCGTGTGATGCCATTTGGATTATGCAATGCACTGGCCATATTCCAGAGGGCAATGATAGCTGCATATCAAGACTACCTGCAGGATTGGATGGAGATATTTCTCGATGATTTTGCAATCAGAGGCAATGATGAAAACATGATGGAGAGGATCGAAGCGATTTTAAGAAGAAGCATTGAAAAAGGCATCGCATTAAATCCTGAAAAGTGTACATTTGGAGTACGAAGAGGATTGCTTTTGGGACATGTTATTTCCGAAAAAGGAATCGCGGTTGATGAGGATAAAGTGGAAAAAATCGGACAACTTCCACCTCCTCAAAACTTGCGACAGCTCAGAGGATTCTTGGGCCATGCGAATTATTATCGACGTTTTATATTAAATTTTGCATCCATAGCGGCACCACTGACGAATCTCTTGAGGAAGGACCAACAATACCAATGGACTGAAGAGTGTCAAGTTGCATTCGACTCGATCAAAGAAAGATTGATAAATGCACCGATTTTGGTAGCACCCGACTGGACGAGAGAATTTCATGTGCATACCGACGCTTCTCATACTGCGGTTGGAGCAGTACTATGCCAAGCCGATGAAAAGAAGTTGGACCACCCTATTTATTATGCAAGTCGCAATTTGAATAGCACTGAGAGGAACTCTACGACTACAGAGAAGGAATGCCTATCGATGATCTTTGTGGTGAACAAGTATCGGCATTACTTGATGGGAAAGCATTTCACTTTTTATGTGGATCATGAAGCCCTTAAGTACATCATTAATAAACCCGAGCTATCAGGGCGACTGATGAGGTGGATGCTACTTCTCCAAGAATTTCAGTTCACAGTGGTAACCAAACCAGGCAAAGCACATATATTGGCTGACCATTTATCTCGAATTGTTAATGAGGAGCCAATCTCTGGTGTGCCCGACGATGCTCCTGATGGACATCTATTCCAGGTTGATGCGAAAGTACCTTGGTATGCCGATTTGGTGAATTTCTTGTGCACTACTAAATATCCGCCAGGAGCAAGCAAGAGAGAGAAGCAAAAACTGTTAGCATTGGCGAAGCACCATAGCATCATTGGGGGGCAACTCTATCGATATTTTGTTCATGAGAGCATTTATCGGAGATGTCTCGAGGAAGAAGAAGCAAATCTAGTGTTGAGGGCTTTGCATGACGAACCTTGCGGTGGGCATTTTGCTGGTGAATTGACGGCAAGAAAGATTTTATTGGCTGGGTATTGGTGGCCAATGCTGTTCAAAGACTCGCACACATATTGTAAGAAATGTGACAAATGCCAACGAATGGGCAAACCCACATTAGCACATGCTGCTCCTCTCACGCCGGTGCTCGCTCTTAAGCCGTTTGAGAAATGGGGAATTGATTTTGTGGGGCCTATTGATCCTCCCTCACGACGAAGATCTAATAGGTATATCTTGGTCTGTACTGACTATGTTACCAAGTGGGTAGAAGCCAAAGCTCTGAAGACTGATCGAGCTATTGATGTTGCTAAATTTTTGTATGAACAAATTATCACTCGATTCGGATGCCCGTTGGAAATAGTGAGTGATAGAGGAACCCATTTTGTCAACGAATTGATCGAAGAATTAATGGAATTATATAAGATCAAACATAGAAAAAGCACTCCATATTATCCGAGGGCAAATGCACAAGTGGAGGTCACCAACAAAATTCTTGAACAGATTCTGACAAAGACAGTAGCTGTGCATAGGAGAGACTGGGATGAGAGACTTTTGGAAGCCTTGTGGGCATATCGAACATCTTACCGAGTGACGACAAAGAGCACTCCGTTCTCTCTAGTATATGGCGAGGAAGCCATCTTCGCCATCGAAAAAGAAGTTCCGACATTAAGAGTGGCCATCGAAGCCAGGTTGGGCGAGGAAGAGTCATTAAAGGAGAGGTACATACAACTGGTCAAGCTGGAAGAAAAGAGACTTATTGCACAACAAAGTTTGGAAGCTTATTCAGAAGAGACGTAAGGAGAGGCATGATAAGAATCTCAAGACCTATGTGATTCAAGAAGGGGATTTGGTGCTAGTTTATGACAGTAAATATTATAAATTCTCAGGGAAGTTACAAACAAGATGGGCAAGACCGTTTAAGGTGGTGGAACTCAATTCCAATGGTTCCATGCAAATTCAAGATTTAGGAGAAGAATATGCTCCCGTGAAGGTTAACGCGCTTCGAGTTAAACCATATTTCAAGTGATATTAGGACGGGAGAAGCCAGACGAGATCCAACGAAATGACGAAGTAGACTCCTTGTACATACATGTATAGTATTATATATATATGCGCATATGTAAACTATGATTTGTGTGTCATAAATATTCTTCCTTGCTAGCTCAAGAATTTTGGGCTTCTAATATTTTTTGTGTTATGCAGAGACTGTTAGGAGTTAAGTAACAAAATGGCAGATCAAATAACGCAACTCTACTTGTACGAGCTAAGGATATATTTCTCGGACCAAACATTCGCCCGCATGGACATAGATGTCGACGACTTTGAGACGGAATACGATGTTGAGGAAGCACATTGGCTGGTATGCTTTATAAATCAGGATTTGGGTGTTGCATTTTACATTGAGTGTTTTGAGGAATACCTGACTCGACATGTAGGATGGGCGGGAGATCGATATTACTATTTCGATCCTTCGAGGGAAATGCCTAACGAGGAAAACGATATCACGTGGGCTTGGGCAGATGTGCTAACGCTAGGAAGTGATGACGGAGCTCCTGAAGTTGAGCCTGACTCGCCCTAGGGAAGTTGTCGGGATACGAGTACAATGTGAGACTACATGAGACATTCCGGGGACTCACATTCTAGGACACCTAGGGATAGGTATACGAGGGACTAAGGCATAGCTGGCTGTAGTTACCAAGTGGAAAGTCAAATCGATGAATACATATGTAGTGTCTGTAATTGAGAGAATGGAGTGAAAAGGTGGTTGATCTGTCAAAGGCTAGTGTGTATATGTTTTGCATGCATGTGTGGGAAAAGTGGGAAGTCCCTTTCTTCCTCTCCCTAATTCTCATGACTTGGGTGAACTAATTAACTATGAAAAGAAAGGAAAAAGTAAAGAAAAAAAAAATATTGTGTTGTTGTGATCGTACCAATGCGCTATGGTGGGCTAGTAGGTGGGTGGATTTATCCTCGCCGGGTGGTTAGGACCACGAGCCGCAGCTAGTTTCGCCATAGGCTTGGGAGGTATATGTGGTGTCTTAGCTACGCGCCATGACGGGTTGGTAGGTAGGTGGAGCCATCGTGGCTGGGTAGTCACGACCACGAGCCGTATCCAGCTTCGTTATGGGCTAGCTGATATATGTGATGTGTTATCATTATGTGTTTGTGTGTTGTGCGCTGCATTGCATTGGTAGATGGGTGGAATCAACCTGATCGGGTGGTTAGGTCCACGAATCGCATCCAGTGTCAATGTAGGCCAACGTGTGAATATAAATAAAATCTTCATATGAAGTTATTCCCCACTCCTGAGGGGGAGAGAGAGAGAGGAGAGGGCGATGATCGCCTGGAAGGGAACGCATTTGCTTGTGTGATGGGTATGTGTCGGCTTGCGACGGATCAGCTCACTTTGAATCAACATTCTTGAAGGCACGAAGACTCTATATGTACTTATGGATGAGGCTTTAGCGAGGTAATGCAACGGTCTTGCTTTACAACTTGTGTGCTCTATTTAAGGGTTTTTCTAGTGTGTGGGACACTCCAAGGTTCTGATGTATGTCTTGACTTGTACTCGAGTTTCGATGACTTTTGTAGGACGACGATGGGGGTTCTTCGGGAATGTCTGTTCATGGAATGATTGTACATAGCGAATAGTAGATGCAATAATGGGGTATGCATTTTGGGTATTTTTGCATCTCCGATTTGATTCATTTCAGTTGTTGTTGTTTTCAGTAATTTCTTTTCTATTTTCCGCAATGGTAGTTGCATATCTAAAACATGGAAAGGTGTGCATGTGTTATTTTGGTTGAGACTATTTTTCATAATGGAATGTATGAGCAAATTGATGCATGGCTGAAATGGGATTGCATATATGTGCATGTTCTTGGATCATTTTGGAAGTGACTGATTTGTAGGTATTCATGAGTGATTTTTGAGCACTAATAGCTTCGATGAGTGCAGGTTCAGTGGAAATGGCGACTCGATGAAAAGGTATGTGAACTAATGGAAAATTGACATATTCATGGTTGTTTGGATTTTATTGCAGCAATAGTGGCTCGTCGAGGACGACTTCGCAAATAAGAAAAGGGGAGTATGTTAGCTCAGAAAATGGTTGGTTTTGATGCACTAATGAGGTTCTATTTGGCAGGAAAATATGTTTGATTTCAGTTTGTAGGAGCTTTCGGCATGCCATGTCGCATTAAAATTGGATGTTTTGAAGCAAAACATGAGGCCTGGGATCCCCTTGGTGACACAAGAGGAGCTTTTGGCGATAACCAATTCCGATTCACGTTATTGTGCCATGCTGCATGTGGAGCACCTCCATTAGACGAAGAACACAATACTCATGTTGACTGTTCTGGAATTTTGAAGGAACAAACATTGCCTCATGTGAATGGTATGGCTACTTGTTCTTGTTTGCCCATGTCAATGCATTGTGTACATGGCGTAGTGTGTCAATGTCAAAAGGTAGGATTCATGCAAGGCACCCCGTTCCATAAAATGAACGCCTCTTTTCTCAACGACTATGGACCAAGAAATCCAATGACAAACAATTTCTAAGAGACTCCAAGCAGGGACGTGATAGCCCCAAAACCTCATCTTTTGGTAAAAAGAGTATTCTCCCAGGGTTGATGTATGTGGACAAGCTACTCCAGGCAAGGTCCTAGAGGTCGATGACCAAAATCCAGAAAAAAGGCTGTCAGCTACTTCTTTGGCTTCAGTGCATACTGAGGTCAGGGCTGACGAATCAACTTCCAGGAGTAAAAATGTGGATATAAGAGTCACTCGGTCTTCTACAAGTGATGCAAAAGCATGTGAATCGGCATCTAAACATATGCAAAGGGAGCAGGAAAGCGATACAGACATGGCTTTGGAATTGCAGATTATGAAAGGGGCTTCAAGCTTCAAAGAATCCATGCATCAGGATACAGGATCATCTCATGGGAAGGGAATTCAAGAAACACACTTTGGGGCAATTATGAAACAGGAACAACATCTCTCAACAGACATAAACAAATCTGTACATGCAGCAGCAATCATAAAGCTTACTCTTCCTTCACATGTCCAATGCCACCAAAATTCATCAGATTGCAAGAACAAAAGTTTTATTGACACTAATGTGCTTCAATTGGGGCAGCAAGTTAAAGAACATGATTTAATATCTCACGAGGAGGTGATCCCACATCTTCCTCCGAAAGATTTGGGGCATTCTTATTGGTTTGTTAGTTCTGTAGCCTCAGGTGATCCAACTCCTAGTATAGCAAGTGGAAATTGTAGTCCGCCTTTAAGATTAGCGGTACATGAACAAGCCATGAATGAGGGGAAGAACGCTAAAAGGGGAGAATTCGACTGAACCAAGAGAGTGTCTTTTGTTCGGGAGGGGCGGTTCTTTATGTGTGCAGGTGTATCAGCAGGATAATGCAGCCAAAAGAAGTTACCAAGGAGGAAAGGGGAGTCGCTTTCTATTACATACGACAGGGAGAAGCAAACAAGAAGCGGATTAAAGACTCAATCGGAGGAGCACGCTAAAGGAGAGAGGCTGTTTGTGCGTATAGGAGGGTGGCAGAAGGGGCTGTTGACCAAGCTATCCTTGGAGAGGAGTCTGAGATCCTGAGGACTGCTGCGTGGAGGATCCCCTCTACCCTGGTGGTTCATTCGACCCGCTCGGTCTGGCTGATGACCCCTAAAGCTGAGAGGACTGACGAGTCTTCTTCGTCGAATGGTTAATTGAAAGTCGACCGTGTACGTGCTTTAGTGTTTGCCCTTGCGATCGCCTACTTTCAACGTCGTCATGCAGCAGATCGAACTTGTTGGACAGAAGCCATCTTGATGAACTATTAGGATTCCATAAATCGCAACTTTGCCGTTGTCTTACAATGGCATGCTACAAGATGCTCCTGTCTTTTATGATCTTCCTGTCCTGCGTTCTTATCGTCGAAGCAGAGATAAGTGAGCTATCTGTAGAGTAGGACTCAAGAGACTTGATTGTTATGGAAGAGTTTGGGTATACACAGTCGGGGTATTTAGAAATTGAAGTAAAGGATGCAAAATGGTCAGTTCCATCAGGTGCTACTATTGATCTTGATCGTTTGAAGTTCATGGGGTTTTCGAACCTTCTCTATTAAGCATTCATTATCCTATATCTTCCGATAAGGAGATTAGCGCAAAGGACAAGCTATCGAGGGTCGATTGCACTATGCAACAATCATGGCACCATTTTGTAGTACATTTTTATGCCAGTGAGTGTCTGTGTAAGTAACACATGGACCTCTTAAAGAAAGAACATTCATATGCAGCCTAGGGTTGATGTCAGCAGAATCATGGGAAGTGCTTTAAATAGTATCTTCTAATGCCAGGGAGAGTCTGTGAGAGAGAGACCTCAAGGAGTAACCCCGAGAGTTGGACATTTAGGTGCGTAGGCCGTTTCCGTCTCCTTCATAAGTATATTGGGATGAATTTGTTGGACTACGGCCAACCAAAGAATACTTAGCATCAGAAGTTCGAGCAAAAGGTCAGTGTGCATAGACATATTTTCCTTGGGCTTAGGAGCCTAACATTTTGGTGCGTCTGTCGGGAATCCCAAGGTGGATAGATTTGAGGATAGTTGTGAAACGAAGTGACATAGTGTAAGAAAATTAGGCGAAATATCGTTGAGCGTATGCAAATTCCCTTGGACTCAAGAACCAATCATTTTGGTGCGTTTGCCGGGAAGCGTTTGAACTAGTACATATACAAAGGAAGGACTCCTCGAGAGACAATTGTGGGTTCCAAGTGATTCAATTGGAACAATTCCGAGGGATTTGAACAAAATAAAACCTCGTATAATCATTTTTTCCTTGGACCAAGAGTAAAATCAAAACCTATGGCAGTCTCTTATAGAGACGTACCAAGCTATTCCCGACAAACGCACCAAAATGATAGGCCTCTGACGCCCAAGGAAAAAGTGATTATACAAGACTTTATTTTGTTCAAATCCCTCGGAATCGGTCCAATTGGATTACTTAGAGCCCACAATTGTCTCACAATGGATTCTTCCTATGTCTATGCACTAGCGCATATGCTTCCCGGCAGACGCACCAAAATGATATGTTCTAACGCCCAAGGAGAAAGTGATTATACGAGACTTTATTTTGTTCAAATCCCTCGGAATCGGTCAAATTGGATTACCTGGAGCCCACAATTATCTCGCAATGGATTCTTCCTATGTCTATGCACTAGCTCATATGTTCCCGGCAAACGCACCAAAATGATAAGTTCCTAAGCCCAAGGAAAAGATGCACACCGAGGCTATTGATTTGCCAAATTACTTGAAGTCGACCTATCAATCCTCTTCTAAGTCCCTCATTAAGGCATTAAGAACACTCTCTTTCTACTCCCACTTCTTGTCTCTTGCCCTTCCTCTTTTGCTAACTCCCTTTCTCTCAGCCACTCTCTCACACGCATATACTCCCGCTCACTATCTCACTCACATATGTTTAGATTTATCATGCACGCATACTCTTGTTTTCCCTCTCTTCTACTCATTATCACGCACACACACATAAACACACACTTTTTACCCCTCTTACTCACTCTCCCTTTCACAAGCCTCCCTTAACCCTCTTTTCTCTCCTTCCTCTTTACTCTCACTTTTCACACATATACTCATGCAATCACAATTAGGATGTTCCTTCCCTTCATAGCCAACCTTTTGGATTATTTGAGACAGTTTATGTATATCCAAGGATTACCTTAGCATCCAACACTTACGGATGTGATTACTTCATCTACAGCCACGAAATAATGCCTATAGAAACAGTTTGAACAGTTCAGTTGCACTCATATCCAATAACCTTGCTCACATTTATTTTTTATGACAACTCGCTTCACTTCCATTATATTAGTACAGATTATTACAAAAAGAGTCTCCTGATCCACAAGTTCATATGTTAACGCTATTGTATCATGTGCAATTTATGCTGTGTGTTTTTCCCGTGATATAATTTAAGCAGCATGACACATCTTGCTGACCTGCAAAACCTCACGAAAAATGCATTTGGCGGAATAGAGTGAGCGAAAGCATTATCTATGTCTAGAGCCTCATGCATTTTTGTTCAAACATCAAAGACCACGAGACAAAGGCAATGTCTTCATAAAACATCAGAGATATGCTCTAAAAATCTTTGAGGGATTCAAGTTGCAAACATACATGTAGCCCCAAATTCATTAACCAGCTAATTGAAAAATGCATACACTCACAGAGTATAAGAGTATAAGGAGCGTCTTGGCCTGTCGGTTGAAGACGAAATCCAAAGAGCTACACCTTGCTTGCGGACTTCACCACTCTCTGGTGCAGGAGATCGACCGACTGTAGGCTACTGTGCATGTAATTTTTTTCTCGAGCAAGACTCTTCGTGTCACGATTCACGAAGAGTGACACACTGACAATGATGAACCCCGATTCCCAATGCCTCACGAGTGACGAGAGCTTGAGTCTTAGAGCTTGCTGCTTGGAGACTCGAGTCTGAAATCTGAGTCTCTAGAGTCACGACCGTTGACTCACTACATACTCAGCACGCTTCACGATTCACCAAGAACTGGAGCGTGGAGCCTGGAGGGAGTCGTGCGTGCACGGTGCAGACTGCAGCATCCATGATCCTCATATAGTCCTCGGATCTCCTCACTGCAGTGGCCACTGCCGCCTACCTCGAAGTCAATAAAACCCTAATACCTATATGCGGGTGGCAGCAGACTTCCGCCTCCAGGGACGACTCACCAGTCGAGTGAAGAGTCTCACTAGACTCCCGACCTGCATGCCTTTTGCGAATCGCGATAAGCCCTCCCCATGTGTTGTTCTATCCTCATTTCGACCACACATAGTATATGTTTTTCCAGACCCCCTTTTACCACAAGCTATCACAGCTGATGAGTATCCTTCCAATACAGAATCTAGAAGATGTTGGACTTTGCAATTTTCCATGACCTGATCCTGCCCTACTTCATGCCCAAGACATCCATCAAACTGGAATTTCCGCGTCAATGCATTATAGCCATACCCCTAATCTACAACCTTGATAAATTGTGTATCTTTCAAAACCTGTACACAGGATTTTTCTCCACGAGCCTTCTCTTCCCTGGTCAATGGCCGGACCCGTACAAAAACACTAATGTTGTTACTTTTTACCATCAGCATCAACCTCAACGTTTGTCTTCATGGAACCGTTTTCCTTGGTTGGGGACTTTCGACCTGGCAAGACATCAATATTCTTTGCACGTATGTCACATGCCATACTGAGATGAATTTCAATTGCTATGCTTAAATTTCAAAGTGTTGCAAATTATGGGCTCTTTTTCTAGGCCTATCTTGATTATTTCATCATGTATCTCCCAGCCTTTTGATATGGTTCCTGTACTTGCATAGGCCTTCAGATTGTGGTAACCACCATAACAAAAAGCCATGTCTCCAAGTATTGCCTCCCTTGACATCATTCCTCTCTGACCAAGAAGTCGTCATGTAGCCCCAAATATTTCCCATCAATCACCTAATCACCCTTCAAGTACCTGAATCAAACAAATTCCCCTGCCAAATACAAACATATTAGTGCATAAAAACCAACCATTTTGTGAGCTAACACATGTGCATTGACATCGAGGATAACCTAGGGGAGGAACTAGAGCTTTCCAAAATCTACAAGGACTCAGATAGTACCTCTAGCCTATCTTCCACGCAATCCACATCAATTGAGGAACTTGCAGAGAAAGTAGCTCAGAAACTAGGTGTCTCTAGCAAACAAATCCCAAGGTTTGCCCCTGTGAAAAAATGCTATACTTGTGGAGGCGACCATATGGCGAATGTCTGTCCCATTATGGCTCAACCCCAAGTTAATCCTAGTAGCCAGTACTGCACCATAGAACGAAGGTACACCAATCACACCGCGCAAGATTGTCCCTACAATAAGCAAACTGTTAGACAGACATACCCACAACCATACCCTCAACAAGGAAGATACCAGAACCAGTACCCACCTCAGTAGTATGTGAGACCTCAACAAACCTACCAACCCTACCAAAACCAACTGAGACCCCAGCCAGTGCTAGCACAGCAACCACCTGCTCCTGCTAATGTGATCCTAGTAAAATATGCAGCTGCAGAAGAGAACCTGAATAGAGCTATTGTCCCTGTAACACCATTGCTTTCTGAAAGTGACCCGAGTGACCATAGCTTTGATTCTACACATGTTGATAGTCCCTAGGCTTACTACATGCAGTCTCCAGAACATGGTGAGTCCTACTATAGTGAAGAACCAAATGAACCTAGTTGGGAGTCAGATTACACAAACGTCATGTATGCAAACCCTAACCCTAGACCTCAACCTAGGCAAGTAAGACCCCCATTCCCTAAAGGACCATGCTACAGATGTCAGGGAGATCATCTCATTCGTGATTGTCCCTTGCCTCCACCTACACAACCCCAATCAGTGATGATCCAAGGCTTTTGCCAAGAATGTGGAAAGGAGCATCTCTTACGAGACTGCCCTAAGAATCCTAATAATGTGCCAAAAATCACTCCTATTAACATTATTGGGTTAGTGGTAGATTCCACAGGAAGCGTGACGTCCACTGCACCAGTACAGGTAGTCACTAGAGCTCAGGCATTGCAGCAAAAACAAGGGGTAGGCCAGGAAAAGAGCCCAGATGTTAGTGAAACAGAGAGCATGACAAAGAAGAGGACTAGAGCTCTGTCAAAGGCTAGAGTGTATATGTTTGCATGTCTGTGTGGGAAAAGTGGGGAAAATTCCTTTCTTCCTCTCCCTAATTCTGAGGACTGGGGCGAGTTAATTAACTATGAAAAAAAAAGAAAAGAAAAGAAAAAAAAACATTGTGTTGTTGTGATCGTACCAACGCGCTATGGTGGACTAGTAGGTGGGTGGATTTATCCTAGCCGGGTGGTTAGGACCACGAGCCGCAACTAGTTTCGCCGTAGGCTTGGGATGTACATGTTTGTGTCTTAGCTACGCTCCATAACGGGTTGATAGGTAGGTGGAGCCATCGTGGCTGGGTAGTCACGACCACGAGCCGCATCCAGCTTTGTTATGGGCTAGCTGATTTATGTACTTGTCTATCGTTATGCGTTTGTGTGTTGTGGGCTGCGTTGCATTGGTAGATGGGTGGAATCAACTTGGCCAGGTGGTCAGGTCCACGAATCACATCCAATGTCAACGTAGGCCAACGTGTGAATATAAATAAAATTTTCCTATGAAATTATTCCCCACTCCTGAGGGGGAGAGAGAGAGAGGAGAAGGTGATGATCGCCTGGAAGGGAACGTTATTTGCTTGTGTGATTGGTATATGGTGGCTTGCGACAGATCAGCTCACTCTGAATCAACATTCTCAAAGGCACGGATACTGTATATGTACTTATAGATGAGACCTTTAGCGAGGTAATGCAATGGTTTGCTTTATAACTTGTGTGCTTTATCCGAGGGTTTTCCAGAGTGTGGGACACTCCAGGGTTTTTTTATGTAGCTCTTGACTTGTACTCGGGTCTCGATGGCTTTTGTGGGACGACGATGGGGATTCTTTGGGAGTGTCTAGTCATGGAATAATTGTACATAGCGAATAGTAGGTCAATAAAAGGGGTATGCATTTTGGGTATGTTGCATCTCCTGTTGAACTCATTTCAGTTGTTGTTGTTTATTTTGGTATTTCTGTTTCTGTTTTTTTCGCAATGACAGTTGTATGTGTAAGATATGGAAAGGTATGAATGTGTTATTTTCATTGAGAGTATTTTCATAATGGAATGCATGAGCAATTTGATGCATGTGGGAATATGGAGTTGCATATATGTGCATATTCTTGGGTCAATTTGTAAATAAATGATTTGTATATTTTCATGAAGGATTTTTTGCACTAATAGCTTCAATTAGTGCAGGTTCCGTTGGAGTGATGGCTCGATGGAATGGTATGCAAACAAATTGTAAACTGGCATGTTCATGGTTATTTAAATTATATTGCAGCATGGACAACTCGTCGAGGACGACTTCGCAAATAAGAAGAGGGGAGTATGTTAGCTCAGAAAATGGTTGGTTTTGATGCACTAATGTGGTTCTATTTGGTAAGAAAATACGTTTGATTTCACGTACTTGAAGAGTGGATTTGATGATTGATGAGAAGCAATTGGAGATATCGGTAAAGGAAAACAGGGCTATCGATTATGAATTATAATGTGAAGTCAAGCATGGGCTGTTTGAACGGGAAAGGACAAGAACTCGAACAAGAAGAAACTGTGAAGAATGTTTCGATTTGGAGGATTCCGGTGATGGTGGGATCTTCTTATTGCAGATTGCAGGGATGTGGAGAAAAGGTTTCACTTGAAAAAGGCCATTGTGCTTTTGAAGTTGGAGGATATTTTATCATCAAGGGTTCTGAGAAGTTGCTTTGCAGGGATTGAGCATGGAGAAGCCTCCTAAGAACATAGGAAATACTGACGTGCAGAGAAAATTAGAAGTGGCTTTGTTTCAGGGGGGATGCTTTCTTATCAAACATCAAATACAATCGTTTGACCGATTTCTGGAATTTGATCTTCGACACCTCACCGAAAAAGAATTCAAAGATGTGGAGGTGTTCAGCCATTTCTTTGTTCTCATCCCAAAGGCTGGCTATTTTAATTTTCAGAGAATAAAAAACCAAATTGGCAGCTTTCTGTTTTGTGTGCAGAAAGTAGAAACTTCTTTTGTTTTTTACACACGAATTGGGTGGCAGCAAAGGCATGACAGGGGGCGGCATGAAATTTATCTCTCGCCGTTTTGTTTGACTCGCAGCGAAAAAGGATAAAGGAGGGAAGGCAACAACGATGTTTTTCTTCGGCTCGTAAGAAAAGGAAGGGGCGCCAGATCAAGAAGGTTGCTGTAATTCTTTGGTGAGGTTCGCTGTAGAGAGTGAGGGGGTTTCTCTTCTTATTCTTTGCAGGAAAATCAAAGGAAGAAGGGCAACTCGTGGGGGAAGTACCACCGTTCTGATGAAAACGGGCATCATATATCGGAGTAGAAGGCAGTCGGTGGTGACTCCCTTCCGCAAGGGGCCACTATGCATGGAAGAGAGGAGAATCCACCAGATCTATGCATGGAAGGAGCAATGAGAAGGAGGGGTGGCTCTCTGTTTTTCTCCTTCCCGCTCTGTTAGCATCAGTGTTAACCACACCTCTGAGGTCCAACGCTGTGAGGATGGGGAAATGAGAAGCAGGTCTCTCGACCTGGAGTGACTTTTGATGCTTATGATGAATACTAAGGAGACAGCCACCGTGGTAATTCAGGATTATAAAGTTCTGATATAACAGCCCAGGAAGATGGGAAAATGTTGTTGTGACCTGGTGTCATTCAAAGTAATTGTCAGCTTCAACAAGGCAAGGTTGTGGGGTTTCTTGGTGCATGTCATTGAAGGGAATTCTGGTCATCGAAGTAATGGGTACCCACATGGAAAAAGGAGGCTGTTAGCATAAGACATCTCCTCGATTCATCCCTCAAGGACAGGTTGCACAGATGCATTAAGGTGCAAAGGATGGAAAGGAAGACGGGCGATTACAAACTGATTCAAATCACATAGGTGTAACTCGAGCCTGAGATGAGTACGTCTGATCGTTTCTTGTTTTGTCTATAGATAGTTCATTTCATCACCCTATGACCTCTGATTGAACATTATGAAGTTTTGGCACCAACTATATTGAATATATATACTTACTTGGTGACCCCCATATGATTAGCGGCACCATGTGTTGATTGGAATTGCATTCACTTCCAGAGCACTTAATCCATGGTCGCATGCGTCAACAGTTTGTTCTATAAAGAATGTCTTGCTGCTACATACACGAGTTGAGCATGGTTGTATTTATGGGCCGCAAAGAAGGGGCAAGAAACAAACTGAACTGAGATGAATCTTTGGTTGTGTGTTCATCTGGTGTGACTATAAAAAACAAGAGAATGGGAGTAAAAAGAACAAAACATCAAGTCATTGTATGCAATTGAGTAAGGAAAGGATTGTCATGTTGCACTGTTAATAACATTTATCCAGATCTCTTCTCGTTGAGTCATAGTAGCTTATGGGATCAATTGCTTTGTTTAATATGGAGGTTCTAGTGCTTCAAGAAGTGGTTCGTCATGTTTAAAGGGGTGCTGTCTGTTTGTTCAAGGGAGTACATAAAAGCATGCAACCTTGATTCTTTTAATCATAAAACCAACAAAATTTTCACAACGCTGGTGAGTGTTCAACTTCAAGTGAAACAAATAGATATAAGGAAGCAATCAAGACCATAACCTCTCTGTAGCTATAATTTCAACGTTTGATTTTCCACAAGGAGAGGATGAAAAAGTTAGAGAAAGTAAGAAGGGGGATGTCAAGGGCTAGCGAATAACGCAATTGGTAGTATCCATAAACTTTGCCAATATCACATAAGGCAAACTGATAACCATTGCGTTCATGCATGGCTACAAATTGCCTCTCTTGAAGTAAATGTCGAGTGCTTATTACAGAAATGTGAGCATACAATAGAGAGTGAATGGAAGTGTGAGCAAGTGCATGTGTGCGAGAGCGAGTAAGTAAGAGAGTATAGAAGACAAAAGAAGAAGGGAAAGAGAGTGGGAAAGGAGGTGAAAAGGAAGGTATGGAAGTGATAACCATTTGGATATGGTAGATAACATTGAGGTGACTAAAAAGGAGAGTGGAATGGTTGTGCACAAAGGGTGTGTAAGAGAGTGAATGTGCATGCTGTGAGTATGTGTAAGATTGCACGTGTGAGTGTATGTGGAGGTATGTGAAAGGGAAAGAGAACAAGAGGATGAGAGGGTGAATGTGTGTATAGGTGTGTAAGTGCATGTGTGTGTTTGGGTGTAACAGAAGTGTGAGTGAGAGAGAAAAGGGAGAGCAAGTGAAAGAGAGAGCGAGGGACTAAGTGGATGTGAACGGTGTGAGTAAGGAGAGAGGAAGGTCCTGAGAGATAAACGCTAGAAGTTGGATATCCATTGGTGCATGTATTTTTCCCGTATCCCCCATCAATACTTTGGAGTGAAATTGTGGACTTAAGGAGACCAAAACGGACCTAGTATCAAAAGGGTTGGGCAAAATTTTATTGAGCGTATGAACTTTCCCTTGGATTGAGAGAGCAAACAGATATTTTGAAATGCAAGTCTATGATTTGATGGAGCCCCCAAATGAACCTTTCATTCTAGGCCATTAGATTTGTTTCTCGATCAGAGGGCGTATATGATTTTGGAATGCAGATTGATGCCATTTTGAGTGTCCATTGGAGCCCACAAGGATCCTATGGCTCATATGTGCTCCCACTAGTTGATCCAAGATCTATATGTGCGAGTTGACAAGAGCCATCAGATTATACATCCATCTAACGCCTATGAGGCCCTCTCGAATGGCAATCAACCCTGATTGCGCTACACCTTTGGATGGATGACAATCCAACGACCCAAAAATGTGCGAGAGTGTGCACACATACACGTGAAGATTCCCAAGACCTACGAATTGTTAGTTCATTCTTTCTCTATAGTGCCAATCAATTTAATCTTAGCCATTCAATTTTAGCATTCAAAGACTATAAACTTTTCCATTGGATGATTCAAATTCGAAATGACATCAAATAACATTTTATTTGAACATACCACCAATGGTTTTTGCATGCTCCTTTAACACTTGGATTAAGCATTTTAATCCCCAAAAAATAAGAATTCTTAGAAGGCCCATGCAAGGCTTGTTCATGCATTGCCAAAAACAAGGCCTACATCTATCTATGCATCAGACCTCAAACAAATTGTTTGTGATCTCACATGGCATGAGGATTAGTTTATCAACAAATTTTGATGGGGCTTACATGACGATGTCAAGGACCTCATGTTAACCATGACCAAGGTAGATACTTTGAATGAATTCATGAATCAAGAAATTAAGTGTGATAATAGGTTGTTTGAGTGAAAGTAAGAGAAGAAAACTTGTATTCAAGCGCAGGAATATAAGTTTACCTCCATTACTCAATGTCATATGTATGAAGAAGTTCGATGAGAACCCATGCAATCGGATAACATCAAGGTCAGACGACTTACACTCGAGGAAAGAAAACATTAGAAAGACAATGGATTATGATTTTATTGCAAAGATCAACATAAGATGGTATTCCATGTCCTAAGAAGAAGAAACAACTTGGATTCAAAACTTCCACAATCACGATCCCAAATCAAAAGGATCATCATAAGAGTCAAAGGATGAATATATCCTATCATGACAATCATGTAATTTCTTATGCATCTAGATATACAGCAAACCCTTTCCATTTTGATCATGGACATCCATCATCATCATGTTCTAATACCACATGCCAAGAACTTCATAAAGACCAAGAGCGATGAGGATTCAAGTCCAAAGTATCTTAAGATAAGTTGGTCGCTCCTTGTGGAACTCATTTCTTGAGGGGGAGGTGATGTAATGGAAAAAAAGGAAACAATCCTAAACTTTAGATTCCATGTGACCTTTTATATTTCATGATTGGTTCACAATTTGGAAACACTAGCATTGCATGTAGAACATGCCAAAACCCAAAGATCGATTGTCTATTTACTTGATTTTGACAGTTGGAGGTCTTGTTTCAGATTGCTAATATCTTTGATGACATCATCAATTCATAACCACCCTTGAACACCTATATAAGGAGGGTTGGCCACATACATCCTCAATCTTGCCAATGCTAGTCTTGGGAGCTCAAGGATTCATGATCTTTCCAAGTTTCCATTTGAGTTCTAGTCTTGTTCCTTGTTCTAGTCCTATTAAGACTAGTATTGTGGACAACCCATCTTTTCCTCTTGTAACATTGGAGTAGGAGATTCTGTTTAACTATTTCTTGTACCTAGGTCATATCCCTAAAGGGATTTCTTGTAACTTAGATCTCTTGTTTCATATTTGCAATCTGAGGTTGTAGGATCTCTTGTATCTTCTCTAGTCCAGTGATCCATACCTATTAGTCTCAGGTTGTGAGACTTCTTGTAAGAGCTCTATATTCTTGTATTATTTCCCTTATATGGTGGTCTTGTAATCAGAAGCATATTTCCAAAATCTTATTCAAGTATAGTCAAAGGGCACAATCTAGTGCCCCCCTAACACCTTCCCCTTCTCCTTTTCTTTATCCTTCCCCTTCTTCTTCTTCTCCTTTTCCTTCTCCTTCTCCCTCTACTTCTCCTTTTTCTTCTTTTTCTCGTTCTCGTTCTCCTTCTTCTTCTTCTTCTTCTTCTTCTTCTTCTTCTTCTTTATTTTTAAAGTTATCCACGTTGGAGTTTCTTGTCATAAGTATCCTGTCATGCTTTGATTTTTTATTTTCTAAAGGTTTCTTATCTCTATTTGACATAAATTTTTGATTTGATTCATTCATATTTTGGAAAACGATATGGAGTCCCTTGCCCTAATACTTTTAAAGAACATCACTACTCCGGATTGATATCAATCATTGCTGATATATTTTGGTAATGATGTGTATGAACACTCTTGGGACCACTGGTGCACTTTCAAATTGGTGAGCATACACAGGGTGATTAGGAGTTCAAAACAACTTCATTCCATGGTGTTTAAATTTTGATCTAAGCTTTCTTCCTCCGAATGCACTATCGCAAGGCTTATGTAGGCAATTTCATCCTTTTGTGCCAAACATATATATAGGTTTTGGTTCGCCAGTACAAGCATGTCAAAGTCTACTATAGGTTTAACAGAGCTTGATAGTGAGATACATTCATTTTTTGCATCATGGTATTTAGTCAATGGACATGGCTAAAAGCAATGATGTATTCCATATGTTGGCAAAACATCAAAGGATACTTGGGGTACACTTACCACTTTATACCAGGCAAGAAATGAGGCGCTTGTTTCTTACCTCCGAAAACAATTGGAGAGTGAACATATGAATGAAGGAGATTCAATGGACAATTGTTTGATAAAGATCAAAGATTGAAGGAGCAATTCATTTTTGCTAATGAAGTCTTGCTAGATAGTTCACTTGTGTAGACTATTCTTAATGATATTCCATATTCATATCAGCTTTTTGCTTGTACTCTTTGATTGATGATGAATGGCCATCCAAATGCCTTAACATTTGAGAAGTTAGTCTCTGTTTTCTTGCAAGAAGATCAATCCAGGCAGAGCAGGTGCATTATGCATGTTGCAAATCAAGCTTTTTTAGCTAGTCAAAAGGGAAAAGGTAAATGGAGCTCACCTACTAGTAAACAAAAATCTACTAATGTTGTAGAGTTGAAGAAGGAATACAAAGATGAGAAGAAAACAAAAAAACAAAAACAATTTTGAAAATATAATAAAGGAAATGAGATCATGTCATAAAGAGTTGTCCAAAATTGGCTTCAAAAGAGGCAAAGAAGAAAGAGACTGGAATGGTTGTTGTAGAGGCCTCTACACCCAAAATAGAGTCTGCTAATCTTGTGCAAAATGAAGGATGGGTATTTACTACTCTATGTAGCTATGACCCATCTTTTGATGAGCATTGTATGTTTGCAATAGACTCAGATGTTTGGTACTTTGACAGTGGGGCAACCAAACATATTACCTCATAGCACAACTTCTTCAGTTTGCTTGAGCCTACTCCTATGGGGAATATTGTCACATGCACTAACAAATCCCCTTATCTTGTAATGCGATTTTGTTGTTCTGGACAAGGAAAAGTACCACGTGAAGAAGCTCCACCTCCTTAATTATCAATCCACGGAAGAGATAGGGTGATATGAAGATCATGAATGAGTGATGTGAGTGATGATGAAGGTGAGAGGCATGCAAATGCACACACACATACATGAACACACACACACACACACATAATAGAGACGAGAGAGAAGCAATGGAAGGTGAAGAATAAGCTCTATTACTCAAGAATACAATCTCACTTACAAGAGTTCTCTCAAACAAGCTACAAGCTAACCCCAAAAATGAGCTCTCTAGCTCTTTTTATAGTCTCTAGATTTTGGCCAATTTTGAACCTAGTGTCCAACATAGTTAAAAATTAGATTCTAGGGGTCATTTTGAGGTCCAATAAAGTCTAAAAATAACCCAAATTGGTATGAGCATTCTACCTAAGTCCTCAAGATTGAGGACTCCTAAGCTTTCACAAAATGGCAAAATGGAGCTGCTTGATACAAAATTGGGTATTCTATGGTACATATGTTACAAGACTGATGAAAATCAATGTTTCTTGTTTTGAATAAAGTATTGTAAAACATATTTCTTGAAAAATGAACATGTCCCCTCCCCCCCCCAAACTTATTGCATTCCCCTTTCACATATTGCCTCTTCGTTGATGCATGTGGCCACTTCCAGTTGCATTACCAACACCCGACTCCCTCTTGCATATGTTGTCCCTGATCTTGTTAGATCTGCTTCTAATTTTTCCTAGTCGATAGCCTGAGGTTCATCATGCGGTGGGAGGCGATAATGTGTGGAGTACATCAGTTGTTTGTGAGTGAATAGTTTTAACAGTTGTGTTGGTTGGATGATGAATACCTCCGAGTGTTACTCCCAACAACCAATAGTAAACATTTCTTCAAAGGTCAATTTAGAACATGCAGGTATGTATTTGAACTGATAGTGCCACATCTAACACATCTAGAGTGATAGTGTTGTACTCATATCATAGACAAGATCACCATTGCCGTGCTCGAATCCGAGGCTAGACACATGCAGTGGCCTGATGCATCTAAATATTTTGAAGGTAGTCTCTATCATGTCAAAAATCTTGATGGTCATCTGCACTGCCCCATCGGTCATGTAGTGAAGCTGGGGGAGCCAATGCCTTATTGTTACCATCATGTATCCAACAGTGGGGAGAGTAGATGATGGTGTGAAGTATGGGTAGTTTATCCAGTCCTGACACTACTTGTTGTTTTGTACTTTTATTGCAAACATAGTCCAGGAGTGGCAGCATGGTACAGGACCATAGCAAGGGTTGTACTTGAGGTATAGGGGAGCCTTGGTCCATGTGTACATCATTTCAGGATATTCTTGAAGTAATTCCCTATGCCAATTCGGTTGAAAAATCTTGCACGTGTAGGTTTCTTCCTTGTGGCCTTCTCAATCACCAAATTATATTCGTCCATATATAGGAAGTATGGCTTATATTGAAGT
Source organism: Ceratopteris richardii (assembly GCA_020310875.1). Classification (NCBI taxonomy): domain Eukaryota; kingdom Viridiplantae; phylum Streptophyta; class Polypodiopsida; order Polypodiales; family Pteridaceae; genus Ceratopteris; species Ceratopteris richardii. Next base: position 227,058,856 of record CM035406.1, read on the forward strand.
TCATTGATAGAAATGTATCTTATGTGGCACAAACTGTGCAAAATTGGGCAATTGAAATATCTTTTCCTCAATTAGGGCCATTGCATGGAGTTGGGCTTCTACCCTCACCGAATGAGTTTTGTTGAGCTCCTCTACTTGTTTCATCCATGTTGGGGTGGGGAGCTTAAATGTATCCTGGGCGTCTTTGGTCACACATCCGCCAGGGGCAGGCTGGGATTCATATTCATCTTCGAATGTCGCCTCCACTTGGATGGGAATGGTTTCTTCATCTACTGGGACTTCAAGTGGGGAGTCGGGCCAAGGAATCTCTAAATGATCTAGAACTTGAGCTTGGAGCTCCAACACACATGCATGTAATGTGTTCGATTCTTCCATTATCTCCGATGGCATGACTTCTTGAATGATAGGTTGCTGCACATGTGCTTGTAGGCGTAAGGTGGCATTGTCACTTTTTAGTATCTAATATTCCTCATTTAATCTATCGTAATCCTCTAGTAAATGTGCATGGTCCCCTAGTAGTTTTTACATTGTTTTGGGTGGAAAAAACTTGAATCGACTTGGACTGTTGGGTTCATCAGGCTTGTCCATAGCTGCTTCGAAATTCTCTCTGTTTTGTTCATGTAAGTGTTGATCTTCTTTCTTTGCTGCTACAAGATATTGTTGCAAGAGTCCCATATTTCATGTTAATGTTGCATTCCTGATGCCCTGGACTTATAGGTGTTCTTCTGCCTCTGTAATAGCTTCTTATGTCTTCTGTTCAAACTCTAGCTCCATGGAGTGGTAGGCATCATGGAGTTCTTGATGACGTGCATTGAGAGAGGCATTCTTGGTTGTTAATGAATTTAAGTGGGCCTGTAGTTGGGTTGCTGTCTGTTGCAATGCCTGGTAGTTACGTCCTAGTGCTATGAATTCTTCCCAAACTTGGTGCATGCAAGCAAACATTTGTTGAAGTGCATTATCAACAATGGACGATGATAGTAATGATGCAGTGCTAGATAATGAAGGTTGTGCAGTGGTTGATGCAGGGGGAAATGGAGACGAGTTCAAGATTGTGAAGGTTGTGGTGATAGTTTAAAAATGTGTTGTCATGAGAGGGTGTAGTGGGATGGTGGATGTGAGTGTTGGTGATGTAAATGGTGAGATGTACATGTCACTGGAAGTGTGATCAAGTGAGCTAATGGTGAAGAGTGGCATGACTGTGGGTGGGTGCATGGGTGTAAACACAGGATTTTTGAATGTGGACAAATATATTACATGGGGAGCTTCACGAATTGATTGGTGTAGGAGAGAAGTTGGTGGTAAAGTACTAGGATTGGGAGGTGTCATGGGTGAAAAATTAATGGGGTTTTGTAATGTAAAGAATGGTTTTTGGGGAAAGCAAATGGGACGAATGGAAGGGGTGAGGAAAGGATTAGGGGGAATGGGGGGAACTATCATCAAGGTAATGGGTATAGAGGGTTCAATGGCAGAAGTGCAAATTGGATGTACTATGGCTTCTACAATGGCACTCGAGATGGGTGCAACTTGTTAGCTCAAGAAATGGTTGGTTTTTATGCACTAATGTGTTGCTATTTGGCAGTGGAATTTGTGTGATTGCAGGTACTTGAAGAGTTGATCAAATGGTTGACAAGAGGTATTTGCAACTACATGACGACATCTTGCTCAGAGGGGAATGCCCTTAGTGTTTCGAGTTCAGGTTATGGAAAATTGGCAAATCAAGTTTACAGGGATCCTGACATGCACTGTGAGACTAGATAGATGTGTATTGATTACATGAAGAAAGGCAGAGATCACTTTTCTCAGCTTGTAACGGGAAGCTTCTCATCCTACTGTAAGGGGAAATGAAGGGATAAGGTTTTTGGGCATAATTTGGAAAGTCAAGCAATGGCTGAAATATATAATCGACAAATCCTAATATATTGCTATGGTCTGGAAACAAAGAATACCTTCCAAGGCAATTATGAGACAGATCTTCCGAACTTGTCTTGTTGACCTCCTGATGTATGAATGGTTTCTTCTTTTCTCAAGGTGTGCAGGAGAAGTTCATGATTTGCACATATTATTAACACCCATGGAGAGATTTTCCTGTTATAGCAGTACTAACTATGGGCTCTAAGATTCATCCTTCCCACCACAAAATGTAGATTTAACTTAAGCTTCATCTTATTGGTATTGCACTGAAATAGTGATTAGGAATGAGCTAATGACAGTGGCATTTAAAGGTCGTTGATCAAGGTTTGCATTATTATTGATGGATTTCAAAAAGCACTTGCAAACATGCTGATGACATGAGCAAGAAAGGATTGCTTACCATGCCTGTCACACATCAGTGGGAAGAAGACGAATTCAGTTTCGAGGTGGGGAACCAAAGTACAAGTGGTATTAAACTTTTGGGGATAAATAACTTCTGTTATACTATCATACCAGTTCTGTCAGAAGCCAAAAAAAATCGGTTTCATGCCGTTTTCTTGGCAGAGCTGAAAAAAGGGGTACTTTATTAGCAATCGAGGAGGATCAGGACAAAAAAAAAGGGAAGGGCTGCGCTTCTGCTGAAAAAAGGCTACTGCACCGAGTTTTTTTATGGTTTTAGACTCCTGTTCAGTTGGGAAAAACGGCGTTTGCGTGTTCATCTAAAAAAGGGGAGAAAAGCTACGAAGATTCTTCTTCTTCTTCTTCTCTTCTTCAGCGTTTTGCATTTTGGTTGCTCTGTGTGCTTGGGGGGGGGGGACGAGGCAGCGGCTGTGGTTTTTTCTTGCCACATAAAGGGGATTGATCATTTGGGGGTAGCGGAGGTTGCAATCGATGATACCTGACAAAAGGGAGATACTTGGGTTGTGAGCATTTTTGAAAGGGGAGTACTCTGTATTGAGAGAGAGAGAGAGAGAGCGAGTGCGGCACTCCAGGTGGAAGATCAGAAGGATGCTGAAGTTAAACATCTCCGGAACAACAGGAAATCCCTTTGCTACTATCTGACGAAGAATGCATTCTCTCATAGGAGGAGATTAGGGATGTATTACTCCAACTGATTAAGGTAACATTGGCTCTGCGCTATTAACCGGGTATGATAAAAACGTTTACCTTCTATCATTGAGATACGTTGAATTCATGTAATGAACGGCAACCCCAGGTATTCTAGTTAACTTCAAAGCAATGTGCTACATCACAAAAGTGCAGGTTTAAATTCTCTTCAGTACTATGTAGATTAATTTCTCCTTGTTTAAGCTGAACCCTATGGCATACACGCTTCTCTTAAGAACTGTTAGACCCTGCCTACTGATGAGGAGCGCCTCTGTGAGTTCTGGGCCATGTGCGTGTAGTTCACCATCGATTATTGAAGAGATTCATGCTAGTGCAGAATGTTCTGAGTTCTAATTAATGGAGTTTGATAAACAACACGACCACCGTGAATAGGAGATATGTATTGGTTGCAAGTGCACGTGTTTTGTATATGCATCGAAGCACCATGATCTGCGAACGATTCAATTACTGACTGTTTTGTTTGTGTCATGCGGCATGGTTGAAATTTATCACTGGAATTATGGAATTGGTAACGATAATCTGGTAGGCCACTCAGGTTAAGTTCATAACAGTTCGGATATGACACTTGCAACAGTGTTGACCTTATGAGAATTGAACAACAACAATCGATATGCGCTCTGTGTGAAGATTTTTGAACTGTTTCCGTTTGACACAATAAAGAGTTGAAACGCTTTCCTTGTTAGTGAGACCAGCAAGGGAAAATTTCGTTAGTGGCAACAAAGAGTAAATTGGAAGGACTCCAATTCGCGTATTGTATGCTACAATAAGGAATCAAGGAAAGTGGATGATTGCGGTCTACTGTGACTAACAAAGAGGAAGAGAAACAGGTTCATGATATGTACCCTCCCTCTCACGTTGAATGTCGACTAATTGTGTGCCTAGTCTATAAGAGACCCTTTATGCTTCTGTAGCTTGTATTGTTGCTTCGTTCGCATACTGCATATGTAGTTCTGTCGAAGGTGAATGTATGCAATGTGGAGACTCATGATTTCTCGTAAAACTCCCTAATGCAATGAGAATAGGCCTTCTTGCGATAAGTGCACATCCATGAACAATACGCATAGAAATTCAGATGATTAGTTATGTCCAACGAGATGATCACGGTAACGCCTGCGTGAATGTATTCAAGCGCATGAAATTTTTGGCCTGCACATTGGTTAAACTCTGCCCTATGTATCTAATCTTGGATCCTTCTCTAGTGGGAAATGCTTATGCATGCAAGAAAGATGTTCGGGGACTAATCCTCCATAAGCTATTGTTTTGCTGACTTTGAACAATTTTAAAACCCCTCTGGGTTGCTGACACGTGAAAAGATCCCCTTACCTGCATATGTGCACCACAGTTCTTATACATAGACTCTGCATACTTAGGAGTTATCCTTGCTCATTCTATGAATGCGATTCTCAATAATCCCACCCCGTTCTCTTGTTCTATTGATGCCATGTTTGTGTGCATATACTACTCTCTTATTTATGGCTACTATTTATCTGTGCAAGAGAACAAGAACAAGACTAACAGAGTAGTCGTGTTATGTAGACTGCACTCTTCTTTATGTTTGCATACCTTTATGCAATATAGATGTCCTTTGATATTAGCAGAGAAAGTGATCAGATTCGCTGCCAACTTCAAAAACTAGATACTACTAATACACACATGTAGCTCAGTGATGAGTAGCACCTCCTTTAATGTCAATCTAGGAAGACGTGAGGATGGTATGAAGACCTCGAGCAAGTGGAGGCACAAGTGCATTAGTGAGAAGCACACAAACATGAACACACATACACACACACACGCACACACGACAAGACAAAGAGTGAGAAGCAATGGAGTTCTTAGATTACTTTCAAGAGCTCTTACAAGTTCAAATCACTTACAAGCTAACCTCAAAAATGAGCTCTCTAGCTCTATTTATAGTTTTTGACTAGGTTTTGGCCTTGTCCAGACCTAGTGTCCGGCCTAGTTAAAAATTAGGTTCCAGGGCCAATTTGAGGGTTTAAACGGAGTCTAAAAAATACGAAAATTGATATGTAGGCACTTCTAAGGCTCCTCAAGCTCAAGGACTCCTTGGCTTGCACAAAATGGAGCTACAAAAATATGAAATGGTATTTACAATGATTGTTAGTGATAAGAATCACTGTTATAAAGATGTTGATTTGGAAAAATTTGAAGGGCCTATCTGCCAGATTTGCGTCGACTGCTTTGTCTACTTAATCCTTCACCTCGCTCTGACTCTCTCCGCTGGCTTCCTTGTCTAGTCAGTCCTTGGGTGCCCATACTGCTCTCAACACCCCCCCCCTCTCTCGCGTCTGTCGTCCCTGACAGACCCTTGTTGCTGGGAGTGTTGGATGTAATATTCCACAACCTGAGTGGCAAGCTGATGTTCTTGTAGGCGTAGTCCTCTGGCCAAGTCTGTCATCATACGATCCCAATCAATTGGTCCTGGAATGTCCGGATGTGGCAGACGTAACTGATCTGCATGGATCGCTTGTTCTACTGCGAATAGATGTAGCAAATCTGTGGGTCTGGGAATGAAAATTTATGAATGATATTCCCAGAATCCCGTAGAGAACATTTCCTCAAATGTCTGCTTGAAGCATGCGGGTAAGTACTTTATTCGTGCATGCCAGGCAAAGATTATAGTGACCGAGGGAGTCTGGCTCATGTCGTAGACTAAATCCTTGTTACCTTGGGAGAATCCAGGGGCAGAGATGTATGGAGCTTGTACCATCCGAAAGGTTTTGAAGACAATGGTCATGAGCTCGAATATTTTCATACACATTTTCGCTGCTATGTCGGGTACATTATTTAGACGTGTAAACTAGTGCCGAATTGTTGATATCATGTAGGCTACGGTTGGGGTCCCTCGAGGTGGAGCAAAATATGGATAGTTAACCCAAGCCGAGCATTCTTTATTGTTTCGTACCTTGATCGCAAATGCCTGCCAAGATCTGCGACGTACCATTGGGCAATAACATGGATTATACTTGATATGCAGTGGGATGGTTGCCCAGGTGCTCATCATCTCAGGGTAATCGGTTAGTAGACGTGCACGCCAATTAGGCTGGAAAATCGAGCCCGCACGCGCATCTGTCGGTAAGTCCTCTGGCTCAAATTGAGTGGCAAATGTGGGCTCCTTCCCTGTATGTCTTTTAACTTCTGCATTATAATCATGTAGCAAGACAAAATAAGGCATGTATTGCGACTCTGATGTTGTGATTAACCGTTGGTGGGATAGGTTCTGAAAGTAAGAACACCGAAGGACAGTTTCTTCCAGATTTGTGAGAGATTGCATTTGCACGGCAACGCGATCATCATGTGTCTTACCCACTTTCTCGACCCTTTTGACCCAATCTGGAACTTGAATTTCTAAAGTGTCCTGTCCTTCCTCTGTAGTCCGACCACCGGGTGTTGGCATCGGCTCGTACGGCTCTTCATAGCTGTCATCAACGGGGATTTCCACTACTGTTTCAGGTTCTGGTTCTTCAGTGGGCGAGGGTGGCCTTTCATATGGTGCGAGGCGTGCTTTGAGTTGTGCCACCTGCTTACGGAGGGTCTCTAATTCTTCTGTGGAGCGTTCCAAGATTATTGACTCCTATTGAGCTATGGGGGCACGTGCTATCTGTTTCTTTAGGTCTGCACATTCAGTCTCTAACTTTTCATATGACTCTAAGAAATTTGCATGCTCCTCGAGTAAGATGCGAATGTCTTCTGATGGGACTGCTCTATACTTGGTAGGGCTAATGGTTGCTCCTGCAGTTCCTTCCATAGCCGCTTCAAAGTTGTCTTGGTTTTGTTGCTGAAGCCTCTTGTTCTCTTCTAGTGCTGCTGCCATATGCTTCCTTAATAGCCCAAGGTTGCGTCTAAGTGAAGCATTAGATATCATTTGCGCTTGGAGCACTGTTTCTAGTTCCTTGACTGCTTGATCATCTACTGTCCATGTCTTTGATTCCAATTCGGAGTGAGCCTGCTGTAAGGTGGTATGCTCGGTTAGGAGCGTTTGGTAATCAGCTTCAAGAGTGGTGACTCTAGCTTGCAGACGCTGAGATTTTGCCTGGAGGGCCGTAGTGCGTTCTTCCAATTGATGGTATTCTTGTTGTAGTTGATGTGCACACTGAAGTAATGTATTGAACGTGCTATTTACATTATGAGATGCAAGGGGAAAAGTTTGGAATGCAGGGGAGGTGGGATTGGGGAGGGAGGTAGTGAATGTTGTGTGTGCCAATGATGTGGTGAGTGGTGAGGTGGGGGGTAAGGGAGGGGGAGATGGTGGAATCGTGGGGAGAGGTGCTGTGGTGGGTGAAATGTCCATTGGGTCAAACAAAGTGGTGTGTATAGGGGCTACCATGTAGGTGGGTATGGTAGGTGAAGTGAGTGTGGTGTTCGTGTAAATTGATGTCGTTGCGAACATCGGGGAAATGTGCCTCTGAAACATTGGAGAGCGGATGAACTGCTCCACAAAGGATGGGTATTGGGGTGGTGAGGTTAGGTTGAAAGAGGTGTAGGGGCCAGATGGGAAGTGAGGGTCATGGAATGGAGGTACCCGTATTGGGGGATAGGCTGGGAAACACAGGGCACCTTCGGTGGGTGCCGGGTTTCCAACCACACTTGGAATTATGGGATGGCCAATTATGGGTTCGGAGGGTAGAAGGGTTGAAGTGTACAAGGGATTGGTGACGAAAGAGAAGAGGGTGTCTTGTGAGGTGGGTTCTCGAAAGGAAAATGATGTGACTGAGGGTGGGTTATAAGTGAAGGTAGAGGTGATGACTAGCGTTTCTTCCATGGTGGGAGGTGGTGGTGGGGGTGGAGAAGGTGGTGATGGGGGATGCTGGGGTGAGATGGGTGATGTCTGAATGAAGGTTTCGGCAGAGAGGTCAATGGTGGTGGTGGGGGTAGCTGTGGCTTTAATGGTTACCTCTTGTTCTATGACGGGCATCCTGATAGTCTTACCTGCTCGTGGTAATGTGTCGACTCTGCATTTGTCATACCTCACGGACTGATAGACTGCACTAATTTGAGGGTGTCAATGAAATGTTGATCCACCCCATCATCTGATAGCATTTCTTGCATCAAAGCTTGACCTGACACAAGAGAGAGTTGATGCCTTTCTTGTACTGCTTTGATTGTGTCGTATAACCTTTGTAGTTGAGCTGTATATGCAGGTGCACCTACAAGTTCTGGCACTTCTTGTTGCTCATCATGATGCTCTTGATCATAATCCTCCTCATCTTCCTCCTGTTCTTCATCTTCATCATCCTCTTCATCCACTTCAACTGTGGTGACAGGTACTTGGGAGGTTGTTGCCTGCGTTTGCACATTCTCCACTTGTTGTGCCTCTTCTGCCTCCAGCTCTACATCTTGTAATAATTGTTCAAAGTCTTCATTCGTGAGTTCTTCCAAAGGTGCACCACTGGGAAATTCAAGATCGGTTGGGATGGGAGGGAATATCAAGTTAGGACCATCGATGCTGCGTCTTGGAAGTCGGAGTGTGAATGGTCGGACTTTTCGGGGTGGAGGGGTGACGTCTGGTGTTAGGGTGGCTCCACGTGGTTGAGCACATGGGACTTGGACAGTGCCCCTCATCTTCTTAGAAGGGGGTCCAGTGGATGTCCTGCCTCTAAACTGCTCTACAGGATTCCACATTAGGGCCCGTTGAATAGGGATGTCATAAGCCAAACACCTATAAATTATTCTCATCAAAGCACAGCATCCATATAAAACCTGTTTCCGCGGCCATCGTTTGTGAGCTAGGTGTATCTGATCAATTATCCAGTGGGGTAAGTTGATGGTGAGGCTCTGTGTCTCTGCCAGATACAAACTAAACCAAATCTTTTTGGGCGGCATGGTGAATCTTGTTAGCCGATCAACATGCTAATTTTTCTACACTAATGTGGTCTCTATTGCAAGAAAATGGTTTGTCTTGATGTTATCAGAGGTCGATCGACGACCATATTCGAGACATCAAGCACTTGTATGTATTTGCAAAGCAGGCTATAAGGAGGGTAAGAAAATACACATTGAGATTACTCGAGCTTTCTGATTGGAAGTTGGATGCCATAGAAAGGGATGCAGGCACGTGAAGGGAAGACGAAATGGAACTTGTTTTTTTACCACCTTTTCTCATTGGTAGAGTCCTCGTGGGAGGATAAGGATGTGAGCATTTGTGGTGTGAGAAAAAAAAAGATGTCTTTATCCACCTGGGGGAGGCACTATGGGGGTGAGCATATTGTGAAGGGGCTTTTTTGGTTCGACCCGCATAGGGAAAAGGAGAAGAAGTCGGGGGTGTCTCTGCAGGCACGAAGGAAAGAAGTACAGAACAGAACGTGGGAGGGCATTTTTTGGGGGTGCTTCTTTTGTCGCTGCACAGGTATGCAAGGGGAAGCCGAACGGAGCATCGAAGGGAGGAGACTATTGAGAGCCGCATTGGGGTCAGTGAAGATACCCAGCGCAATTACGGAAGGTCAAGGGGGACACTCTCTCTCTCTCTCGCGCGCGCTTGTAAGGAAGCAGCTGCTATTTTTTTGTTCTTCTGCCACGAAGACCCCGGGCGCTTCTTTCTCGAATTGATTCCTTATGAAGGCATGGAAACTAGGCGACTTCTGCCAAGTCCCCAAGTAAGTGAAACTGTGTGAAGCCGGGTGCTGAAGAAATTTGGGCATGGGAACATCACTGACTAGAAAGGTAGAAAGGGCTTTGAGAAACCTGATTCTCCCAACACCAACGGGGATTGCTTCCCACAGGTATTTCGAATGCAATTCCAAATAAAGAAATGTTTTACTCTTAACTGTTTTGATTTTAGTCCTTACTGTAAGGCGCTATTAGTCTATTTTTATCAATGAAAACTCTCCATTTTTAGTTGTCATACTAGGTAAGCACCCTTTCCCTGTGGAGGTTCTTCCTTGATTTTATAAGGCATGAATTAGAAGTTTGAATAAAGGTTGACGTGAGGGAATTCATATCCATCTCATATGGTTGCAGAGAGATGTTAATATGAACATTGATAATGTGTTCTGACTGCCGCTTCAACATACCTACTTATATGCAAGCTACACTCGGGTGTTGATTTGTATTTCCAATGAATACCCGATTGAACTTATTTTCTACAGGATATGAAATGTTGTTAGACTGTGAATGGACTATATGTAACGCGCATGGCATTATGTTGTAGTTCATGAACCGAATATGACAAGATGCACTTTTCTTTATGTTGATTCATGACCCTATGTTCTCTTATCCAGCAGATCACACGTGCTCACATGTCATTAATGAAGAATCTATTTAAATAGCTTGAAAAAATGCTAATATGGATCATTGTGGATACCTTTGAATGAGAGATATCAATGTGAGTTCATTCAAATGATCGGTGCTATATACATGCTGAAGCTAATCCTATTGATTATGAAACATCAACAACAGAGTGAGATTGCGCAAGTGTGTCAGACTTTGTAACGCTGGTGGTTTCGGTGAGTGCTTGCATGAATATGTGAGTAACTATTTAAGTGTGTGTACGTGTGAGACTAGGAAGGAAACCAAGAGGGAGGTGGCGAGAAGAAGCCACGAGAGTTGGATATCTGATTGCACATGTATTTTCCCATCTCCTTCACCGATACATTGGAGTGAAATTATGAACTTGGAGAAAAAAGAAGGTGACAAAGTGCAAGGAAATTAGGCAAAACATAAGTGTGTGTGAGACACTTTCCCTTGGACTAAGAGGCAAACATTTTGGTGCGTTTGCCGGGAAGCATATGAACTAGTACATATACAAAGGACGGATTCCTCGAGGGATAATTATGGGCTCCAGGTAATCCAATTGGACCGATTCCGAGGGATTTGAACAAAATAAAGTCTCGTATAATCACTTTTTCCTTGGGCATTAGAATCAAACATTTTGGTGCGTTTGCCGGGAAAAGCTTGGTACGTCTCTATAAGAGAGTGCCATAGGTTCGCCTAGCGCCACAGGTTGGCCGAGCTTGCGGACCCCAAGATCTAGTACATGAGCGAGAGGAGCTCATCGTCAGGAGCAACACAAACGCAAAGAGAGGAACGCGCTCAGAGAAGAGCCCTTGAAAGAGAAAGGAGAAGGTGGGAACCGCCAGGTGAGTGGACCTTGATTGGCTCGAAGGAATCAGTCAAAAACATGTACTCCCATAGGAGGGTCGCGAATCAAGTGCGAAAGTTTGAAGGAGGGATCCTGAGGCCACATGCATTAAATTTCTGGGATCGAAGTGATATTGACATCACACCTCTGTTTGAAATGGCTCAACGGATTTCGGTTCACTTGGGGGACTTCACCAAGTTTTCAGGTACTTGGGACGAAGATCCGGATAGTTTTATCCAGTTGTTTGAGGTTACCTCTGAGGCCAATGATGTAGTTGACCAGGATCAAAGGTTGAGAATTTTTCCGGCTATTCTCCGTGACGAGGCAGCCAATTGGTATGGGAATCTGACACCACAAGAGCGTGGAACTTATCAAATGCTCAAGGAAGCCTTCTTGGCAAAGTTTCGACGACAAGGCTTCCAAGATAGATTGGGCCAACAAATGGATTACTTGCGACAAGGAGTCAATGAGAGCATCGATAACTACATTCAGAGAATGGAAACGTTGGTAAGAAAGATGGGCGCGAATGCCCCGAACGATGAGACATTAAAACGAAGGTTCATTTCGGGATTGAGAGATCCTACGACACAGTAGCATATCAGCCTGACAAGACCTGCAACTTTAATGGATGCTAAGGAACAAGCGAGGCTTTGGGAGGAAGTACAATTATGCCAACAAAGGAAGATGGAGCTCTTATACGAGCCTATGGGAGGCCCAGGAAACATATCGATGAAAGATCCTGGCCAAGGAAGTCCCGCCTTGACGACCCCAGCTTTTGTAGCTGCCACTAGCACGCCAGGGGAGGTAAAGCCTGCGCTAACCGAAGAACGAATATTAGAGTTGGTCACACAAGCTATAAAAGCTGCCACAATAACCCAAGAAACATACACAGTAAAACCAGAGGTAACTACAAACCCCAATCAAGTGTTTCGATAAAATACATGGTGTGGAAAGTGCCATGGTTACGGCCATTTGGCTTCAGAATGCCCTACAGTCTCGAGAGTATTCACAGATAGATCGCCACCTAGGATGCGTTGCAATTTTTGCGAAAGAACAAATCACACAGAGGACCGATGTTATAACAAGAGAGCCTATGAAGAGAGGACCATGAAATCGGGAGATACAAGAGAAAGACCTTACACGGGATTGCCCGCTCAAAGTGTCCCACCTACATCTCGTTGGGAAAACTGACCGACATATGGATATGGTGCTCAAGGTCAAGGAGGAGACTATCCAAGAGGAGTCGCACGTGATCAAAGGAGAGAGGGTCCAATCCAGTGCTGGAGATGCCATGGCTTTGGCCATACTCAATCTAGATGTCCAAACGAAAAGAAGCCAATTGATTATACCCCACTATGTAGGTACTGTAGTGGAGAGGGCCACTTTGATGAGGATTGTCCTAAACGAAGAGCTGCCGCCGGCAAGGAAAAAGGACCAGTAGGGTCCTCGAATTATGTTGACACTCAGATGCATTCCACAACGAGAGCTCAAGAGCAAGTTCCTACAATCGGAGTAGTGTTCAAAACACCGAACCCTCAAGAAGGCTCTAGCTCGTCAATGCACTTTGTGGATGCTTACGAGGCCAAGAAACCACACAAAGATCCAACTGTGGCAGTAGTCACAAGAACTCAAGAGTATTCGAAGAAGAATCCAGGAGGCGAAGGTGAAGAAGGGAGTCAAGAGAAGATCGTTGAGCGTGAAGAGGTAGAAAACCAAGTTGGAGGATTTGATGAGCAACAAGAGTTTGAGGATGGGGAAGAGATAGAGATTCTTCCACCAGTGACCAAGGAGTTTGTGCCAGGCATAGCACCATTCCCCGAAAGATTAAGGGCTCCAAGGTGTAGGAAGGAAAAACAGAGTTTGGAGGAAGTGGACATTGTAAAATTGTTCGCGGACACAGAAGTCACGCTGGACATTAGCACATTGCTGAAGTGTTCACCTGCTTATAGGAAACAATTCTATAATGAATATATTAAGAAGCCGAGGAAAGCTCGAGATAAAAAGAGACAAGATAAAGATGTCCAAGGGATCATTCAAAGTATTACGACACAAATTGATTCGAATGCTCCAGCTGTGATAGTCGAGATTAAAGGGTATGCAGTCCCTGGTGCTCAGTTAGATAGTGGAGCCGCAGTCAACCTTATGACTGAGTTCATGATGAAAGCTTTGGGCCTCAACCACATGGAAGAAACGCCGATGTCCCTGAGAATGGCAGATCAAACACAAGTAAAGCCTGCAGGTCTTTTGAAGAATGTAAGCACAGTTGTGGGCGGTCTAGAATTTAAAGTTGATTATCTGATAGTAAGACCAAGGACCTCAGAGGCGACCTTCTCGATCTTACTTGGATGGCCATGGCTTATGCAAGCCAATTGTGTGCATGACTGGCGCACAGGTTTCATTTCAATAGGGCCAAAGTCTGATCGGATTCAAATCCAAGTATCTCCAAACTCGATCGACAAGAAGAAGACAATAATAGTCGATGAGATGGAAAAGAAAGAAAAGGAGAAAGGAAGGCAAGAGATGGCACGAGCTAGGTTTTCTTTGAACACGGATACCTACAAGAATCTGCTTCAAGACGGGTTCAACTTACAGCTCTCCAAGAAGCAAGACACGAAGATGGGAGAATATCAAAATCCATTGCTCTATAAAGACGATTCTGATAAGGAATTGCTAGGATGGTTGGCAAGTACAGGCGAGGCTGAGTGCTATACAATGCACATGAACCCGATGGAGAAGGAGAAGAAAATGAGCCACGTGGTGGATCCGCATGCAAGGAGGGAAAACTCTTCGAAAAATAGAAAATGCTCTTTTGGAACTCGTGATCGAGGATATCATCAAAAGTCGACAATGAACCAAGACAGTAAGCTATCCTTCAGCACCAGGAGAGTACATGATGCCATGAGCAAGGGTACATGCAAGGGAGAGCACGAGGGTAAAAGTAGATCTGGGAGAGAAAAGTGGTGTGTGGGTCATGATAGTTCTAGTAAGAAATTAGTGGATCGAAAGGAGAACCTCTTCAAAGGAAGAGATAAGGAGAACCAAGATGGTGGCGAAGAGAGGATTTTTAGACATGAAAGATGGGAGAAAGGACCTGCATCAAGAAATGAGTCAGAAGAGAGTACAATGAGTAAAGTGCTTCATGCAAAGAATACGTGTATGAATGACGACCGCCTAAAGAAGTCAGGATTGGCTCATGCCGAGCATGCCAGAGTTATTCAAAGGAAGTTTGATTGGATTAGATGTCAGGGTAGCAAGCAGAACGTACGAGGATCAATAGGTGAATGTGCATGGACAAGACTTCGAGTGAGCCATTGGATGATGGCACTTTTTTGTGTGATTTGGATGTTCTTACGAGAGGTGTGTGGTTGGGTACGAGAACAAAGTGAGAAGGCCTTTCTCTACTTGTTCATCCAATTTAACTTTTGTTTGCTGGAATTCCAGAAACTGGTAAACCAAGTGTGTTACTATGCAGGATCACTGAGGACTAGGCGGTCGATGGTTGATCAAGTATACCAGAGCGCTCTATTCAACCATTGTCGTGTATTTTTTAGATCAAGCGTTAGAAAGCATGGAGATATCGGTTGAGAGCTTGCAGACAAACCATGATGTGGAGAAAGCACACTGGCTGGTATGCTTCATAAACCAAGGTTTGGATGTTATGTTTTATATTGAGTGTTTTGAGGAATACCTGACCCAACATGTAGGATGGGTAGGAGATCGATATTACTATTTCGATCCTTCGAGGGAAATGCCTAACGAAGAAAACGATATCACTTGGGCTTGGGCAGATGTGTTAACGATAGGGAGTGATGACGGAGCTCCTGAAGTTGAGCCTGACTCGCCCTAGGGAAGTCGTGGGGATGCGAGTATGATGTGAGGCTACATGAGACATCCCGGAGACCCACATTCTAGATCGTCTAAGGATAGGTATATGAGGGACCAAGGCATAGCCGGCTGTAGTTACCTAGTGAAAAGTCAAATCGATGAATGCATATGTAGTGTCTGTAATTGAGAGGATGGAGTGAAGAGGTGGTTGATCTGTCAAAGGCTAGAGTGTATATGTTTGCATGCATGTGTGGGAAAAGTGGGGAAAAATCCCTTTCTTCCTCTCCCTAATTCTCAGGACTTGGGTAAATTAATTAACTATGAAAAAAAGAGAAGAAAAAGAAAAGAAAAGAAATTTTTTTTGTGTTGCTGTGATCGACCGATGCGCTATGGTGGGCTAGTAGGTGGGTGGATTTATCCTAGCCGGGTGGTTAGGACCACGAGCCGCAGCTAGTTTCGCCATAGGCTTGGGAGGTATATGTTTGTGTCTTAGCTACGTGCCATAACGGGTTGGTAGGTAAGTGGAACCATTGTGGCCGGGTGGTCACAACCATGAGCCGCATCTAGCTTCGTTATGGGCTAGCTGATATATGTTATGTGTTATCATTGTGTGTTTGTGTGTTGTGCGCTGCATTGCATTGGTAGATGGGTGGAATCAACCTGATCGGGTGGTCAGGTCCACGAATCGCATCCAGTGACAATGTAGGCCAACGTGGGATTAAAATAAAATTTACCTATGAAGTTATTCCCCACTCCTGAGGGGGAGAGAGAGAGAGGAGAGGGCGATGATCGCCTGGAAGGGAACGTTATTTGTTTGTGTGATTGGTATATGTGGCTTGCGACAGATCAGCTCACTTTGAATCAACATTCTTGAAGGTACGGATATTCTATATGTACTTATGGATGAGGCTTTAGCGAGGTAATGCAACGATCTTGCTTTATAACTTGTGTGCTTTATCAGAAGGTTTCCAGTATGTGGGGCACTCCAGGTTTTTTATGTAGGTCTTGACTTGTACTCGAATCTCGATGGTTTTTGTAGGACGACGATGGGGATTCTTCGCGAGTGTCTAGTCATGGAATAATTGTACATAGCGAATGGTAGGTGCAATAATGGGGTATGCATTTTGGGTATGTTGCATCTCCTATTGGATTCATTTCAAGTGGTTGTTGTTTATTTCAGTATTTCCGTTTCTATTTTCCGCAATGACAGTGCATGTGTAATTCATGGAAGGGTGTGCATGTGTTATTTTGGTTGAGACTATTTTTCATAATGGAATGTATAAGCAAATTGATGCATGGCTGAAATGGAATTGCATGTATGTGCGTGTTCTTGGATCATTTTGGAAGTGACTGAATTGTATGTATTCATGAGTGATTTTTTTTTAGCACTAATAGCTTCAATGAGTGCAGGTTCAGTTGGAGTATTGGTTCGATGGAAAGGTATGCAAACAAGTGGTAACCTGACATGTTCATGGCTGTTTGGATCATATTGCAGGTGCTAATTGGCTTGTCGAGGACGACTTCGCAGGTTAGTGAAGGGGAGTATGTTAGCCGATCAACATGCTAATTTTTCTACACTAATGTGGTCTCTATTGCAAGAAAATGGTTTGTCTTGATGTTATCAGAGGTCGATCGACGACCATATTCGAGACATCAAGCACTTGTATGTATTTGCAAAGCAGGCTATAAGGAGGGTAAGAAAATACACATTGAGATTACTCGAGCTTTCTGATTGGAAGTTGGATGCCATAGAAAGGGATGCAGGCACGTGAAGGGAAGACGAAATGGAACTTGTTTTTTTACCACCTTTTCTCATTGGTAGAGTCCTCATGGGAGGATAAGGATGTGAGCATTTGTGGTGTGAGAAAAAAAAAAGATGTCTTTATCCACCTGGGGAGACACTATGGGGGTGAGCATATTGTGAAGGGGCTTTTTTGGTTCGACCCGCATAGGGAAAAGGAGAAGAAGTCGGGGGTGTCTCTGCAAGCACGAAGGAAAGAAGTACAGAACAGAACGTGGGAGGGCATTTTTTGGGGGTGCTTCTTTTGTCGCTGCACAGGTGTGCAAGGGGAAGCCGAACGGAGCATCGAAGGGAGGAGACTATTGAGAGCCGCATTGGGGTCAGTGAAGATACCCAGCGCAATTACGGAAGGTCAAGGGGGACACTCTCTCTCTCTCGCGCTGTCGGGAAGATTTACATCTTCCAGTTGATAACCAGAGGAAATAAAAGCAACTTAATTGGTGAATTCTAAACCGCTTTTTCACTGATTGATCAGTTGTTCTGGATTGAATTAACTACTTTTGAAGTGTTTGCAGGTACAAGAAATGATGAAGAATATGTGTTCATATTAGGGTTACCCTAATTACTCATTTAATGAGTGTTTTAAATTGATACATATCAGACATATGAGTATATACCCCTAGGTTTTCATAAGTTTATATAAGTTAAGTCAGTAGGATTAATCCAAAGGATCTTAAATGATTCCATTGGGTTAATGTTAAGGGTTTAGATGATTTATCATGGGTTAGAGATAGGGTTTTAAAGGGTTTTCATGAGTTTCTGATGGGTTTAAGTAGGTTTTCTAGGGTTTTAGAATGTTTTAAAGGTTAAAACAATTAATATTTAATGAAATTAATCTATATCTAAACATTGGTTCAATAATAAAAATTAAAATATGGTTTAATTAATTATTTAATCATGTATGTGCAATTAAATCTTAAGGTTTGATTTAATTAAAACTTAAACTAAGGTTAATTTAAATGATTTATTTAATTAAGAAAATTAAGGTAATAGAATTTAAATGAAAATGAAGTGGATAATTAATGAGCGGTTTATGTGAGTGCTGTTTAAAGAATGGTGTGAAATAAGTGTGTAATTAAAGTGGATAAAGTGAGTGGTTAAAAGTGTGGTAATTATGTGGGCAAAATCAAAGAGTGGTCTAAATTAAGTATGCATTTAAAGTGCAAAAAGTATTTGATGAAAAGAATGGTATAAGTAGAGTGTGTAATTAAAGTGGAGAAAAGTCAAAATGAAAGAGTGGTGATAAGTGTGGGTAAAAGAATGGATGAAAAATTAAAGTTGAATCAGAAAGAGTGATACACAAAGGTCTCTCTGGGTATATATATGTGTGCTTTGCTCAAGAGTTCCTAATGTTTTTTTACAGGTAATTTTACCCTCATTTTCTCATCTTCTTCTTTTAACCCTCCCAATGTAGGCTTGGCAAGCGAAAGATATACGTGAAAAAGGAATGAGAGAATTTCAAGAAATTAGAGAGAGAAATATTCTTGCTTTTCCCTTCATTTTGTTTTGTGTATTTTCTTTTTCTCACTCCAAAGTCGCTCAAGTACTTTTGCTGTTGACCACAATCGCCTCTCTGGATCATAGTTGCTAGGATGGACCAACAGCATGACTCATCTGTCTGTTGATAGCGCCATGCAATAAGAGAGAGAGAGGAAGTTTAGATTATTGTTTCATCTCCTCTGGTCTGATCGCATGCAGAGATGGGATTAAGACGACGATAGTGAGAGCGAGTGAGAGAGAGAGTGAGAATTGAATTCAGGGAGATTCTAGAGAGAGGGAAAGTGATTTACGGCTGTTGTAATCACTGTTCTCGTGTCTGTAGAGGATAAGAAAGCTGACGGCGTGCAAGCAGACAACAGAGAGAGAAAAGGTGCACACGCGCATTCTCAAGAGAGTGGCGGCGGCCTGGCTGTGATCTGATTCCTTGCAATAATTGGCGGCATCTGTATCACGTATGCTGCAGAGGGAGATCGGCGGAGACAGAGAGAATTGAGGGAGTGAATTTAAATAAACCCCAGTTTTAGTGATCAGGCTTTTGTTCCCTTCTGGCAGCATTGTAGGCGCAGTGCGCAGGCGGAGGAGAGAGAGAAGTTTTTTTTTATTATTTGTTGTTTTGTTTTCTTATCTGACTCCCTCCACAGCGGCCGTGCGCGCAGCGCACGTAGAGAGAGAGAGAGAGAGAGAGAGAGAGAGAGAGAGAGAGAGAGAGAGAGAGAGAGAGAGAGAGAGAGAGAGAGAGAGAGAGAGAGAGAGAGAGAGAGAGAGAGAGAGAGAGCGAGAGAGAGGGAGAGAGAGGGAGAGAGAGAGAGAGAGAGAGAGAGAGAGAGAGAGAGAGAGAGAGAGAGAGAGAGAGAGAGAGAGAGAGAGAGAGAGAGAGAGAGAGAGAGAGAGAGAGAGAGAGAGAGAGAGAGAGAGAGAGAGAGAGAGAGAGACGTAGAGAGAGAGAGAGAGAGAGAGAGAGAGAGAGAGAGAGAGAGAGAGAGAGAGAGAGAGAGAGAGAGAGAGAGAGAGAGAGAGAGAGAGAGAGAGAGAGAGAGAGAGAGAGAGAGAGAGAGAGAGAGAGAGAGAGAGAGAGAGAGAGAGAGAGAGAGAGAGAGAGAGAGAGAGAGAGAGAGAGAGAGAGAGATGTAGAGAGAGAGAGAGGTGCAGAAATAGAGAGAAAGAGAGAGAGAGAGTTGAGAAAGAAATAAAGTAGAGAAGAGAGAGAGAAAGAAAAAAAAAGAGAGAGAGAGAGAGAGAAGTAGCGAAAGAGAGATAGAAATATAGTTAGAAAAGCATAGTTGTAGATCAATATTAAACTCATTATTAGAATTAAATTATTTCAATTATCATGTTAGAGTAAAATCTAAATGTATTAAAGTGAGTTAGTGAGCATGTATCTATCTCATTGTGTATGGAAATTATAAATGTATAATTATCACATGATGTTAGAAGCATAAGAAAAAGTGTCCATGAATGTATATTTAAACATGAAAAAGAAATGCATGAAGATGCATATTAGCATTGAAGAGCATGTGTACGAATGCATATGTATGAGCTAATGAATGTGTGTATACATGTTAGTTCATATTAATACTACATTTGCATGAGTATATGTATTTCAAAAATGAGTAATGTATGTGCATGGTTATATGTATTTAGAAGTGCATGAAAGTATGTTAGCATGTGTATGCTTTAATGTATGTAAAGTATGGGTTTTATGTTTTTCATTAATTTCTTGTAATATTACTAATATGGCTAATGTTTTTTTTACAGAAACATTGAAGATTACAATCAATTAAAGTGAAGTGAAGACAATTGAAGTGAAGCGACAGCCTAAGGATCCATTTAAATCTTATTTTCTCATTTAGTCAACTATCCAATTGACTAGACATTTATCCAATTGTTTAGGCCTTCCAGTTGTATTAGATTTATTGATTCGAACCATTAGCATATCAATTAGTTCATTCAAACAGTTAGCATCATATTGTTTCATTAGTTTTTCCATCACTTTCTTTGATGTCTTCTAAGTTAGTTCATGAGTCTGAGCACAGTACTATTGAAAATATTGAAAATATTGAAAATGTTCCGCCAACTCTAGACAGACCAGAACCCTCTAGCTTACCTGAAAGTTTAGTAGAAGAACCCATTATGGAAGTTTCAATCTCATATCAGGAAGCTGTTGCTATGTACGAGGCTACCCGTCCTTACGGTCCATAGCTAGTTAAAACTATTTACTTTTGATAAGAAAACTTTAGTTTCAATCATAGAAATAGGTAATTTAAATTATTTTATCATTAGAACCCTTATTTTCATAAGCCTGAGTTTGCTACAGACACCCCGCGTGTGCCGAACGATTTAGGCGGATGACTTGATCCACCATCCGAGCATCTCTCACGACCCGACATTGGTGAACCCGACGTGAACAAACGGCGTTGCAGCTCAGGTATAAATTTTAAATTTTGCATTGCATATACATTCATACGATTTTACATCAGTGCAGCTGCGTCTTCATCCTTGGAAGCTGTGGCATTTACGTGAGCTTGCAATCTTCTTGGTGTCGAGGGCTGGTCTTGTGACCTGAGCGCCTCCACGAAGATTGGCAAGTAGGAGAACCTCGTCGCGCCACCCCTTTCATCAACAATTGAAGCACAAAACGTTTGCACCCATTTTTAGCAAACTATGTATTTAGGTTTTGATTCAAATCAATAAATGTATTGAATTTCACAGAAAGCACTATTTTGAGCCTCATCTTCGAGCAGTTGGTATAATTTCTTTACCCTTACATTCTTGGGTGCAAAATTTTATTTAAGGTTAAATTATTGGTATAGGTTAAAGGCAACTGTTTGTTAATCATAGGTTAAGCGTTAATCATAGCTTTACTTGAAGCATATTGGCATAGTATAAACTTATCAAACTGGACTCTAACGGAATTTCAGAATTAGTAGCTGAACATAAGGAAAGAGTAACAAAAGAAGTTCAGGATATAGTTAGAATTGTTCAAGCTAGGTCAAAACAAACTTCAAAAATGGACGAGCTATTTCAAATTATGATGCACGAGACGCAAGGACAAAAGGTAGTTGAAACGTTATTAAAGGATAAAGGGAAATTTACTGGTATGAATGTTACAAATTATTTAGACACGTTTGAGGAATTAGCTAAGTTACACGGTTTACCTGAAACAAAGTGGAAATCCTATCTTGGACGTCTGGCCATAGGTACTGTAAAAGCTATTATGGATATACATGACAATAAGGAATGGGATGAGTTTAGAAAAGAGCTACATAAGGAATTCTACTTAGAAGACTACAGTCAACATAGTAGAGAAGGATTTATGAAATGGATTAGTTCACCTAAGCCTCACATTTCGTTAACTCAACTCCATAGTGAATTTATGAAAAGATTCTCTCAATTACCTGAACAGGATAGAGTTGCCCTTACCCTAGATATCATTTTATATTTCCTTAAAATCTTGACTCCAGATATAAGGGTAGAGGTTGAGCGTAGGCTTGAAGAACCGGGAAAGAAATATGGGCTTACAGATGACTGGGGTGTAGTAAAAACTGTAGTTGAGGCGGTTGCTCACATGATCCAACGTAAAACACTCCTTTATGAATCGATGTCTCAACCATCTTCCAGTTTTCCTCCGATTCAGGCAACTAGGGATACACATATAGATTCAAAAGTTGAGCCTACAACATCCACATCTAGAGTACCAACCGAGTTACAATTTGAGATTTTGTTTAACAAGTTGGACAATATGATGCATATGCACGAGAATATGTCTAAAGAGGTAGCGGCTTTGCAGAATGTGGTGTATGCTTTAAACCTTCAAGATAAACCTGCAATGCAAGCTCATCCGACTATTTATCCTCAACCAGTAAATGCTCCAAATCCACCATTAGTAGCTCCGAATCATCCATTAGTACCTCCTAATCCACCTTTTATACCTCCTAATCCTCCAGTTGTACCCCAACCAATTCCTCAACCGATTCCTCAAGCATTTAACCAAAGAAATTTCAATGAAAGGAGAAATGCCAATGTGAGGAGATGTATCTGGTGCGATGCCACAGATCATTTGACTTACACATGTGAAGCATTGAAAGATGCAAAAGAGAAAAGACTTGTAATTGATATTGACAAGCGATTGTGCGACTATAGAACACATTTACCCTTAGCTGCCAATTGGGGAAAGGGAGGGATGCAGAAGCTGTATGAAAACCTTTCTGAGTCTTCGAAATCTGCTTCTGCTGTTAAACTAGAATATGTTGATAGTGACTCTGATTCCGAACAAACAAGGGAAACGAGGAACTACTCAATTGAAGCTTTGATAAAGGCGAGAGATGATATTATGCAGAAAACCGCGTGGAACTCTCTTGTCGATCAATTCTCGATATATTCGCATATTGCGAATGTTGAAGAGAAAAGAAAGAGAGATGATGAGCAAGATATAAATGATTCAGGTAGACGAATGACTAGAAGTAAGATGAGAGATGAGTCGAAGCCTAAGAAAGTTCAGTTTGAACAAGGCGAAAGTTCTAAAACAAATGAGGAGCGAAGAAAAGAAATTAGGGAGGGTAAACAACCTGTGTTTAGTGAGCCAATTCAAACATCAGACAATGTAGAGCAAATTCCTAGAGCTGAAACAAAACCTGAAGAGAAACCAGAAAAGAAACCAAAACGAGTACCGAAAGCTATTCTTATTTCTGAACTTGAACAAAAAGTTGATTCGAAAGAAATATTGTATGACATCTTATTAAAAAGTGCAGTAACAATGACTTTAGAACAAATCTTCTCAATAGCAAAAATTGAATTTAAGGAAAATTTTATTAAACTAATTAAAAGGAAGAGATTCCCTCTGTCACAAGAGGTAGAGATGCAAGATGTTGCCGATGTAACTTACTTGATTCATGAATCTCTTTCTTTAGACTCAGAAGATGAAGAAGATAATACCTGTAATGTGAACAAAAATTTCTTAGGGCCGATTGTACCAGATGACGAAACAAAAAACTCAGAGAGTGATTTTAGAAAAAGTTTTTGGGCGAGAGGCACACCGGAGATTAAAGTTAACTTAGGAGATCAGAAGAGATCATATTCTGCTTCAGCCCTAATTGACTCTGGGTCTGAAATCAATGTGATTTCGAAAGGATTATATGATAAGTTTAAATGGCCTATTGATAAAAATCACGGCTGGATAATGCGAACCGCGGACAATGGTTGTGGATCACTCCTGGGAGCATGTGCCAACATACCTCTAATGATAGGTGGAATCTCTGAGACATTCCACTTTTTCATTCAGGACAACTGCTCTTATGAAATTATCTTAGGTCAACCATTTATATGTGAAGCCAGAATGGAGACTAAAGTAATAGATGACGGCTCAGCATACGCAAGAATTAGATCTAAAGATGATCTACAATCGCTCCAAGTTATGATAGTCAGCCCAAACCATGTACGAAATAGGGAACAAATTAGGAAGACGCCCATCCGTTCTCATTAAAAGATACGCGAAGATCATATGCCTCTTCGAGAGTTTGGAACTTATTATGATCAAAATTTTGCCTAGATGCCACTGTTGAGCGAGACAACGGTGGTTCTTGGTTTGATGTCTCGCACCCATCTGTAGATAATTTAGATAGTTTTTCTTTGTATTTCCCTTCATCATATTTGCAATTCAGTCATTATAAACAAATTCCTAAAAAAATTATAAAACATTATGAAAGATTATATAAAGAGAAAGGATTCATTTCATCTGATGAACACATTGAAACCGTAATTGAAACTTTATCTTCAAACTCATTGATTGAAGAACTTCAAAATATTTTGCATGAAAAAGGAAATTTTAGATTTGTACTTTTAAATTCTATTGAAGAATATGATTTGATTATTAAATTTGTCATGAGTAATGAAAAGGAAGCAAAAGTAAATACAAAATACAAAACCGTTGATAAAAAAATTAAACCGATTGCCCAATCATTACCACGAGAGAGTGAAGAGAAGTTTAGGAAAGTTACCAATGATCCTTATTTAAGAGAGCGCACAAATATAGGTCATACTTTCACAGAAGAAACTTTAAAGCTAATCAAGATAGGAAATGATGAAAATTTTTTGTTATCCGAGGAACGTGAACTATTTCAAAGAGTGATTAGAAAGCATGGAAAGGCATTTTCTTTATATTCCCATGAGATAGGTTGTGCAGACCCAAAAATTGTACCACCAATGATTATCTTTACAGTGCCTCACATTCCATGGAATCTTCGACCCATACCTATTCCGAAAGCCCATTTACCAGAGTTAATGCGGCTTCTTAAGGAAAAGATTCACATGCGAATTTTAGAGCCATCATCTACACCCTACTCAAATAGGTAGTTTATTGTTCCAAAGAAAAATGGCAAGTTACGGTTCATTCAAGATTTACAACCTGTTAACAAGGTTACTATTAGGAATGTAGGTACTGGGCCCATTGTAGGAGAATTCGCTGAAGCCTTCGCTGGTCATGCCATTTACTCAATGGGAGACTTGTATTCTGGCTACGATCAATTTCAGCTTGCTATTGAAAGTAGAGACATTACGACCATGAAAACTCCTTTAGGCTTAGTTCGCATGAGCACTTTGCCGCAAGGAGCTACTAATTCAGTAGCGCATATGATGAACGCCATGAATTCAGTATTACATGACTTCATTCCTAATATAGCCATGCCATTTATTGATGACATTCCTATTAAAGGATGTATTGAGAATGCGAAAGATGAAACTTTAGATTCCTCTGGCTGCAGGAAGTTTGTAGTAGATCATATCTCTGACTGTGAAAGGATTTTCCAGAGATTTGAAGAGGTTGGTCTCACATTCTCCATTGAGAAATCTGTTTTTGGTGTCAATGAGGTACTTATAGTTGGGCATTTATGTGGACATTACGGTCGGAGGCCATATCCACCTAAAGTCGACGCTATAAACAAGATTTCTGAAACCTGTAGTAATATTAGTAAGGTAAGACGATTCCTTGGTGCTTGTGTGTTTTATGCCATTTGGATCCCACACTATGCACATATTGCAAACTGTCTTTATGCTTTACTAAGGAAGAATCGAGAGTTTCTTTGGACTGAAGAACACTCAAAAGCAATGAAAAAGTTAAAGAAATTACTTCTTGAAGCTCCTATTTTAAAGCCAGTAGATTATACTGATCAAAAGCCTATCATTTTAACTGTTGATACGAGCCCTATAGGAATAGGATGGGTTATTGGTCAGGACGATGAAGAGGGCAATAGGTATGCTGTGAGATTTGGAGCAAAGATTTTACACGATACGCAAAGAAATTATCCGCAAATTAAACGAGAACTATGGGGTTTAGTCACAGCATTAAAATCCGATAAAGAATATTTTATAGGTGCAAATGTAATAGTTGAGACAGATTGTCTACCTCTGATTGGAATGATTACAAACTGTTCATCACCCGACATTTCCATGCTTAGATGGATTTCATACATCAAGTTTATAAATCCTGTTTTGATACATATTGCAGGTAAATCTAATCCTGTGGCTGATATGCTTTCTCGAGCTAGATTTGATAATGAGGAAGAAACAGAATTAGAAATAAATGCAATTAATTATGATTCTAAAGCATACGCATATGAACAGTTTAATATTGAAGAATACGAAGGAGAGTGGCAGGATATTGGAAAGTATTTAAGTACTTTGGTTAGGGCACCTTCATGGTCTTCAAATAGATTTCAGAATATTAGGAAAAGAGCTTACAACTTTTTTCTGAAAGATGGTTTCATTTGGAGACATGCGAGGGGAAAAATTAGATTACCACAACGAGTACTAGGTACTAAGGATCTTCAGTTACAAGTCATGAAGAGTATGCATGATACTTTATGGGCAGGACATAAAGGTTTTGTAGCTACGTATGAAAAAATTAGAGAAGGATACTGGTGGCCAGGGATTTATGTTACTGTTAAAAACTATGTGGATTCATGTGACGTATGTCAGATTCATTCCTCAGTCAAACATAGGGATCCGTTGCATCCTACCTATCCACCATGCATCCATTATAAATGGGTTGTAGACTTAGTTACCATGCCCAAAGGTATCAATAAGATGAGATATATAGTCTTGGCACGTGAAGATCTTACGAATCATGTAGAAGGCCGAGCTTTAAGATCTAAGACAACCTTGAATGTATGCAAATTTCTTCTTGAGGATGTCATTTCACGATTTGGTTATGTAGAAAAGGTAGTGGCGGATAGGGGAGAGTTAGATGCGCAGGAGGCTAGAGAATTCTTTGCTAGCCATGGAATTCGCTTAGCCCTTACTACTGCTTACAACCCTGAAGCTAATGGGAAGATTGAGCGAGGGCATTCTCCTATTATTAAAGCAATTTCCAAAGCTTGTAATGGAGAAATTAAGAATTGGCCAACTTATCTGCCATTTGCGTTGTGGGCCGATAGAATGACCTGCACTAGAACGACGGGGTATATGCCGGCAGAGTTGATGTATTGCCAGAAACCAATTTTCCCTGTGCATACGCAAATTCTTACTTGGACTACTTTACCATGGGAAGATAATTTGTCGACAGAAGATTTATTAGCTCTGCGAATCCAGCAACTAGAGCAAGGGAATGAACATTTAGAAGAGGCTATAGTTAAACTAAAAGATTCTCGATTGAAAAACAAGAAGTATTTTGATAAATCACATAGGTTAAGGCCAAAGCCGATTTATGTTAATGATTGGGTTTTACTGTATGATAGTACGTTTGATTCTCAGTATGATGCCCGTAGAAAACTAAAAAGACGTTGGTTTGGACCTTATGTGGTAGTCAAAACCTATGAAAACGGAACATATGCCTTACGCGAATTAAATAGTACTCCTCTTAAAAACTTAATTGCTGGCAAAAGAATTAAATTATTTAAACAAAGAGATGATGAAATGTATGAAGTAATATTTGATGATGAGCATGATTAATTATGTATGAATGAATTTCTTTAGTGTGGGTTTCTTTTGCAGGAAAACCAAGAGAAGATTTGAATATGAAATTTATTAATTTTGCGTGTCTAGTTGTTGCTGGTTGAGTTTTAACAGGTCTTTGAAGAACAAATTAAGATGCATAAAGATGAGCAAATTGAAGATGAAGCAGATTGAAGATAAAATTGATTTTAGGTCGTATTTTTCTTTGTCTTAAAATTTTGTTTTACGTATTTTTTTTGCATTCATATAAAACTAATTGATAAAATCTGGAATGAAGAATATTAATTTATAAAGGACTCTATTTAACCATATTAGGGAAATAAACATAATTTATATTTCTACATTTATAGATTAAGTGAGATTTGTTAAAAATAGAAGGATTTGTAGTTCATTTAGATAACGAAAGTAGTTGTATATGTGTAGGAGCATACTGTTGCATGATTCATGTTTGTGAAAACCTAGATCTTTCTTGTCCATGCAACTAGATCCTTAGCTCGGATTAAGGGGTTAAGCCTTTTCCCTTTAAAACAAAAAAAGTAGCGAAAAAAAAAAATGACATGGAAGTTATACCTTCTTCCACCCCAAAAAGGTATTTACATTTATTATCGATATGAAGTTTACATCATATTTATGAAGAAAACTAGTTGTGAAAAAACATATCTAGTGATTAAAATTGGGCATACAAGGCGGCTGTCTGTCCAAGTAGATTTAGTAGATTTCTTTGGCATGCTTGATTGCTCATATGTGAATATATATATATGACAAAACCTACATTTGAATGAATGAAAATGAATTCTGTTTTATACTAATCTTTACATAGTTTATAAATGGATAAAATATAAATTAATGTTTGTTGACTGAAAAGGTTAATAGTTTACTTTTATACTTTAAAATGTTTTCATTGCCAGATGTAATTGAAATAAACTTCATGTGCATGTTGAAAAGATTAAAAATTTGATACTTTAAAATATGTTTATAAAAGAATTTGATGCTGTTCTATGATTTAATTTCAGGATAATCATTGAACATGCTGCTTCCCTCAATCTGCAAGTTGGCCCATCGAGGACGATGTGCAGGTTTGGTGGCGGTGGATGTCGGGAAGATTTACATCTTCCAGTTGATAACTAGAGGAAATAAAAGCAACTTAATTGGTGAATTCGAAACCGCTTTTTCACTAATTGATCAGTTGTTCTGGATTGAATTAACTACTTTTGAAGTGTTTGCAGGTACAAGAAATGATGAAGAATATGTGTTCATATTAGGGTTACCCTAATTACTCATTTAATGAGTGTTTTAAATTGATACATATCAGACATATGAGTATATATCCCTAGGTTTTCATAAGTTTATATAAGTTAAGTCAGTAGGATTAATCCAAAGGATCTTAAATGATTCCATTGGGTTAATGTTAAGGGTTTAGATGATTTATCATGGGTTAGAGATAGGGTTTTAAAGGGTTTTCATGAGTTTCTGATGGGTTTAAGTAGGTTTTCTAGGGTTTTAGAATGTTTTAAAGGTTAAAACAATTAATATTTAATGAAATTAATCTATATCTAAATATTGGTTCAATAATAAAAATTAAAATATGGTTTAATTAATTATTTAATCATGTATGTGCAATTAAATCCTAAGGTTTGATTTAATTAAAACTTAAACTAAGGTTAATTTAAATGGTTTATTTAATTAAGAAAATTAAGGTAATAGAATTTAAATGAAAATGAAGTGGATAATTAATGAGCGGTGTATGTGAGTGCTGTTTAAAGAATGGTGTGAAATAAGTGTGTAATTAAAGTGGATAAAGTGAGTGGTTAAAAGTGTGGTAATTATGTGGGCAAAATCAAAGAGTGGTCTAAATTAAGTATGCATTTAAAGTGCAAAAAGTATTTGATGAAAAGAATGGTATAAGTAGAGTGTCTAATTAAAGTGGAGAAAAGTCAAAATGAAAGAGTGGTGATAAGTGTGGGTAAAAGAATGGATGAAAAATTAAAGTTGAATCAGAAAGAGTGATACACAAAGGTCTCTCTGGGTATATATATGTGTGCTTTGCTCAAGAGTTCCTAATGTTTTTTTTACAGGTAATTTTACCCTCATTTTCTCATCTTCTTCTTTTAACCCTCCCAATGTAGGCTTGGCAAGCGAAAGATATACGTGAAAAAGGAATGAGAGAATTTCAGGAAATTAGAGAGAGAAATATTCTTGCTTTTCCCTTCATTTTGTTTTGTGTATTTTCTTTTTCTCACTCCAAAGTCGCTCAAGTACTTTTGCTGTTGACCACAATCGCATCTCTGGATCATAGTTGCTAGGATGGACCAACAGCATGACTCATCTGTCTGTTGATAGCGCCACGCAATAAGAGAGAGAGAGGAAGTTTAGATTATTGTTTCATCTCCTCTGGTCTGATCGCATGCAGAGATGGGATTAAGACGACGATAGTGAGAGAGAGTGAGAGAGAGAGTGAGAATTGAATTCAGGGAGATTCTAGAGAGAGAGAAAGTGATTTACGGCTGCTGTAATCACTGTTCTCGTGTCTGTAGAGGATAAGAAAGCTGACGGCGTGCAAGCAGACAACAGAGAGAGAAAAGGTGCACGCGCGTATTCTCAAGAGAGTGGCGGCGGCCTGGCTGTGATCTGATTCCTTGAAATAATTGGCGGCATCTGTATCACGTATGCTGCAGAGGGAGATCGGCGGAGAAAGAGAGAATTGAGGGAGTGAATTTAAATAAACCCCAGTTTTAGTGATCAGGCTTTTGTTCCCTTCTGGTAGCATTGTAGGCGCTGTTAAGGAAACACTCACGAATTTGACACAACAAACAAGAAAGAAACGGAATCTTCAGAAAAATCGGTGCACAGGTGTACAGTATGCAAAGTTAGTGCGCGGTGTCCGCACAACAGAGCAATTAACCGCGGCGGGCGCGTAAGGCGCGCATAACGCGAATTGAAGAATGACAGAGCAAAGGAGCGCCAAAGAAATTGTATATATATACAGCAAGATTTGAAGAACAGAGAGAGGGAGCAGTAGATGTATGAGAGAGACACAGAGAAGTGAGAGAGAACATCACACTGATATACAGAGGAGAACGAGAGATTGAGAGAAGACGCCATAGATCGCGTATGAGTGAAGAGAGTTAGAAGTTCTCAGAAGACGCCATAGATCGCGGATGTACAGATGAATAACACAAGCCTGAAGTGTCGGGTCTTTTCATCTGAAGAGAGATGGTAATAAGAAACTACTCACTGTAGGAGAGTTTCTGTAGCTTGAGCAAGAAGAGGCCAAGCTTACTTGTACACATCTTCTCTAATCGAAAACACATGTTCATGTGGATGTCTGCGCGCAATCTTTACTTGTGAAGAATCTGAAGTTATTTCGTGTTATGGTAGGAAGCTTAGTTTATCGTTTACTATCACGACTCGTTACTAAACGTGCTTCAGTACTTTCTCTGTAAACGCATGTTTGCCGTGTAACAGTTTACTCAGTAAACATGTTTCAGTAATTTCTGGTCAGTTACAGTTTCTCAGAAAACAAGTTTTTTCGGTAAATCAACGAAGTATAACTCGTAGCAGAGTTCGAAGCTTTGTATGAGAGATAACTCATCTTGTAGCTAGACGTCTCTACTTTAAGCTGATCACAGTTTCCGGTGAAATGAAGATGTACACACAGTACAAAAGTTAACCGGAAAGTAGTAGTTCAGAACTGTGAAGTTTCCAGAAGGAAGTTCATTCGGTGAAGGAAACTCCACATCACTTCCTTACTTCACATAAATTCATCTGAAGCAATTACGAACAGAACTAAGTTTATTTCGGTGAAGTTCCGGTACGACTACGGTGTTAGTCCAGTAACAGTCTGGTGAAGTTCCGGTGGAACTTGTGTCGCAGGATAACGCAGTTAAAGTGACGATAATTAGGCTGAACTACTGTTGATTACAGAGGTGTTCTGAATCACTCTAGTTTAGCATTCTATTGCGGTGGCGCGGCAATTTCCGCAGGCCTGACAGAGTTCACGCCTTGTCGCGAAATCCACCTTCAGGGCGAAAGTATTTCCGCAACAGTAGGCGTTAGAGCCGAAGTTTTTCGCCAACATTATCCCAACAATTGGTATCAGAGCCTAGAATATTCTCTATCATGGCAGATCATGTCCAAATTGATAAACTGGACAGAGATAATTATCCCGCATGGGTAATGCGCATGGAAGCCTTACTTATGAGTAAGGAGTTAATGATGTACGTAACCGGAGAAGAAAAGAAACCGACCTTTGAAGATGATAGCCAACCAGAAAAGGAAGAGATAGAAGCTTTGAAGCTGTGGCAAAAGAAAGATGCAACGGCAAGAGCCTACATCTACAACACTGTGTCAGATCATCTGCTACCGCACATTAGAGGTCTGGAGAAAGCGGAGGACATATGGAGTGCATTGGAAGATCACTTCCAGAATACTACGAAAGCTAGGAAAGCCAGCCTATGGTCCGAGTTTACAACGTTCAAAAAGAAGCCAAGTCAAAGCATCAGTGACTACGTCACTAAAATGAAGGATCTAGCAGATAGCCTTGGATCCATAAATGAAGAAGTCGAAGATCATAGATTGATAGCGCAAGTGCTCACAGGGTTAAGAGGAGATGAAAGGTGGAAACCTTTCGTACTATCAACTGAACTCTCCCTAAATCATTTTGTACCAGAGTTAAATCAGTTGCTTGGTTTGATGCTCACATATGAGCAAGACCTGAAAGGAGACGCAGAAAAAGGACATAGCTCAGCAATGTATATGAAGAACAAGAAGAAAGACAAAGGCAAGTCAAAAGACGAAGAAGAGTCGAGCTCTCAGGCCTATTACACAAGAGGTAAAGGCACTGGCAGAGGAAGAGCAAGAGGAAGAAGCCGCCAGAATACCACCAAGAAAGTTTGCTGGATTTGTGGACTAAGTAACCATCTGGCGCATGACTGTTGGCACAACCAACAGGGATCAAATCAAAATCAAAACAACAATAGCAGAGGCAGTAGCGGAAGAAATCAGAGTAACTTCCAAAGAGGAAGACAAAGCCAAAGAGGAGGCTACGGTAGAGGTGGAGTAAGAAGTTGGGGACAGAGCCAATCCTACAACACCACCTACAACAACTACGCAAATGACACACAGAATGAGAGTCATACATCATTGATGATGAACTCAATCAGCACATCTGATAACGAAGATCTAAAGGTATTTTACATTGACTCTGGATGTTCTAATCACTTGTCAGGAAACATAGAACTGATGTCAGAATTGGAAAAAGGAAGTGCGAGTCACACTGTTCAAACAGGTGACAATACAAGACACAAAGTACAATCAATCGGAAAAGTGAAATGCAAGAATGGAGCAGATTTGCTAACCAATGTTTTATATGTTCCAACAATACCGAAAAATCTGATCAGTGTGGGACAGATAGTCGAAAAAGGTTTTCAAGTCAGATTTACAAATAAAGGAGTATTTGTAGAAGATCCCAAGAACGGATATTATCAGATCGTTTCTGGTAAGAAAGAAGGCAGACTCTTTACCTTAAGAGTACAAGGGAACATTGGCCAAGCGCTGCTCACACATGATGAAAAGGTAATTACAGAACTTGATCTCTGGCACAAGAGATTAGGTCATTTTCACGAAAAAGGAATCAAATCTATGATAGCGAATCAGTCTGTACTAGGATTACCGAACGTACGGAACCAACATATGATTCACAAGTGCGAAGCCTGTCAAATGGGAAAAGCCCACAGGTTACCTTTCCAGAAGAAAGGATTCAAACATGACAGTGTACTGGAACTCATACATACAGATGTATGGGGACCAACGAAAGAAGGATCAATCAGCGGATCAAGGTACTATGTTTTATTCATTGATGATGCCACAAGGTGGATAACTCTTTATGTTCTAAAAGAGAAATCAGAAGTGTTTGGAGCTTTCAGGCATTTTCATGCATATGCTGAAAGACTCACCGGACGAAAGCTTAAAAGACTGAGGTCTGATGGAGGGGGAGAATACTTCTCCCGAGAATTCAATGACTATCTTTGGAATGCAGGTATTAAGAGAGAAATAACCTGCAGGTATACACCACAACAGAATGGTGTAGCAGAAAGGAGAAACCGAACTCTAGTCGAGTTTGCACGGGCTATGCTAAAAGAAAAGAATTGCCCGGATTATCTTTGGGCTGAAGCCGTAAATACAGCTACATACTTGGTAAACAGATTACCATGTACAGCGTTAGAAGGAATGACCCCTTATGAAGCCTGGTGGGGAAAGAAGCCAACACTTGATCACTGCAAAGTGTTTGGATCAGTAGCGTATGCTTATGTACCATCTCAACTCAGACATAAGCTTGAACCGAAAGCAGAGAAATATGTATTCGTCGGATATGATGAGAAACAGATGGGTTACAGGCTATGGAGCCCTCTAACCAAACATTTTACTGTTTCCAGAGATGTAACATTTGATGAACAGAAAAGCTGGTATGCAGATCAGAGTCATACAGCTGAAGAATTTGAAGAAGAGATAAAAAGAAAAGAGAAAGGTAAAACAATCGTACAGGTAAACAAAGAAGACGAGGCGAGTACGTCCAGAACCGGAACAGGTATAAGGAACGAAGATGAAGACGGGTACTCAGACACGCACGAAGAATATGAGCTAAGAAGGTCAAACAGAGTAAGAAGACAACCGGAAAGATACTCGTATGATACATCGTATATAACTCAACAAGATTATGCATATATGGTTAAAGAAGAGGAGGAACCTCAGAGCTATGACGAAGCCAAAGGCAAGAAGCAATGGCAAGAAGCAATGAAAGAAGAATTCACCGCACTAGAAGAGAACAAGACATGGGAGCTTGTCCCTAAACCAAACGGTAAGAAAGTAATTGGAAATAAATGGGTGTTCAAAGTTAAGAAACTTGCAGATGGAAGGATAGCCAGACATAAAGCGAGACTGGTTATCAAGGGCTATGCTCAGACGCATGGCATAGACTATGACGAGACATTCAGTCCGGTGGCAAAGATGTCAACCATAAGAACAGTGATTGCTATAGCAGCTTCAAAAGGATGGAAGCTAAGTCAGCTAGATATAAAGAATGCATTCCTGAATGGATATATATCAGATGAAGTCTATATGGAACAACCGGAAGGGTTTATAAGTTCCAAATACCCAAACTTTGTTTGCAGGTTAAGAAAAGCACTTTATGGACTGAAGCAAGCTCCAAGAGCTTGGAACTACAGACTCGTGAAGTATCTAAACGAACTTGGATACCAAAGTTCTTTGTCGTGGCTTTTACCTCTACCCACTTTGTTAGATAGTCTGTGGCAACAATGATGTATTCAGCATGTGAACCCTTAGTTGGGGGATTAATAGGACCAACAAAGTCTATTCCCCACTTAGAGAATGCACGTCCGCCCATCATAGGTTTCAGGGGCATCTCATCTTTGCGTATAGGATACTGAGTTCTCTGACAAACATCACACCGTTTCACATAAGTATGTGCATCCATGTGAAGGGTCGGCCACCGGAAGCCCGCAAATAGTATTGCCTTGATCACCCGATCTGGTCCAAAGTGTCCTCCTGCTACACCTTGGTGAGCAGTTTCCAAGATCTTGAGATATTCACTCTCATGGACACATAGTCTCAGGTAACCATCTTTACCACGCTTGTATAGATTATCACCAATGAGTGAGTAATCCAGGGCTTCTTGTTCTAAACTTCTTTGTCTGGCCAGTGTCATATCTTGAGGGAATGTTCTCGTCCTCAGGAGGTCTACTAATGGTTCACTCCAATCTGGCACTATGGACACTTGATAAAGAGTGGCATGTTCCACAGGTGGTTTAGTGCAACAGATTGGGCATTCCTTGCACAACTTTTGGACATCAGCCTCCATAGTAGGCCAATGCACCCCGAGTCTCCTTAGTGTCTGTAGAGTTCGTTGCTTTGAGTAGTGTTGCTCTAATGCACCTACATGTGCTAATTGCAACCATTTAGTGTACTCATCCTCTTCCACACAAGCCAAGATCCCTTGATCTGTGTGCTTGTACATACTTCCTGCCATGATGTGATACTTTTGGGATTTTACTACCTCTCTATCCTGTGTGTTTATTACTGGGTGGTTAGGCCCGTATGTCAATATTGGCACTAATGGCTTAGCCCACTGCGGCACCACTTCCAAATTAAACAGGTAAGCATCAGGAAGGTCATCTGACACTCCTTGTGGGGCTTCTCCTGATGTGAGCCTAGATAGATGATCTGCTCTCAAATGAGTCTTCCCTTTCCTTACCACAACCTCAAAATCATATTCCATTAGCAAGAGAAACCATCTTACTAACCTTCCTGTATTGCATGGCTTGTTCACGAGATATAGCAGTGCCTGATGATCAGTAAAAAATTTAAACTTATTTGCAAGCAAGTAATGTCTAAACTTTTTAACTGCATATACCATGCCTAGTCCTTCTCTCTCCGTAGTGGTATAATTTCATTCAATTGCATTCAATTGTCTACTAGCATAGGCAATTGGAAGATCCATATTACCTTCACCGGTAGGCTGCGCGAGTACGCACCCAATAGCATAATTGGATGCATCCATGTGAACATGGAATGGCTTGTTCCAATCTGGTGTGGTCAAGATTGGTGCTGAACACAATCGTCTTTTGAGCTCGTTGAAGGAGTTTTCACATTCATCAGTCCACTCAAAGTTAGTCAAAAGTCCATACATGGGCTTTGCAATGACAGCGTACATATGAATGAACCGTCGGTAGTAACCACAATGCCCCATGAAAGCTTGTACTTCCTTGACATTCTTTGGCCTAGGTAACTCTGCTATGGCTCTGACTTTCTCTTCATCAGTGGATATACCATTTTTTGACACTATGTGTCCTAAAATCTTGCCTTGCCTGACCATAAAAACACACTTTTCTGGGCTTAGGCAGACTTGATATTCTCTACATTTGTCAAAGATTTGTCTGAGTTCAGGAATATGGGTTTGTCTGATGTTGGAATGA
This sequence comes from Ceratopteris richardii, assembly GCA_020310875.1. Lineage (NCBI taxonomy): Eukaryota > Viridiplantae > Streptophyta > Polypodiopsida > Polypodiales > Pteridaceae > Ceratopteris > Ceratopteris richardii. The sequence continues at coordinate 227,095,049 of CM035406.1, forward strand.
GCACAAAGATCATCAACATAGACTTCTAAGTTCTTCCTCAGGAACTCTTTAAATACATGGCACATCAGCCTCTGGAAGGTTGCTGGTGCATTGGTAAGCCCAAATGGCATTACTCTAAAGGCAAAAATGCCCCATTCAGTGGCAAAAGCCGTCTTATGCTGATCTTCTGGAGCTATGGCTACTTGATTGTAGCCCGAAAATCCATCTAGGAAGCTGTACACTTCCTTGCCTGCTACTATTTCTAAGAGATGTTCTGTGATAGGAAGCGGATAGTTATCTCGAATTGTGGCTGCATTGACCTTTTTTAAATTAATGCATACACGCAGCTTTCCATTTTTCTTGGGCACCACTACAATGGGGGATACCCACTCAGTGTGCTCATTTTCATAGATGAATCCAGCTTCTACCAGTCTATCTATCTCCTCTTTGATCTTAGCCGCATAATTATCATTGTATGTGTATGGCTTCTGCTTAGAGGGTTTGGCATCTGAGGTCATGGGAATTGTGTGTGAGCATATATCTGGGTCAACACCTTTCAAATCCTTGTAAATCCAAGCAAATACATCTCTGTATTCTCTTAGCAAGGCTATTAGCTCTTGTTCTTCCTCTTCTGTCAGGTCATGGCCTATGTATGTGCATCTCTCTTCTCCTTCTTCTAGGGCTACTACTATTTTCTTGGTGGTCTCTTTGTTATCATAGGCCTCCCCTGATTGCGCCTCTCGTTTAGGCATTCTGATCATGACTCTCCTGTCATCTATCTCATACTTCTTAAAATTTTCCGGGACCTCAAACAAATATTCTTCCTCTGCTTGTGTGACTTCTCTCTTCTTTCTTTTCTTCCCTTCTTCCTTAGGAGTTACATGCGTGGCTACCCTTACATCATTTGTAAGCTCTCCGTGCCTCTGGGGTTGAAATTCTACTTCATAGAAGTATTCTTCATCTGATGCAAAAGGTGGGTCCATAATGATTGACTCTAGATCGGAGTCACTTGCATCCTCAAATGCATCAGGGCTAGGTTCACACTCTTCTAACACTGCCTCTCCCATGATCGGCTCTATGGAGAAGACTGAAATGTCATAGCCATCTTCATCACAGTGAGGTGTCCATTGTTCTTCATTGATGGCTACATCCATTGTTGCTAGGATTTCTGCCCAGCCGTGGGGTTCAAATCCTTCGTCAGGAAAGACTACAGGTGCACAGGCTGGGTCTTGAATTGATCTATGTGTTTCTTTTGCACCTATCTCTCTGGATTCTTCTCTCTTCTCTTCTTCTACTGCTACTTTGCACATCCATAAGTGGGTGTCTTCATACATCCATGAGGATCCTGATCCTATGGAGTGCACAGATTCCGTATCATCTTTGGTTCTATGGATGGGATTCCATTGGATAGGAGGGACATCTCTATGAGAGTAATCTTTGAGATTCACTTTGGTCGTAACACCTAGGTGTTGCAGGTACAAGGAATTGGTTCCCCAGTCCTGTACCACTTGCAACTATCGCATAAATGGTCTTCCCAAGATCATTTCGTAGGCATGATTTTTGCTAAAATCACATATAGCAAATGTGTGCTCGAACTCAGCACCACATGTGGTGAGAGTTATTCCTTCCAGTAGTCCTAAAGGCCTCTCTATGTGACCATCAGCCATCTGCAATTTCATCCTCGTGGGCCTGAGTGCTGGCTTGCCCCAACGCTTCCATAGGGAAGTGGTAGCAATTGCAACTCCTGCACCAGAGTCGAGAATTTCCTTGGTTGTGTACCCTTGATGGGTAATGGGAATGTTAGCTGAGAAAATGGTTGGTTTTTATGCACTAATGTGGTTCTATTTGGCAGGAAAATGCGTTTGATTTCAGGTATCTGAAGAGTGGAATTGACAATTGATGAGAAGTATTTGGAGTGTGTAGGGCCTCTCCTATGGTGCATTTGAAGGGAGTTACTGATGCCTTATGACGTGTCTTTAATACAAGTTGTTGTGCACAAAGGAAGGCGGCTCATTGGTGATTGTGGGGATTATTAGAGACATCTGGGGGTTCCATTGCTGCATCATCAGGTTTTAGTAATTGAAGGCATGATCTATCAGCGAAGTGGGCCAGCGTGTGTTCAGATCGAGCCTTGGCTGCTTTCCATGGCAAACAGTGGACCTGACACAAATGGTTGCCAGTTTTTCATCACTTGTGCCAAGTGTGATTGGTTAGACAACAAGCATGTTGTTTTTGGGAAAGTATTGGGTGATTCGCTCCTAGTTTTGAGGAAGATTGAGAATGTGCAGACTGGACCAAACAGCCGTCCAAAACTTGCATGTGTTATTTCGGAATGTGGAGAAATGTGATCAGGGCCGCATGCCAAACTGCACTTAACGCATTTTGAATGTGTGGGGATAAGGGCCTTATCAAAAAGGAGAGGAGGAAAGTCATCTCACTCTCTCTCCCTCTCGTTTTTCCACCACGAACAGAAAAAGGGAGGCGCCATGAAGTCATTTTTTTGGAGGGGAAGGAAGGCTCGTAAGGAGGAGCGGGAGGGTTTTTTTTTTCGGTGGCCACAGAAAAAGGGGGGTGTGCTCCATTATCACGCAGGAGGAAGACATTTAGATTGTCAGCGACTGCAGGTGGGATGGAGAAGACAAAAATGCGACTTTCGAGGCCTCAATTCACTCCACTATACTAGGAAAATGCATCAAGACAGTGGACACCAAGATATTGCGCTCGCATGATGAGCTTCTGTTAAGAGGGGAATAAGGAGGCAGGAACAAGGTCGCTGCTGTGATCCGGAATCAGCTATGTTTTGAGCCAACCATGGTCCGAAGATGTTCATCTCCAAGGAGGCTTGCATCTCTGTACCCCAGAACTCTAATTGGAAGTGACGAACATCGGAAGAATAACTGATGCTTGGGCAGACAACAGCAAGTAAACAGAGAGAGCAAAGAGATTAATGGTGGATGGGAGGCGAACGGATTTATAGCTGTGCTACGCTAAAGCATGGAGAGGAAATAACTGCAAATACAGAGTAGTAAACGAATTTTAGATGCCAGTGAAACAGAGAAGCTAATGGGAGAAGGGAATTTCGAGATGATAGTTTTTCCTTCTCTCTAATCGGGAGGAAATGCTAGGAAAGCAGCAGCAACAAGAACAAAAGAAGCCCTTTGCAACAGAGGGACCATGAAGGAAACTATTGTGGAAATATAGAGTGGGCGAACAAACTGGAGGAGTTAAAGCTAAAGATGTATTCGGGTAGACCATGAGTTCGGAGCGTACAGGTTTTTTTTTAATTTCTGAATCATCTGATTTGATATGAATGTATTAATGATACAAAGTCAGACAGTGCACACTATATTCCCTTTATTCTGCTCTCTGTTCATGTGCTCATACGAAAGGATGCGCTATTATTTCTTCAATCTGCTCTTTGTTCATCTGCTCTTACAAAAAGGGATTAGTGCTGCAACACAACGAGCGTGGAGACGTACTACTCATCTCTTTGTTGTCAATTAAATTTCTTCCTCAGATAATATATGTATTGCGTGCGTTATGCCGCATGAAGCTAAAAACATGCACATAAGGTTAATTTCTGGGTGTATGAGAATGGATTAAACGCAACATCGGATTGACTTTAAAAATTTCAAATGATATGATGACTTTTATTTGTGAATTACTTAACTGAAATAGTGTGTCTGAATAGGAACTGCTGCTTGTAGTAGTTAATCATGTCGAGGCTACTACTTTTAATTGGGTTGAGATGTCAAAACTTGCAAACCTAGATTGCTATACGTGCGTAACGAATTGTAAAAGAGTATATCATGACTGTTCCGTATTCTATAAATGCCTGGATTATATGACTGCTATGAGATGCATAGAAATTCTCTCGTTCCGCTTCGATCCTGTCAATCATGTTCATTTTTATGCATATGTATACATGAACATGAGTCTACAGTTGAATTGTGGAGTTGAAAGCAGTTAAGTATTTTGTTGTGCAGGTTCATTACTAAATAGTAGGAGCGTGATTAGCCAACAACTTTGGAAATACTCGTATGGTAGTGAAGTCATGGCATTGAATAACTCACAGCTTGAGAAGAAGTACAAGAAGAATCCTTCTTGTTAATAGTCCGAAGCATACAGAAACTTAAACATCATTCAAACGAAATGACTTGCAGTGCGTAAGTCAGAATTTCTATAGAGTTTAGTGTACACCAAACTTAATCATTTGATAGATAAACAAAGGAATATTGTTTGAATATGATGTCATCTATATACGTGATATGAAATGATCATCGTGTCGGCCGCAGCTACAAGCTTGAGTGTTCACTTATTCAACAAGTGCATTGTTTAGGAAAATATTATGAGCTAAGTTGTTATGTTGCTAGGAAATGATTATGCTCTCTCCCTCCTTTCCACGATCCCGACAACATACCTGGTGAACCCGACGCGCAAGGAGGGGGTTGAGTGAAGAAAGGGAGGTTACAGGAAGTGACCACTGGAGGTGGATATCCAACTGCGCATGCATTTTCTCGCCTCCTCCATCAAAACTTTGGAGTGAAATTGTGGACTTAGGGGAAACCAAACATGACCTAGTATCAGTAGAGTTGGGTAAAACATCAGTGTGTGTAAGCACTTTCCCTTGGACTAGGAGGCGCAACATTTTGGTGCGTCTGCCGGGAACATATGAGCTAGTGCATAGACATAGGAAGAATCCATTGCGAGATAATTGTGGGCTCTAGGTAATCCAAGTGGACCGATTGCGAGGGGTTTGCGCAAAATAAAGGCTTCCACAATCATCTTTTCCTTGGGCTTAGGAACCTATCATTTTGGTGCGTTTGCCGGGAATAGCTTGGTACGTCTCTATAAGAGAGTGCCATAGGTTCGCCTAGCGCCACAGGTTGGCCGAGCTTGCGGACCCCAAGATCTAGTACATGAGCGAGGGGAGCTCATCGTCAGGAGCAACACAAACTCAAAGAGAGGAACGCGCCCAGAGAAAAGCCCTTGAAAGAGAAAGGAGAAGGTGGGAACCGGCAGGTGAGTGGACCTCGATTGGTTCGAAGAAATAGGCCAAAAATGTGTATTCCCGTAGGAGGGTCGCGAATCAAGTGCGAAAGTTTGAAGGAGGGATCCTGAAGCCACGTGTACTAAATTTCTGGGATCGAAGTGATATTGACATCACACCTCTGATTGAAATGGCTCAACGGATTTTGGTTCACTTGGGGGACTTCACCAAGTTTTCAGGTACTTGGGACGAAGATCCGAATAGTTTTATACAGTTGTTTGAGGTTACCTATGAGGCCAATGATGTAGTTGACCAGGATCAAAGGTTGAGAATTTTTCCGGCTATTCTCCGTGATGAGGCAGCCAATTGGTATGGGAATCTGACACCACAAGAGCGTGGAACTTATCAGATGCTCAAGGAAGCCTTCTTGGCAAAGTTTCGACGACAAGGCTTCCAAGATAGATTGGCCAACATTATATAGACTTGGAAGAAGGCACACGACCAATATGTCAGCGACTTAGGCGGACAAATCCAGTCTACTCGGAATTGATCAAGTTGGAATTGACTAAATTATTGGAAGCAGGATTCATATATCCCATCGCATCCAGCGAATGGGTATCACCAATTGTAGTTGTTCCGAAGAAAAATAAGAAAATCCGTATTTGCATAGATTATCGGAAGTTGAACGAGCGCACAAAGAAGGATCACTTTCCTTTGCCATTCACTGATCAAATCTTGGACAGAGTGGCTGGCCATAAATTGTACTCATTTTTGGATGGTTTCAGTGGATACAACCAGATCCAAATCCATGAAGAGGATCAATCAAAAACTACTTTCACGACAGAATGGGGTACGTACGCATATCGTGTGATGCCATTTGGATTATGCAATGCACCAGCCACATTCCAGAGGGCAATGATAGCTGCATATCAAGACTATTTGCAGGATTGGATGGAGATATTTCTCGATGACTTTGCGATCAGAGGCGATGATGAAAACATGATGGAGAGGATCGAGGCGATTTTAAGAAGAAGCATTGAAAAAGGCATCGCATTAAATCCTGAAAAGTGTACATTTGGAGTACGAAGAGGATTGCTTTTGGGACATGTTATTTCCGAAAAAGGGATCGCGGTTGACGAGGATAAAGTAGAAAAAATTGGACAACTTCCACCGCCTCAAAACTTGCGGCAACTCAGAGGATTCTTGGGGCATGCTAATTATTATCGACGATTGATATTAAATTTTGCATCCATAGCGGCACCACTGACGAATCTTTTGAGGAAGGACCAACAATACCAATGGACTGAAGAGTGTCAAGTTGCATTCGACTCGATCAAGGAGAGATTGATAAATGCACCGATCTTGGTAGCACCCGACTGGACGAAAGAATTCCATGTGCATACCGACGCTTCTCATACTGCGGTTGGAGCAGTACTATGCCAAGCCGATGAAAAGAAGTTGGACCACCCTATTTATTACGCAAGTCGCAACTTGAATAGCACCGAGAGAAACTACACGACTACAGAAAAGGAATGTCTCTCGATGATCTTTGCGGTAAACAAGTATCGGCATTACTTGATGGGAAAGCATTTCACCTTTTATGTGGATCATGAAGCCCTTAAGTACATCATTAATAAACCAGAGTTATCAGGGCGACTGATGAGGTGGATGCTACTTCTCCAAGAATTTCAGTTCACAGTAGTAACCAGACCAGGCAAAGCGCATATATTGGCTGACCATTTATCTCGAATTGTTAATGAGGAGCCAATCTCTGGTGTGCCCGATGATGCTCCCGATGGGCATCTATTCCAGGTTGATGCTAAAGTACCTTGGTATGCCGACTTGGTGAATTTCTTGTGCACTACTAAATATCCGCCAGGAGCAAGCAAGAGAGAGAAGCAAAAGTTGTTAGCATTGGCAAAGCACCATAGCATCATTGGTGGGCAGCTCTATCGGTATTTTGTACATGAAAGCCTTTATCGGAGATGTCTCGAGGAAGAAGAAGCAACCCTCGTGTTGAGAGCATTGCATGACGAACCCTATGGTGCACATTTTGCTGGTGAATTGACGGCAAGAAAGATTTTATTAGCTGGGTATTGGTGGCCAATGCTGTTCAAAGACTCGCACACATACTGTAAGAAATGCGACAAATGCCAAAGAATGGGCAAACCAACATTAGCGCATGCAGCTCCTCTTACGCCAGTGCTGGCTCTTAAGCCCTTTGAGAAGTGGGGAATTGATTTTGTGGGGCCTATTGATCCTCCCTCAAGACATCGGTCTAATAGGTATATCTTGGTCTGTACTGACTATGTTACCAAGTGGGTAGAAGCCAAAGCTCTGAAGACTGACCGAGCTGTTGATGTAGCTAAATTTTTGTACGAACAAATTATCACCAGATTCGGATGCCCGTTGGAAATAGTAAGTGATAGAGGAACCCATTTTGTCAACGAATTGATCGAAGAATTAATGGAATTATATAAGATCAAACATAGAAAAAGCACTCCATATTATCCGAGGGCAAATGGACAAGTGGAGGTCACCAACAAGGTCCTTGAACAGATTCTGACAAAGACAGTAGCTGTGCATAGGAGAGACTAGGATGAGAGACTTTTGGAAGCTTTGTGGGCGTATAGAATATCCTACCGAGTGACGACTAAAAGCACTCCGTTCTCCCTAGTATATGGCGAGGAAGCCATCTTTCCCATCGAAAAAGAAGTTTCGATATTAAGAGTGGCCATCGAGGCCAGGCTGGGAGAGCCTAAGAGTCACTAAAGGAGAGGTACGTACAATTGGTCAAGCTAGAAGAAAAGAGGCTCATTGCACAGCAAAGTCTGGAAGCTATTCAGAAAAGACGTATGGAGAGGCATGCCAAGAATCTCAAGACCTATGTGATTCAAGAAGGGGATTTGGTGCTAGTTTATGATAGTAAATATTATAAATTCCCAGGGAAGTTACAGACAAGATGGGCAGGACCGTTTAAGGTGGTGGAACTCAACTCCAATGGTTCCATGCAAATTCAAGATTTAGGAGAAGAATGTGCTCCCGTGAAGGTTAACACGCTTCGAGTTAAACCATATTTCAAGTGACATTAGGACGGGAGAAGCCAGACGAGATCCAAGCAGAAGGACGTAGTAGACTCCTTGTACATACATGTATAGTTATATATATATATGCGCATATGTAAGCTATGATTTGTGTGTCATAAATATTCTTCCTTGCTAGCTCAAGAATTTTGGACTTCTAATTATTTTTCTTGTGTTGCGCAGAGACTGTTAGGAGCTAAGTAACAAAATGGCAGATCAAATAACGCAACTCTACTTGTACGAGCTAAGGATATATTTCTCAGACCAAACATTCGCCCGCATGGACATAGATGTCGACGACTTTGAGACGGAATATGATGTAGAGGAAGCGCATTGGCTGGTATGCTTTATAAACCAGGGTTTGGGTGTTGCATTTTACATTGAGTGTTTTGAGGAATAGCTGACTCGACATGTAGGATGGGCGGGAGATCGATATTACTATTTCGATCCTTCGAGGGAAATGCCTAACGAGGAAAACGATATCACGTGGGCTTGGGCAGATGTGCTAACGATAGGAAGTGATGACGGAGCTCCTGAAGTCGAGCCTGACTCGCCCTAGGGAAGTTGTCGGGATGCGAGTACGATGTGAGACTACATGAGACATCCCGGAGACTCACATTCTAGGACACCTAGGGATAGGTATACGAGGGACTAAGGCATAGCTGGTTGTAGTTACCTAGTGAAAAGTCAAATCGATGAATACATATGTAGTGTCTGTAATTGAGAGAATGGAGTGAAGAGGTGGTTGATCTGTCAAAGGCTAGAGTGTATATGTTTGCATGCATGTGTGGGAAAAGTGGGGAAAATCCCTTTCTTCCTCTCCCTAATTCTCAGGACTTGGGGTAAATTATTTAACTATGAAAAAAAAAGAGAAGAAAAAGACAAGAAAAGAAAAAATTTGTGTTGCTGTGATCGTACCAATGCGCTATGGTGGGCTAGTAGGTGGGTGGATTTATCCTAGCCGGGTGGTTAGGACCACGAGCCGTAGCTAGTTTCGCCATAGGCTTGGGATGTATATGTTTACATCTTAGCTATGCGCCATAACGGGTTGGTAGGTAGGTGGAGCCATCGTGGCTGGGTAGTCACGACCATGAGCCGCATCCAGCTTCGTTATGGGCTAGCTGAGATATGTTATGTGTTATTATTGTGTGTTTGTGTGTTGGGGGCTGCATTGCATTGGTAGATGGGTGGAATCAACCTGATCGGGTGGTCAGGTCCACGAATCGCATCCAGTGTCAATGTAGGCCAACGTGTGAATATGAATAAAATTTTCATATGAAGTTATTCCCCACTCCTGAGGGGGAGAGAAAGAGAGGAGAGGGCGATGATCGCCTGGAAGGGAACGTTATTTTCTTGTGTGATTGGTATGTGTTGGCTTATGACATATCAGCTCACTTTGAATCAACATTCTTGAAGGCACGGAGACTGTATATGTACTTATGGATGAGGCTTTAGCGAGGTAATGCAACGGTCTTGCTTTATAACTTGTGTGCTCTATCTGAGGGTTTTTCCAGTGTGTGGGGCACTCTCGGGTTTTTTATATCGGTCTTGACTTGTACTCGAATCTTGATGACTTTTGTAGGACGACGATGGGGATTCTTAAGGAGTGTCTGATCATAGAAGTATGTGTAAATAGCGAATAGTAGATGCAATAATGGGGTATGCATTTTGGGCATGTTGCATCTCCGATTGAATTCATTTCAGTTGTTGTTGTTTATTTCGGTATTTCCGTTTCTGTTTTTCGCAATGACAGTGCATGTGTAATTCATGGAAAGGTGTGCATGTGTTATTTTGGTTGAGACCATTTTTCATAATGGAATGTATGGGCAACTTGATGCATGGCTGAAATGGAATTGCATATATGTGCATGCTCTGGGATCATTTTGGAAGTGACTGATTTGTATGTATTCATGAGTGATTTTTTTAGCACTAATAGCTTCAATGAGTGCAGATCCAATTGGGATGATGGCTCGATGCAAAGGTATGCGAACCAATTGTAAATTGACATGTTCATCGTTGTTTGGATTTTATTGCAACATGTAGTGGCTCGTCGAGGACGACTTCGCAAATAAGAAGAGGGGAGTATGTTAGCTCAGAAAATGGTTGGTTTTTATGCACTAATGTGGTTCTATTTGGCAGGAAAATGCGTTTGATTTCAGGTATCTGAAGAGTGGAATTGACGATTGATGAGAAGTATTTGGAGTGTGTAGGGCCTCTCCTACGGTGCATTTGAAGGGAGTTACTGATGCCTGATGACGTGTCTTTAATACAAGCTGTTGTGCACAAAGGAAGGCGGCTCATTGGTGATTGTGGGGATTATTAGAGACATCTGGGGGTTCCATTGCTGCATCATCAGGTTTTAGTAATTGAAGGCATGATCTATCAGCGAAGTGGGCCAGCGTGTGTTCAGATCCAGCCTTGGCTGCTTTCCATGGCAAACAGTGGACCTGACACAAATGGTTGCCAGTTTTTCATCACTTGTGCCAAGTGTGATTGGTTAGACAACAAGCATGTTGTTTTTGGTAAAGTATTGGGTGATTCGCTCCTAGTTTTGAGGAAGATTGAGAATGTGCAGACTGGACCAAACAGCCATCCAAAACTTGCATGTGTTATTTCGGAATGTGGAGAAATGTGATCAGGGCCGCATGCCAAACTGCACTTAACGCATTTTGAATGTGTGGGGATAAGGGCCTTATCAAAAAGGAGAGGAGGAAAGTCATCTCACTCTCTCTCCCTCTCGTTTTTTCACCACGAACAGAAAAAGGGAGGCGCCATGAAGTCATTTTTTTGGAGGGGAAGGAAGGCTCGTAAGGAGGAGCGGGAGGGTTTTTTTTTTCGGTGGCCACAAAAAAAGGGGGGTGTGCTCCATTATCACGCAGGAGGAAGACATTTAGATTGTCGGCGATTGCAGGTGGGATGGAGAAGACAAAAATGCGACTTTCGAGGCCTCAATTCACTCCACTATACTAAGAAAATGCATCAAGACAGTGGACACCAAGATATTGCGCTCGCATGATGAGCTTCTGTTAAGAGGGGAATAAGGAGGCAGGAACAAGGTCGCTGCTGTGATCCGGAATCAGCTATGTTTTGAGCCAACCATGGTCCGAAGATGTTCATCTCCAAGGAGGCTTGCATCTCTGTACCCCAGAACTCTAATTGGAAGTGACGAACATCGGAAGAATAACTGATGCTTGGGCAGACAACAGCAAGTAAACAGAGAGAGCAAAGAGATTAATGGTGGATGGGAGGCGAACGGATTTATAGCTGTGCTACGCTAAAGCATGGAGAGGAAATAGCTGAAAATACAGAGTAGTAAACGAATTTTAGATGCCAGTGAAACAGAGAAGCTAATGGGAGAAGGGAATTTCGAGATGATAGTTTTTCCTTCTCTCTAATCGGGAGGAAATGCTAGGAAAGCAGCAGCAACAAGAACAAAAGAAGCCCTTTGCAACAGAGGGACCATGAAGGAAACTATTGTGGAAATATAGAGTGGGCGAACAAACTGGAGGAGTTAAAGCTAAAGATGTATTCGGGTAGACCATGAGTTCGGAGCGTACAGGTTTTTTTTTAATTTCTGAATCATCTGATTTGATATGAATGTATTAATGATACAAAGTCAGACAGTGCACACTATATTCCCTTTATTCTGCTCTCTGTTCATGTGCTCATACGAAAGGATGCGCTATTATTTCTTCAATCTCCTCTTTGTTCATCTGCTCTTACAAAAAGGGATTAGTGCTGCAACACAACGAGCGTGGAGACGTACTACTCATCTCTTTGTTGTCAATTAAATTTCTTCCTCAGATAATATATGTATTGCGTGCGTTATGCCGCATGAAGCTAAAAACATGCACATAAGGTTAATTTCTGGGTGTATGAGAATGGATTAAAAGCAACATCGGATTGACTTTAAAAATTTCAAATGATATGATGACTTTTATTTGTGAAAATACTTAACTGAAATAGTGTGTCTGAATAGGAACCGCTGCTTGTAGTAGTTAATCATGTCGAGGCTACTACTTTAAATTGGGTTGAGATGTCAAAACTTGCAAACCTAGATTGCTATACGTGCGTAACGAATTGTAAAAGAGTATATCATGACTGTTCCGTATTCTATAAATGCCTGGATTATATGACTGCTATGAGATGCATAGAAATTCTCTCGTTCCGCTTCGATCCTGTCAATCATGTTCATTTTTATGCATATGTATACATGAACATGAGTCTACAGTTGAATTGTGGAGTTGAAAGCAGTTAAGTATTTTGTTGTGCAGGTTCATTACTAAATAGTAGGAGCGTGATTAGCCAACAACTTTGGAAATACTCGTATGGTAGTGAAGTCATGGCATTGAATAACTCACAGCTTGAGAAGAAGTACAAGAAGAATCCTTCTTGTTAATAGTCCGAAGCATACAGAAACTTAAACATCATTCAAACGAAATGACTTGCAGTGCGTAAGTCAGAATTTCTATAGAGTTTAGTGTACACCAAACTTAATCATTTGATAGATAACCAAAGGAATATTGTTTGAATATGATGTCATCTATATACGTGATATGAAATGATCATCATGTCGGCCGCAGCTACAAGCTTGAGTGTTCACTTATTCAACAAGTGCATTGTTTAGGAAAATATTATGAGCTAAGTTGTTATGTTGCTAGGAAATGATTATGCTCTCTCCCTCCTTTCCACGATCCCGACAACATACCTGGTGAACCCGACGCACAAGGAGGGGGTTGAGTGAAGAAAGGGAGGTTACAGGAAGTGACCACTGGAGGTGGATATCCAACTGCGCATGCATTTTCTCGCCTACTCCATCAAAACTTTGGAGTGAAATTGTGGACTTAGGGGAAACCAAACATGACCTAGTATCAGCAGAGTTGGGTAAAACATCAGTGTGTGTAAGCACTTTCCCTTGGACTAGGAGGCGCAACATTTTGGTGCGTCTGCCGGGAACATATGAGCTAGTGCATAGACATAGGAAGAATCCATTGCGAGATAATTGTGGGCTCTAGGTAATCCAAGTGGACCGATTGCGAGGGGTTTGCGCAAAATAAAGGCTTCCACAATCATCTTTTCCTTGGGCTTAGGAACCTATCAGGGAAGATAGGTGTTTCCTTCTTCACCTTCACTCATATCTCCTATCTTGTCCAATGGTATTTCGGGCACTGTTCTCTGGGATCCTACCTGGGAACGAGGTTTTGCTATCTCTGGTACTTGTTTGGCTACATGTTTCCATAGCTCTGGCCTTACTTTGAGTAGCTCTTCTAAGGTGAGGTTGCATTGTACTTTAGTGTTTTTCACTACCTCTGTGTTCCTAGGTATGACTGAGTCCTCATTTCGTACCATGACTGTGGGTGCTCTCATACAAGTAGACTTAGCTTCCCATGGGCCTGTGAAGTGGGGTAATTCTTGTAGAGAGTTAGACTCAAAGTCTAATCTTTGTGAGAATTGGTCATGTGCGTCATCCACAAGTTCAATGGGAGGAGGGACTTCACTTTCTTTAGCCCATTTGTCTTCTTGAATCTCTCGTAGGAATTCTGGTGTAAATCGATTCAGAGAAGAAGATGTATCTGGCTCCATAGAGTTAGGCACATAGGCTTCAGGCACATAGGCTTCCTGGGCAGGAAGACCTGCTCCTTCACTTGCCTTGTCCTTATGTTGAGAGGCGGGTTCCTTTTCTGATTGTGCAATTAGCTTCTCTATTCTTTCTAACAGTCCATCAAAGTGCAACTATGTCTTCGCTGAACTAGAGATGTTAAATAGGCGACTAGCTTCAAACATGGTCTGAGCCAATTCCACCATCTTAGCACAAATTTTGGTTCGTTCTAGCTCTAGTTCTGCTCTAGGGTAACACTTTTCATGATCAGTTACGTTTGGCCCTTCTTGGATTCTGGCCTGATATGCTTTAAGCATCATGTTTAGGTCCTCGGGAGTGGGATCTGCTAGGACTGATCCTACTCTTGGGGGTGGTGGGTTTAGGTGAGGCGGGTTGGAAGGTGGCGGTTCGGATGGAGTTGGGAATGGTGGAGGTGGGGTAGTGTGAGAGGGAGTTTGAGATGTGAGTTCAGTTATCCTGGCCTTTGTTTCTCTGAGGCTTTCCTCGAGTTCACTCATTTTCTTTGCCCATTGCCTTTTCATTCTTTCACGACTATCTCTCCAAGCTCTAGTCCTTTTCTTTGTCGTGCTCTGTGTTTCACTAACATCTGGGCTCTTTTCCTAGCCTACCCCTTGGTTTTGCTGCAATGCTTGAGCTCTAGTGACTACCTGTATGGGTGCAGTGGAAGTGACACTTCCTGTGGAATCTACCACTAACCCAATAACGTTAATGGGAGTGATTTTTGGCATATTATTAGGATTCTTAGGGCAGTCTCGTAAGAGATGCTCCTTTCCACACTCTTGGCAAAAGCCCTGGATCGTCACTGATTGGGGTTGTGTAGGTGGAGGCACGGGACAATCACGAATGAGATGATCTCCTTGACATCTGTAGCATGGTCCTCTAGGGAATGGAGGTCTTACTTGCCTAGGTTGAGGTCTAGGGTTGGGGTTTGCATACATGACATTTGTGTAATCTGACTCCCAACTAGGTTCATTTGGCTCTTCACTGTAATAGGACTCACCATGTTCCGGAGATTGCATGTAGTAGGCCTGGGGGCTGTCAATATGCGTCGAATCAAAGCTATGGTCACTCGGGTCACTTTCAGAGATTAATGGTGTTACTGGGACTATAGCTCTATTCAGGTTTTCTTCTGCAGCAGCATACTTTATCAGAATCACATTAGTAGGAGCAGGTGGTTGTTGTGCTAGCACTGGCTAGGGTCTCAGTTGGGCCTGATATTGCGGTTGGTAATTTTGTTGAGGTCTAGTATACTGTTGTCGTGGGTATTGACTCTGGTATCTGCCTTGTTGAGGGTATGGATGAGGGTAGGTTTGCCTAACCGCTTGCTTATTGTATGGGCAATCTTGTGCTGTGTGATTAGTGTATTTCCGTTCTATGGTGCAGTACTGGCTACTAGGATTTACTTGGGGTTGAGCCATAATGGGACATACGTTCACCATGTGGTCACCCCCACAAGTATAGCATCTTTTCACAGGGGCAAACGTTGGGATCTGTTTGCTAGTGACACCTAATTTCTGAGCTACCTTCTCTGCAAGTTCCTCAATTGATGTGGATTGCGTGGAAGAGAGGCTAGAGGCACTATCTGAATCTTTGTATATCTTGGAAAGCTCTAACTCCTCCCCTAGGTTATCCTCGATGTCAATGCACATGCGTACACACTCTTCAATGGTCATAGGGTCCTTCAAGTACACATATGACCTCAATTTGGTACTTAGCAATCCATCCAGGAATAGAGCCACTTGTTTGGCATGTGTGGGTAACATAGGGATGGGACATCTCTCTAGATATTGCCTAAATCTTCTTCCTGCAAGTCTCACAGTCTCTTGAGGGGTTTGCTTGAAGCTGTGAATCAATGAGGAGGTATTATGCCTTATGCCACTCTTAGAGAATTCAATAATGAAAGCCTCTAGGAGTTGGTCTACGCTCCTGAACTGTCTTTCGTTTAGTGGCTGAAACCATGTCAGGACAGTGTTCCTAAGGGTTAGACCAAAAGCATTGTACTGCGTAAACAGATCTTCAACTTGTTCAGCTCTCAAGACTTGCCTAAACTCAGCCACATGATCGTAGGGGTCTCCAGTGCCATCAAAGTAGTTTTTCATGGACTTAACTAGCTGGGTCGGTCTCAGGGTCCTCGTGTGCTCTCTCGGTCTTGGCAAAGGAAAATCCTTGGCATTTCTTCGGTTTCCTGGGGCTCTATGACCTTCAGGTTCCACTCTATTTGTTTCCGTCCTCGTTCTTTCTCTGCCCCCTGGGTTGGCAAAGCTTACCTCAGGTCTATCTCTATGTCTGTCTCTTTGAGCTCCATGAGCATGGGACGTTCCAGCTCCCGGGTGGCCATAGGACACGTTCGATCTTGGTTGGGGGAAAACAAATTCACCTTTCCAAGTGTAAGCATGCCTATCATTTTCTATCACCACAAAGATCCTCTCTGAAGCATGATCTAGGTAGGTCACTCTGCCTGGGCTATCAGGATCTTTGAACTCATAGATCATGATTGTTCCTATGTCATTTGGCCGATCAGATTTATACCTCCAAAAGGCTTCGTCAGTCTCTCGGTTCAGGAGTAGATCTATGCTCTTATTGTCTTGGGGAATCCACTCTGGTGTGATAATCCTAGTGAGAACAGATTTGCCTCGAGGGGTTCTGGGTTCTACATCCATGTTTCCTTGCTCAAAGTCACCTAAATCCGCTTCTGAGATCACATTCCCAAATTCATCTGTCCTATCTGGGTGACTGGTGACTACATATATGGTTCCTTCTTTGTCCAAGTATGCTCCGTTTTCAATCTTGACAGCTGGGTGCTCTAGTCCTATGGATTGGTCAGGGTTTTTAATCTGGACCACGGATCTTCCTAAACCGTCCTCATAGATGCTAGCACCTAATCGGTTGGTCCTAAGGTATTCAAGTTGTGTCTTGTATGGGCCTTCTACCCTGTGCAAGTATGGCACTCCTGAACTTCCCGTAGGTCCGTCCATGCCTTGAGACATCCATGATTCACTGGTCTCAGAGCTAGGGTAGTATGAGTGGTGGCTCAACTGCTGGGCCCAAGACCTAGCAGTGTGGTTGACACTAGCCTCTGAAGACCTAAGACTTTGTCTATCTCTCCCTAGATGTCGCCCTGATCTAAGGTTCATAAGCCTAATTGAATAGCCCAAATTTTCCCAAGTACAACCTCGTTGCTTAGTTCTTTTGTATCAGTTACTTGATTCTTTTTAGTGGTTACCGTGTTTATGCTCCTGTAAGGGAGTTGAGGATTTTCCAACCTTGAGTTTCTTTCCTTGTGTTGTTGCCCTAGTGTGCCCAGGACGTGTGTTCCCAAGCTTGCACTTACTCTTGCTTAGAATGCCCTCAAGTGCTCTTACTGGACCTGTAAAAGTCCCACGGTTAGCTCAAGACTTAGATTCAAATGACACAATAGACCACTTTCATGCATGTAACTCACATATCAAATTATCCTTTGCCTTTATGGAAAACAATCCCAAGGATCCCTCAGTTTTCCTACCTCGAGGTATGGTCAACTTCAAAATACCCTATCTAATAATCACAGCAAACGGATTTCATATGAGAAAGTTATGTCAATTCAGGCTTCAGGGATTAAAACAGGGTTCAAACAGGCCAACATGGCAACAAGTTTTCCTCGGGTTATTTGCCTATAGCCTCCTTATGTGCTCTAGAGTCCATGATCCATGTCCAAAATTAGCCAAAATCTTCAAATTAAAAAACCCTAAAAAATTGGCTGAAATTGGTTGTCAATCGCGATCGACTGGGCTGTCAATCGCGATGGACAGGTGTCAATCGCGATGGACTGGTGTCAATCGCGATGGACTGGTGTCAATCGCGATGGACTGGTGTCAATCGCGATGGACTGGTGTCAATCGCGATGGGCTGGGCTGTCGGTCGCGATTGATGGGTGTCAATCGCGATGGACTGAAATTTTTGGGGTTTTCTGTGAATTTGTGTCAATCGGGGCTCTATATGTCGCGATGGACAAGAATCTCGGCAAAATGGGGTGTCAATCGCGATTTTTCTGTCGGTCACGATGGACAGGGGTGTCCGTCGCGATGGACACGTGTCCGTCGGGGTCTGTCAATCGTGATGGACTGGCTGTCCGTCGTGATGGATAGTGTCAATCGCGATTGACTGGCTATCAATCGCGATGGACTGAAAAAATGCAAATTTTCCAAAAATTTTTGTGGATTTGTGATGTGCAAGGTCTCTAGTCTACTGTGGTGCACTTAATTTTACCAATAGATGAAATTTTCTGTCAATCGCGATGGACAGAAGCTTGCGACACAGAGACAGTTCTGCACATTTCCGTACCTGCACGACGTGCTGGAGATGATGGGATGGCCAATACCTGCAAGCAAACTCAAAAAACATGCAAAAATAGTGCACACAAGATCGCTCTCTCGCTCTCTCTCACAAGTGAAATGAGGGAAATGAAAGGAGGAAGTAGATATAGTCAAAAAACTGAAATTTTTACGATGATGGAGATGGAGGTGGAAGATGATGATGATGATAGTGATGATGGTGGTGAGGTAAGGAAGAGAAAGATAAGAAGAGTAAAGAAATTACCTACAACGCCAACATCTCAAATCTACGTCTTACCATCACACGCTTGTCCTCAAAGCTCGATCCCCGGCAACGGCGCCAAAATTTGGTGTAGCTCAGTGATGAGTAGCACCTCCTTTAATGTCAATCCGGGAAGACGTGAGGATGGTATGAAGACCTCGAGCAAGTGGAGGCACAAGTGCGTGAGTGAGAAGCACACAAACATGCACACACATACACACACACGCGCACACACGGCAAGACAAAGAGTGAGAAGCAATGGAGTTCTTAGATTACTTTCAAAAGCTCTTACAAGTTCAAATCACTTACAAGTTAACCTCAAAAATGAGCTCTCTAGCTCTATTTATAGTTTTTTACTAGGTTTTGGCCCTGTGCAGACCTAGTGTCCGGCCTAGTTAAAAATTAGGTTCCAGGGCCAATTTGAGGGCTTAAACGGAGTCTAAAAAATACGAAAATTGATATGTAGGCACTTCTAAGGCTCCTCAAGCTCAAGGACTCCTTGGTTTGCACAAAATGGAGCTACAAAAATATGAAATGGTATTTACAATGATTGTTAGTGATAAGAATCACTGTTATAAAGATGTTGATTTGGAAAAATTTGAAGGGCCTATCTGCCAGATTTGCGTCGACTGCTTTGTCTACTTAATCCTTCACCTCGCTCTCACTCTCTCCGCTGGCTTCCTTGTCTAGTCAGTCCTTGGGTGCCCATACTGCTCTCAACAACACACCCAAGTCAGTGACGGTTGATTGGGTGAACAAGACTATCGAGCAACATCTTAGTACCTACAAATCGTAGATACTCTCTAACACATATAATAGGGGATGAAAGGCAGAAACGACTACCTATCGATTCTATGGAAAGTGCAGAAAGCTGTGCAATGCTTTGGGTGGTCCTAGTCCCTCAAAAGCACTTTAATGCTCTGGTTCATGCTTAAAGAGCTACTTGCGATTGGGAATTGGAACCATAAGTCAAGCAAAGGCTAGTTGAAAAGTAATTGAGTAGGCAGCATACACCAAAGAAGGGTAGGTCGAGCACTTTGGACGAAAGTATTAAGGTTAAATAAAGAAAAGGGTGAGGAAAAGGTAGGGAGTGATCGTGTGTGTGAGCTTGAGTAAACAACAAAGAGAGCGAAAGAGAGAGATAAGAGGACGAGACTGTGTGAAAGACAGGTGTGTGAGCAAGAGGAAGTGGGAAAGAGCAAGTGAAAGAGAGGGGGAGGTCGTGAGAAGTAATAATTGGAGTGGGATATCTATTTGTGTATGTATTTTCCCGTCTCTTCGCAACTACATCAGGGTGAAATTGGGGGTTAAGGAGATAAAAGCTGGACTATCATTAAGAGTTTGAGCGAAATATCATTTTGCATAAGCATATTCCTTGGGATTAGAAGGTACACATTTTACCGATCCTATTGGGGACCTCGAAGGAGAATAGATTTGAGGTTAGTTGTGGCTTAGAGCAAAAAGAAGGTGACCTAGCCCAAGAAAATTGGGCAAAATATAAGCGTGTGTAAGGCACTTTCCCTTGGGTTTAGGACCCATCATTTTGGTGCGTTTGCCGGGAATTAGCTTGGCACGTCTCTATAAGAGAGTGCCATAGGTTCGCCTAGCGCCACATGTTGGCCGAGCTTGCAGACTCCAGATCTAGTACATGAGCAAGGGGAGCTCATCCTCAGGAGCAAACAAACGCAAAGAGAGGAACGCGCTCAGAAAAGAGCCCTTGAAAGAGAAAGGAAGAGGTGGGAATCGCAAGGTGAGTCGACCTCGACTAGCTCGAAGAAATCTGCCAAAAACGTGTACTCCCGTAGGAGAGTCGCGAATCAAGTGCAAAAGTTTGAAGGAGGGATCCTGAGGCCGCGTGCACTAAATTTCTGGGATCGAAGTGATATTGACATAACACCTCTGTTCGAAATGGCTCAGTGAATTTCGGTTCATTTGGGGGACTTTACCAAATTCTCAGGTGCTTGGGACGAGGATCCAGATAGTTTTATCCAGTTGTTTGAGGTTACTTGTGAGGCCAATGAGGTAGTTGACCAGGGTCAAAGGTTGAAGATTTTTTTGGCTATCCTCCGTGATGAGGCAGCCAACTGGTATGGTAATTTGACACCACAAGAGCGCGGAACTTATCAGATGCTCAAGGAAGCCTTCTTGGAAAAGTTTCGACGACAAGGCTTCCAAGATAGATTGGCCCAACAGATGGATTACCTGCGATAGGAGTCAATGAGAGCATTGATAACTACATTCAGAGAATGAAACCTTGGTAAGAAAGATGGGCGCGAATGCCCCGAACGATGAGACATTGAAGAGAAGATTCATTGCCGGATTGAGAGATCCTACGGTGCAACATCATATTAGCCTGACAAGACCTGCAACTTTAATAGATGCTAAGGAACAAGCAAGGCTTTGGGAGGAAGTACAATTATGTCAACAGAGGAAGATGGAGCTCTTATACGAGCCAATGGGAGGCCCAGGAAACATACCGATGAAAGATCCTGGCCAAGGAAGTCCCGCATTGACGACCCCAGCTTTTGTAGCTTCCACTAGCACGCCAGGCGAGGTAAAGCCTGCGCTAACTGAAGAACGAATATTGGAGTTGGTCACCCAAGCTATAAAAGCTGTCACAATGGCCCAGGAAACATACATAGTAAAACCCGAGGTAACTACAAACCCGAATCAAGTGTTTAGATCGAATACATGGTGTGGAAAGTGCCATGGTTACGGCCATTTGGCTTCAGAATGCCCTACAGTCTCGAGAGTATTCTCAGATAGATCGCCACCTAGAATGCGTTGCACTTTTTGCGGAAGGATCAATCACACGGAAGACCGATGTTACAACAAGAGGGCCTATGAAGAGCGGACCATGAAATCGGGAGATACAAGAGAACGGTCCTACATGGGATTGCGTGCTCAAAGTGTCCCGCCTACATCTCGTTGGGAAAATAGACAAACTTATGGATATGGTGCTCAGGGTCAGGGAGGAGACTATCCGAGAGGAATCCCACATGATCAAAGGAGAGATGGTCCAATCCAGTGCTGGAGATGCCATGGCTTTGGCCATACTCAATCTAGATGTCCAAACGAAAAGAAACCAGTTGATTATACCCCACTATGTAGGTACTGTAATGGAGAGGGCCACTTTGATGAAGATTGTCCAAAACGAAGAGCTACCGCCGGCAAGGAAAAAGGACCAGTAGGGTCCTCGAATTATGTTGATACTCAGATGCATTCCACAACGAGAGCTCAAGAGCACGTTCCTACGATCGGAGTAGTGTTCAAGACACTGAATCCTCAAGAAGGCTCTAGCTCGTCAATGCACTTTGTGGATGCTTACCAGGCCAAGAAACCACATAAAGAGCGAACTCTGGCGGTAGTCACAAGAACTCAAGAGTATTTGAAGAAAAATCTAGAAGGTGAAAGCGAAAAAACGAGACAGGAGAAGATACCCGAACATGGAGAGGTAGAAAACCAAGTTGGAGGATTTGTTGAGCAGCAAGAGTTTGAGGATGGGGAAGAGATAGAGATTCTTCCACCAGTGACCAAGGAGTTTGTGCCAGGTATAGCACCATTCCCTGAAAGATTAAGGGCTCCAAAGTGTAGGAAGGAAAGACAAAGTTTGGAGGAAGTGGACATCGTAAAACTGTTGGCTGACACAGAAGTCACACTGGACATTGGCACATTGCTGAAATGTTCACCTCCATATAGGAAACAATTCTACAACGAATATATTAAGAAGCCGAGGAAAGCTCGAGATAAAAAGAGACAAGATAAAGATGTCCAAGGAATGATTGAAAGTATTACGATGCAAATTGATTCGAATGCTCCATCGGTGACAGTCGAGATTAAAGGGTATGCAGTCCCTGGTGCTCAGTTAGATAGTGGAGCCGCAGTCAACCTTATGACTGAGTACATGATGAAAGCTTTGGGCCTCAACCACATGGAAGAAACTCCAATGTCCTTGAGGATGGCAGATCAAACGCAAGTAAAGCCTGCAGGTCTTTTGAAGAATGTAAGCACTGTTGTGGGCGGTCTAGAATTTAAAGTTGATTATCTGATAGTAAGACCAAGGACCTCAGAGGCCACCTTCTCGATCTTACTTGGAAGGCCATGGCTGGTGCAAGCCGAATGTGTGCACGATTGGCACACAGGATTTATCACAATTGGACCGAAGGGCGATCGAATACAACTTCAAGTGTCTCCAAACTTGACCGGCAAGAAATCGACAACAGCTGAGGAAAGGGAGCAGAAAGCAAAGGAAAAGGTTAGACAAGAAATGGCGTGGGTAAGATTTGCCTTGCGCACGGAGACTTCCAAGGACCTTTTGCAGGATGGATTTAACTTGCAATTGGCCAACCTTCAACATGCGAAAGGGGGCGAGTACAAAGACCCACTAGTTTACAAGGATGACTCAGACCAGGAGTTGCTGGGATGGTTGACACACACAAGTGAATTTGAGTGCTACATGTTGAGTATAGACACAAAGGGGAGCAAAGCTACCCAATCCCTGGAGAAGGGAACTTCAAAAGATGAGTTGAAGCTGGAGTTAGCTCCGACAATCGAAGTGCAACAGTTGAGAGAAAGGGTCAGAGTGCTAGAAGCAGAGCTTCTAAGAAATTGGGTCCGGTCGAAACAGAAAAAAACAATGTTTTACTAGCCAACCATGCACGCGTTGTGGGAGCGATTTGCGACGACTGGCGGATCAATTCAGTCACCTCGCTAACGGCGCACGCAGGGTGACTATGCGGAACAGGTACAAGTTTTTCCTAAGGTCCGTAGGGTGAATGTTCCATTCTTTTAATCACATACTTTTTGCACTTTAAATGCATAAATAATGTAATCCATTCTTTTATCTTGCACAATTAGCTACCACATCTTTAATTGTTTACTTTAACCACTTTAGTTACACAATTACTTCACACCACTCTTTAAATACCACTCTCATACACCACTCATTAATTATCCACTTCATTTTCATTTTAATTTAATTATCCTAATTTTCTTAATTTAATAATGCATTTAAATTAGGCTTAGGTTAAGAATTTAATATATTAGAACCTTAATATTTAAATACACACATATGAGTAAGTTAATTACTTAATTCATATTTGAATTTTTAATACATAAATATTCATTTTAAACATTAACTTAATTGAATACCTGTTATATTAACTCTTAAAATTCAATAAACCCTTGAGAACTTCCTTGAAACCCTTTGAAATCCCTTGTTAACCCATTAAAATTCTTCTGAATCCTATCATGAACCCATTAACACTTAAATAAACTCTAGCATGAACCCATTAGAATCTTTTAAGATCCTTTGGATTAACCCTATTGTCATAAAATTATATGAACTTATGAAACTTGGATTGAATACCCATGATTCTTGAATGTATAACTACAAAATACTCATTAATTGTGTAATTAGGGTAAACCCTAATATGAACATATGTTCTGCTTCATCATTCATACCTGTAAACACTTTCAAAGTAGTTAAATCCATTCAACACAACTGATCATCAATGATATAAAAGGATAGAGTTCACCAATAAAATTGTTTTTCATTTTCTCTGGTCATCAACGGAAAGGTTGAAAACTTTCCGACATTCGCCCCGGCCAATCTTGCACATCGTCCTCGATGGGCCAACCTGCAGATTCAAATGGAACATATCAAATTCTTTTGAAAATAAGGTTTTTATTTTTTTCAAAATTTTATTTCATCATGCATTCAACTTTATGCAGTTAAAAAAATTAGTATAAATCATTAAAAAAAACAACATAGAAATAAGTTATAAAATATCATGTCATATTTTTGAATCCACATTTAAACAAATATTTATAAGAATAAATCATAAGTCTTATAGTCCTTCTGTTCATGTCACTTGCTAAAAATAAGTAATTATCCTTCATAACAGCATATACAAAAAGAAAACTTTTTCCCATAAGATAACAAAATTATATGCCTCCTACTTTTATTTCCTATGGTCTGACTCTCTTTTTATTGCTTAAATCATTTCATTTTTCTTACTTCATCCCAACTCAGCTCTTTCTTTATTTCTTTACAAATCGGCCTATACCGAAATTGGGTGCGACTCCTGGACTTGTCCACCCGGCCAAGTTTGTTCCACTTGTCTACCAACCCGGCATAGCGCACGACAAACTATGTCAGCCCTACATGAAATCGACGTCAGCTCGTGGCTCTGATCACCCGACCAGAGTAACTCCACCCGCCTACCGACCCATGTAGGCGCAAGACAACACATAGGTTAGGCCTATGATGAAACTAGCTACAGCTCGTGGCCTTGATCACCCGACCAAGGTTGTTCCACCCGCCTACTAGCCCAACATAGCACTCTAACAACAGACACATACATATAAGCTAATTGGGTATGAAGGTTTTAATTAATTTTTTTATTTTATTTTATTTTAGAGGTCAGATCTCATAAAAAATAAAAGCAAGTTACAAAATCCCATTTGCTAATGAATAAAAATTTATTTTAAGCATATACATATATTCAAAATAAGACTACCTTTTCTTTTACAAGATTCCAATTCCAAAATTTCTATTTAACTTTCTATTTCAGTTCATATAAATACGAGTTTTTATGCTTCAATCATAAATATTTCAGATATTTCTATATCTTAATTCTACTTTAATTTTTTTTTTATAAATTGGAACATATCCTTTTAATCCATGCAGTAATGCTATGCATATACACAAAAAATCAAAGAATCTATAATCAAAACTGTTTCACCTGATTTTCAATCATCATCTTCATTTTCATCAGCATCATCATCATCATAAATTTCTTCAATTTCATATTCTTCATTATTCCTTTTTTTAAATAGTTTAACTCTTTTTCCTGCAATCAAATTTTTCAACAAAGAACCATCAAATTCTCTAAGCGTAAATGTACCATTTTCAAATACAGTCACAACTACATATGGTCCAAACCATCTCTTAATTAACTTTCTCCTAGCATCATACTGAGTATCAAAAGTGCTATCATAAACTAAAACCTAGTCATCTACTTCTATAGTACAAGAAGTCTATGTTTTTTATCAAAATAGATTTTATTTTTAAGACGTGAATTTTTAATTTTCTGAACAGCTTCTTCAATCATTTTATTACCTATATTTAACTGCATAATCCTAACTGAAATTAGATCTTCACGAGTCATCTCATTATTCCACGGAAGTGTCGTCCATGAAATAATCTAGGACTGGATAGGAAAAATCGGCAGTACATTAGTTCTGCAGGCATAAATCCTGTAGACCTAGTATACGTCATCCTGTCTGGCCATAGTGCAAAAGGAAGGAATCTAGGCCACTGCATCGTATCACCATTGCAGGCCTTAGAAATTACCTTCACAATAGAGGGATGACCCCGCTCAATTTTACTATTAGACTCCGGATTATAAGCAGTAGTGAGAGACAGATGAATCCCTGGTCAAAGAATTCTCTAACCTCTCTAGCATCTAACTCTCCCCTATCTGCCACTATCTTCTCTACATAGCCAAATCTACTAATAACTTCTTCTAGCAAAAATTTACATACGTTATAAGTAGTTTTCATACGAAGAGCTCTACCTTCTACATGATTAGTCAGGTCTTCTCTAGCTAAAACTATATATCTCATCTTATCTAATCCTTTAGGCATGGTCACTAAATCAACTACCCACTTGTAATGAATACAAGGAGGGTAGGTAGGGTGCAAAGGTTCTCTATGCCTAACTGACGAATGTACCTGACATGTAGTACAAGTACTAACAAAGTCACGTATATTCACATACATACCCGGCCACCAGTAGGCTTCTCTAATTTTATCATAAGTTGCATAAAAGCCTTTATGACCTGCCCAAAGAGTCTCATGCATATCTATCATAACTTTATTTTGCAGTTTTTTATTTCCTAAAACTCGTTGTGGATATCTAATTTTCCCTTTAGCATGTCGCCAAATAAAACCATCTTTTAGGAAAAAATTAAACACACATTTTCTAATATCTCTAAATCTATTAGCTAACCAAATAGGTAATTGCTTCAGAGTACTAAGATAATAACCTATATCATACCAAATCCCTTCATACTCATTTTTATTAAATTTTTCATATACATATACATAAGAAATATAATTAATTACATTTAAATCAGTTTCAATCATTTCATCATCTTCAAATTTAGCCCTAGAAAGCATATCTGCTACGAAATTAGTTTTACCAGAAATATGATTTAAAATAGGATTAATAAACTTAATATATGATATCCATCTTAACATAGCTATATCAGGAGAAGAACAGTTAGTAATCATTCCTATTAAAGGTAAACAATCTGTTTCTATGATGACATTAGCTCCTATAAAATACTCTTTATCAGTTTTTAATGCAGTAACTAAACCCCATAATTCTCGTTTTATTTGTGGATAATTTCTCTGAGTTTCATGCAAAATTTTAGCTCCAAATCTAATAGCATATTTATTTCCCTCACTATCATCTTGACCTATTACCCATCCTATTCCTATAGGGCTAGTATCTACAATTAAAATAATCAATTTATTATTTGAATAATCTACACGTTTCAAAACTGGTGCATTAGAAAGCAAATTTTTTAATTTTTTCATCGTTTTAACATGAGTTTCAGTCCATTTAAATTTTCTGTTTTTCCTAAGTAAATCGTACAATGGATTAGCTACATGGGCATAATGCGGAATCCAAATTGCATAAAATACACATGCTCCTAAGAAACGTCTAACTTCACTAATATTTTTACAAGTTTCAGATAGTTTAGTAATAGCATCTACTTTTTGAGGATAAGGCCTACGACCGTAATAACCACATAAATGTCCTACAATTAAAACTTCATTAACTCCAAAAACTGGTTTTTCTATAGAAAAAGTTAATCCTACTTCTTCAAGTCTTTTTAGAATTTTTTCACAATCTAAAATATGATTAGCTACAAACTTCATACATCCTAATGCATCTAATGTCTCATCTTTTTCTTTTTCTTCACATCCTTTAATTGGAATATCATCTATAAACGGCATGGTCACATTAGGAATAAAGTCGTGAAGAACCCTATTCATTGCATTCATCATATGTGCTATCGGATTTGTAGCTCCTTGGGGAAGAGTACACATACGAACTAATCCTAAAGGAGTCTTCATCGTGGTAATATCTCTACTTTCAGTAGCAAGCCGAAACTGGTCATATCCTGAATATAAGTCACCCATAGAGTAGATAGAATGCCCAGCAAAAGCTTCGGCAAATTCTCCTACAATAGGGCCAGTTCCCACGTTCCTAATAGTAACTTTATTTACGGGTTGTAAGTCTTGAATAAATCTAAGTTTACCATTCTTTTTAGGAACAATAAACCATCTATTAGAATAAGGTGCAGAGGAAGGTTCTAATATTTTCATTTTCATCTTCTCCTTAAGCAGTTTCATTAGCTCAGGTAAATGAGCCTTTGGAACTGGTATAGGGCGAAGATTCCAAGGTATGTGGGCTATAGTGAAAATAATCATAGGAGAAACTATTCTAGGGTCAACACATCCTATTTCCTGAGGATAAAGAGAAAAAGCTCTACCATGTTTTTTAATCATTTCACGAAATAATTCTTGTTTAGTTGGTAATAAAAAAGAATTTTCATTTCTAATTTTTATTAATTTAATAATGTCTTCAGTAAATTTATGACCTATTTTAGACATGTCACGTAAGATAGGATCGTTAGCTACTTGTTTAATTTTTAAATCACTTCCTTCAGGTAAGGCTTGAGCTACAGGTTTCACTTTTTTATCTACTGTTTTATACTTTGTATTAATTTGAACTTCATGAAAATCAGAAACAAATTTTGAAATCAAATCATATTCATTTAATGAGTTTAAAAGAATAACATGTAATAATTTCTCATCATGTGAAGTTTCGTCAATTTCATCAAATAAAGTAGAGGAAAAAGAAGTTTCAATTATATTTTCAATATTTTCAGTTTTAGACATATATCCTTTATCATTAAAAAAATTTTCATATTTTTTTATTGTTTTTCTAAGAATATCTTTATTATTTAGAATTTGTAATTTTGAAGATGAAAAATAAACAAAAACATTTTCTATTTTATTCACACATTTATGCAAGATATCAAACCAGTTACCACTGTTGTCTCGCTCAACAATGGTCTCTAGTAAAAATTTTGATCAAAGTATGTTCCAGAATCACTAAGAGGTAAATGACTCTCGTGCATTTTCTCTTGTGATCTAATAGGCGTTTTCCTAATTTGTTCTCTATTTCTAATATGGTTTGGATTAATAGTCATTACTTGTAAGGATTGTAAGTCATCTTTTGATCTAAATCTTGCATACCCAGAGCCATCTTCCATCATTTTTGTTTCCATACGAGTTTCACAGATAAAGGGTTGTCCTAAGATAATTTCATAAGAACAGTTATCCTGTATGAAAAAATGAAATGTTTCACTTATGCCACCTATTGAAATTGGAATGTTGGCACATGCTCCTAGAAGTGCACCACATCCGTTATCTGCTGTTCTCATAATCCACCCATGTTGTTTATCTATAGGCCATCTAAATTTATCATATAATTCTTTTGATATTACGTTTATTTCTGAACCTGAATCTAGTAAAGCTAAAGTTGTACAAGAATTTTTCCTATCTCCTAAATTTACTTTGATTTCTGGTGTTCCCCTGGTCCAAAAACTCTTTTTGTAATTGCTTTCAGACTTTTCTTGTATATTATCTGGAATTATAGGTCCTAAAAAATTTTTATTAGCATATCCTTCACTTTCTTCTTCATCATCAGAATCAGAAGAAAAGGAATCTTTAGAAATATGAGTCACATCTACATTATCATGCATTTCAATATCAATATTTAAGGGAAATCTTTTTCTTTTAATCATCTTAATAAAGTTATCTTTAAATTCTAATTTAGCTATAGTAAATAATTGTTCAAGCGACATAGTCACTTGACTTTTTAAAAGAATATCATACAGTATTTCCTTTGTGTCATTTTTTTGTTCAAGTTCTGATGTTAAAATAGCTTTTGGAATTCTTTTAGGCTTCTTGGTTTTTTCCTCATTTTTATCTGTTTCTTCATTAGTCTTTGAATCTAATTCACTAGGTTTGTTTGATGTCTCAAGTTGTTTGCCCTCCCGTATCTCTCTTCTTCTCTGCTCATTTGAATCTAAATTTGTTTTTTCATTAAATTGTACATTTTTAGGTTCTTGTCTCAATTGCTTTCTAGTTACTCTTTGATTAGATTCATCTAGATCTTGAGTTTCATTTCTTTTTCTCTTTTCTTCTACATTTGCAATATGTGAGAAGATAGAGAAATTATCTATAGGCGAGTTCCATGCAGTTTTGTTCATTATATCATCTCTAGCTTTTATCAATGCTTCTATTGAATAATTTTTGGTTTCTTTTGATGTATCATCATCTGAATCACTTTCATCGCATTCTAATCTAACCCGAGATGAGCTTCTTTGAGCTTCTGATATATTTTCATATAGCTTTTGCATCCCACCTTTTCCCCAATTTACAGCTAGAGGGAGGTGGGTGCGATAATCACATAGTTTTTTATCAATATCAATAACTAATTTTCTTTCTTTTGCCTCTTTTAATGATTCACAAGCATAAGACATATGTTCAGTGGAGTCACACCAAACACATCGTCGGGTGGGTGTGCCTCTTCGTTCATTATTCTGAGCTACTAGTTGATTCTGAGTTGTTGGTTGATTCGTTACAGCTGCTATAGGTATAGGATTCATTTGTGGAGCATGAGTAAACTGAGGACCTAGAATTGTTCTATCTTGACTAACTAAGGAATGAACTATATTTTGAAGTGTTGCCACTTCCTTAGATATGTTTGTATGCATTTTCATCATATTATCTAATTTAGTAAATAATATTTCAAATTGTAATTCACTAGGCACTTTAGATGTTGATGCTTGTTCAGTTAAACTAGAGTTTATATTGATTTTAGGATTTTGAGTAGTTGGTCCTACTGTTGGAAAACTTAAATTCATATCATATAATAATGATTGTCTCTGTTTCATTTGCCCTACTATTTCAACTACTTGTTTAAGTACCCCCCAGTCCTCTGTTAACCCATATCTTTTTCCAGGTTCCTCTAGTCTTCTTTCTACTTCACTTCTAATGTCTATAGGCAAAATTTTTAAGAAATAAAGTACTATATCTGGAGTAAGTGCAGTCCTATCTTGTTCAGGTAATTGTGAAAATCTCTTCATAAATTCCCCATGTAATTGTGTAAGAGATATTTGGTTTTTGGGAGTGCTAAGCGACTTCATAAATCCCTCCCTACTGTGTTGACTAAAATCTTCTAAATAAAATTCTTTATGCATTTGTTTTTTAAATTCTTCCCATGCAAGTGCTTTATAAGGTTCTATAACACTAATGGCTGAACCTATTACAAGTCTTACTAAAAATGTTACCCATTTATCAATTGGTAAACCGTGTAGTTTTGCTAGGTCTTCAAAAGTGTCTAAGTAATTAGTTGTATTAACTCCTGTAAATTTTCCTTTTTCTTTTAACATAGCCTCTACTACTTTTTGGCCTTGGGTTTCTGACATCATATTTTTAAATAACTCATCCATTTTGGTTTGTATGTTAGAACTAGACCTAAGTTTCTTAATATAATCCTTAACTTCTTCTTGAACTTTGGATTTATGTTCCCTTACCAAACTAACTAAGTTACCTGATTCCAGCTTTACTTAAATTTTAAACTTTTAAACAAGTCTTGAAAAATAAATGCTAACTTTCCAAATGAAAATTTTTAATGAATTTTCAGGCTAAATTATGCTAAATCAAATAATCTTAAATAAATACTATCTTTTAAATAAAATACTTTTTGAGTCTAACAATTCCTACTAGTTTAATGAAAATAAATTCTAACTTTCAAATAAAATTTAAATCTAGCAATTCCTATTATCTTAATAAAAATAAATTCTATCTTTCAAATGAAATGAAATTTAAATCTAGCAATTCCTACTATCTTAATGAAAAGAAATTCTAGCTTTTAAATGAAATGAAATTTAAATCTAGCAATTCCTACTATCTTAAACTTTCCTAAAATCCTACTTAAATAGACACAAACAGTTGCAAGTTAAGAAAATATACCTGACACCAAACAGTTGGAGCAGAAGCTAGTGTGCATGTGAAATTTTCAAGTTACATTTGTTGATCATAAATGCCTAATACAAAAATCTAAGTGTTGTGAGTGCAAAAGTTTTTCTTCAAAATCTTGATGGTAAGGGTGTAGAGATGAGGTTTACTACTTGCCTATTCCCGTGGAGGTGCTCAGAGCATAAGCTCAGCCCTCAACAACCAGGGAATTACAAGGTTGTATTATCTGCCTCTGCACGATGACCACCTCAAGCTGCCGCAACCACGTCGTCTAAACCAAGCTAATGCATATGCTAGGAAAGGAAAAGTTTTATACCTGTTCCACTGTGCCGTTGTTTCACGTCGGGTTCAAAATGTGGGAGCGATTTGCGACGACTGGCGGATCAATTCAGTCGCCTCGCTAACGGCGCACGCAGGGTGACTATGCGGAATAGGTACAAGTTTTTCCTAAGGTCCATAGGGTGAAGCGTTCCTATAACGTTCAACTGCATCAAAATAAGAAGGTAGGATAATCTTTTCACTAACTATTTGATTTTTTATAGTTTCGTTTGTCTCTTCTTAGAAGTTTTCTACGTTTCTATCTACAGTTGGAGGAAAAAGATCTTCACTAACACTAGGTGGAACAGTAGAAAGTAAAGTTATAGTTGTTCTAGGATCGAGCAAAGATTCTTCTACTATTACTTTTTTTATTAATTCTTTATCTTCTATTGGGTTTGGAAATAATAATTCAAAAGTTGTCGAAGGAAGAAAGGAATTATTCGAAGAACTGGCTTTATCTTCTATTGGGTTTGGAAATAACAATTCAAAAGTTGATGAAGGAAGAATGGAACTATTCGAAGAACTTTCATTAGACATAAAGTAAATGATACTAAATTAATAACCAAAGTCCTATACAACCTATAAGATGATGTTTTTAAATGATAATCTAATCAAAACTAAAAGATAGCCTATACAAGCTAGTAAAAGTTTCAAGCTAAGGATAATCTTTGCTCTTCAAACTTCAGGTAACCAACAGGGCTTTGCAAATCACATGTGAATCTTGAGTTTGCCAATAGCTGCAAAAAACACATTAGCAAAATATGGAGCAAGCCCATCTATTTATACACACAGAGATCTTCATTTTGCCACTCTTTTGGATTTGCTTTATTTTCTCAACCATTCTTTAACCCACATTTATCCACCATACTTTAAATTAGCTTTAATCACATAACTCACTTGTTCCATTCTTTTAATCACATACTTTTTGCACTTTAAATGCATAAATAATCTAATCCATTCTTTTATCTTGCACAATTAGCTACCACATCTTTAATTGTTTACTTTAACCACTTTAGTTACACAATTAATTCACACCTCTCTTTAAATACCACTCTCATACACCACTCATTAATTATCCACTTCATTTTCATTTTAATTTAGTTATCCTAATTTTCTTAATTTAATAATGCATTTAAATTAGGCTTAGGTTAAGAATTTAATAATACATAAATATTCATTTTAAACATTAACTTAATTGAATACCTGTTATATTAACTCTTAAAATTCAATAAACCCTTGAGAACTTCCTTGAAACCCTTTGAAATCCCTTGTTAACCCATTAAAATTCTTCTGAATCCTATCATGAACCCATTAACACTTAAATAAACTCTAGCATGAACCCATTAGAATCTTTTAAGATCCTTTGGATTAACCCTATTGTCATAAAAGTATATGAACTTATGAAACTTGGGTTGAATACCCATGATTCTTGAATGTATAACTATAAAATACTCATTAATTGTGTAATTAGGGTAAACCCTAATATGAACATATGTTCTGCTTCATCATTCATACCTGTAAACACTTTCAAAGTAGTTAAATCCATTCAACACAACTGATCATCAATGATATAAAAGGATAGAGTTCACCAATAAAATTGTTTTTCATTTTCTCTGGTCATCAACGGAAAGGTTGAAAACTTTCCGACAGCGTGATCGGGTTTCCAATCACAGCGTCATCAAGGAATAAGGAATATTCGCGAGAAGCTCAGGTGGAAAAATGGGAAGTTTTTCCAGAAAAGTTCTTGAGTGTGGGGTCAGAGCTACCAGATGGAGTACGAGATTGCATTAAATTGGCACTCAAAAATTTCAGCAAGGCCTTTGCATGGTCATACAATGATCTGAGAGGAATTGATCCCCGAATCTGCCAACATTATATAGATTTGGAAGAAGGCACCCGACCAATATGTCAACGACTTAGGCGGACAAATCCACTCTACTCGGAATTGATCAAGCTGGAATTGGCTAAGTTATTGGAAGCAGGATTCATATATCCCATCGCATCCAGCGAATGGGTATCACCAATTGTAGTTGTTTCGAAAAAAAATAAGAAAATCCGCATTTGCATAGATTATCGAAAGTTGAATGAGCGCACAAAAAAGGATCACTTGCCTTTGCCGTTTACTGATCAAATCTTGGACAGAGTGGCTGGCCATAAATTGTACTCATTTTTGGATGGTTTCAGTGGGTATAACCAGATCCAAATCCATGAAGAGGATCAATCAAAAACTACTTTCACGACAGAATGGGGTACATATGCATATCGTGTGATGCCATTTGGATTATGCAATGCACCGGCCACATTTCAGAGGGCAATGATAGCTGCATATCAAGACTATTTGCAGGATTGGATGGAGATATTCCTCGATGACTTTGCGATCAGAGGCAACGATGAAAACATGATGGAGAGGATCGAAGCTATTTTAAGAAGAAGCATTGAAAAAGGCATCGCATTAAATCCTAAAAAGTGTACATTTGGAGTACGAAGAGGATTGCTCTTGGGACATGTTATTTCCAAAAAAGGGATCGCGGTTGACGAGGATAAAGTAGAAAAGATCGGAAAACTTCCACCTCCTCAAAACTTGCGGCAACTCAGAGGATTCTTGGGACATGCTAATTATTATCGACGATTTATATTAAATTTTGCATCAATAGTAGCACCACTGACGAACCTTTTGAGGAAAGACCAACAATATCAATGGACTGGAGAGTGTGAAGTTGCATTCGACTTGATCAAAGAGAGATTGATAAATGCACCGATTTTGGTAGCACCCGACTGGATGAAAGAATTTCATGTGCATACAGATGCTTCTCATACTGCGGTTGGAGCAGTGCTATGCCAAGCCGATGAAAAGAAGTTGGACCACCCTATTTATTACGCAAGTCGGAGCTTGAATACCACTGAAAGAAACTACACAACTATAGAGAAGGAATGCCTCTCGATGATCTTTGCAGTAAACAAGTATCGGCACTATCTGATGGGAAAGCATTTCACGTTTTATGTGGATCACGAAGCCCTAAAGTATATCATCAATAAACCCGAGCTATCAGGGCGATTGATGAGGTGGATGCTACTCCTCCAAGAATTTTAGTTCACAGTGGTAACCAAACCAGGCAAAGCGCACATATTGGCTGACCATTTATCTCGAATTATTAATGAGGAGCCAATCTCTGGTGTGCCCGATGATGCTCCTGATGGACATCTATTTCAGGTTGATGCTAAGGTACCTTGGTATGTCGACTTGGTGAATTTCTTGTGCACCATTAATTACCCACCGGGAGCAAGCAAGAGAGAGAAGCAAAAACTATTAGCACTGGCAAAACACCATAGCATCATTGGTGGGCAGCTCTATCGATATTTTGTCCATCAAAGCATTTATCGGAGGTGTCTCGAGGAAGAAGAAGCAACCCTAGTTTTGAGGGCATTGCATGATGAACCTTGCGCTGGGCATTTTGCTGGTGAGCTGACGGCAAGAAAGATCTTATTGGCTGGGTATTGGTGGCCAACGCTGTTCAAAGACTCTCACACATACTGCAAGAAACGCAACAAATGCCAAAGAATGGGCAAACCAACATTAGCACATGCAGCTCCTCTTACGCCGGTGCTAGCTCTTAAGCCTTTTGAAAAATGGGGAATTGATTTTGTGGGGCCTATTGATCCTCCCTCAAGACGTAGATCCAATAGGTATATCTTGGTCTGCACTGACTATGTTACCAAGTGGGTAGAAGCCAAAGCTCTGAAGACTGACCGAGCTATTGATGTAGCTAAATTTTTATATGAACAAATTATCACCCGATTCTGATGCCCGTTGGAGATAGTGAGTGATAGAGGAACACACTTTGTCAACGAACTGATCGAGGAATTAATGGAATTGTATAAGATCAAACATAGGAAAAGCACTCCATATTACCCGAGGGCAAATGGACAAGTGGAGGTTACCAACAAGGTTCTTGAACAGATTTTGACAAAGACAGTAGCTGTGCATAGGCGAGACTGGGATGAAAGACTTTTGGAAGCTTTGTGGGCGTATCAAACATTGTTGAGAAAAAGGGGAACAACAAACCCTAACCGCCTCACATGGAAGTGAGAGGTTTCTCCAAGTTGGGGCAAAGAATGAGAGGAGAGGTTCACCCACGCTCATGGAGCAATGGCAACAATGGTCAACGTCACAAGGAGCAAAGGGGAACATCCTCCCAACCATGCACACACACATGCAAATCCATACACCAAGACCAACGCCATTGCACACAAGGAGGCAAGAGAGTAACAAATGACACCTTCTTCCATTACCAAAATGGAGGCCAAGGCCATGGCCAAGGGACCCCCTTTTTACAAATGAGGCTCTTCTTTATATAGAGAAGAGAGGCATATGTGAATAAAAACATGTGGTCAAAAGACCACATGTGCTAAATCAAAAAGAGAATCTTTATGTGATATGGGACTAACCACCTAGAGAGAGAGAGCGCGTGGAGAATTCTACGTGGGGATTTTTGGTATTTGAGCAAAAAGGAGTTTTCAAAAAAAAGGCTTCAATACCATAGACTAGAGGAAATATCAAAAAGTGGTTTTAGGAGAGTGTTCACATGGACATCTCCTAATTTACAAAAAGAAGGTATTTTCATGAAGGGAAAAGGATGCCATAGCATGAGAAAAATTATGGGCAACCCTTAGAGCAACATTCCTCCCCCTCCTAGACTTTTTCGTCCTCGACAAAGCTGAGAAATGAGACGCATATATTGCTGGACTGGTCCAAGTTTTGAGTCTTCCGCTCAGCTACTCTGCAACTGTTCAAATCTGAATTGTGCAAAGCTGCAACTCTTTGAATCAGCAAGTCGTCAATCTTCAAGTCTGCAACTCCATATTGCTGAGCGACACAATCCCCTTGGGGGGCAGTCAGCCCAGCATTCCTCCATTGTGTCTTCTCTTCAAAGCTCCAATACCTGAAATTTAACATACATAACAAGTAGACTGATATTGAAAAGAACCAACCACAAAATTTCATTTTTAGTTTCCACTTTAGAGACATCTTTCACTTAAAACTTGCTCTTCTAATGAGAAGAGCTCTTGAAAATCTTCTTATTTTTGCAATCCAACATCAGTTATCTCCAAGTGAGTGTGACATATCACGTTTCATAGCATGAGATGAATATGATATCATGATTAACGTGCATTCCTACCCTCATTTAAATTATGCTCCTAGTCAGTCTTGCAATTTCATGAGTTTAATGTGCTCATAGAATGAACAGACAATAGTGCAACATTGAGTCCTATCATTTTACAAGCATTCAGGAAATAAAATCAGCTTATCCAGCACTATTCCTGCAAAGCACAATAGCAAATCATTTATGGGAGGTATGAAGTTCTAAGTGTGTTGGCCTATAATGTATTGGAAAAAATAAGCCTTAAATGAGCATTGTGGAACTAGAGAGTTACTTCCCTAGCAAAAAACAATCACTCATTTATGACTTCACATTTGGTTCAGGTCTAAATCAGAAATTTCAACCCCCTATGCGTATGTTCTCCTGCAAATCTCCTTTAAAGAATGTGTGCTCATACTTTAAGTATCTAAGCTGTATAGCTCATGAAAACAGAATAGCAAAGTTCTAGAATCATTGATGAGACACAATTACACATAGCCGAGTTTCCTAGGAGTTAGCAACATCAGAAATCCAAAGGCTAGTTGAGCTCTAAACAACAGAGTAGTCAAAAAATTCTCCTTCCTAGGTGGGGCATCAAAAACTTGCGACTTCATATATCATTGAAAACATGTATGGCACTTGAAACCAAACAGCAAGTAATTCATTGAAACACTATAGCATCCCAAACTTGATAGAGGTCAAGGTCTTTGTTCATATCAAAAAGTATTCCTTGGTGCTCAAGTGTGGCTCAAAACTTAAATTATTCAAGAAAATTTTCATAAGATGATTAGTGAACACAGTCCCCTACTATAACTCAGAATATTAGTGTATCATCTCCTGTCAAACCTGTGACACCTATCAAGTATCTCAAAGTGAGCAGCCCCTGCACACTTAAACTGTTAGGTTGTCTTGTAGCAGACCTTGTGAGTTAGAGGGCCATCTACACCCTTCGTTTGGCCTTGTAACACTTAGGAAAGAATCAGGGACATCAATTAAAATGAAAACATACATACAATGTGAGAATATCAAAGATAAGCCCTCAAATTTGAACTTCAGCCATTTCCAACAAAGATTGCATCCCCCTTTCATTCCATGAACATCTAAATGAGGCACCCCAGATATATGCCAATAGTAATCCATTTCTGCGAGAGGAGGCACACGTAGCAACCATCAGTACACCTTTCTCATGCATATGAATAACTTAAGGTAATGCGTAAATGGTAACCGAGCAAGTAGTACTGCCATCCTGTCAGAAATCACAACCATAGTTTTTCAGACTTCCACACATAATGTGAGATAATCAAGGTCATCAACATAATATACATCCCTTCTGATCATCAAGGCTCAAACAATCATATAGAACTTTGCATCAATCATTCTGGTGGAGTGGTCTAAGAAGTGCGTGGATTTAGGTTTTTCTAGGGGACAAGTGCCCACCAGTGAGTTTCCCTCTAGGAAGCTAGAGGTCATAACAAAGCATACGTGCAGTCCTAGTCCCAAAATAAGGAGTGCACACACCACAACCCCATATGAAGTTAACAAGTCATAGCATTTATTGAATCAATTGTTCAAGACCAGGAGCCAATATTTTCTTTACATCACTATCCATTGTTCTTCTAGGTCCATCATAGGGAGGTGCACAAGCAGGCCTAATATGCAGTTATTCTAGACAGTCACCTTGAAAAGGACAAAATGGGCTTTAAATACTTTAGTTGCTGCCCAAAGGAATAGACATTTGACCATTCAACCATACCTGAGCGAGTCGAGCAAGCATAAAAAAGACATGTTAACAATTATACTTCGAGGGTTAGTCCTTTCACCTAGCACCATAAGTACTGAGAGCACCACATCTGCAAAACTTCATCCATAACTAGTCAAACCAACAGCAATTGCAATGTTCATGAGTGGTTAGAGCTGTCGTGGACCCGATTAAGTGGAAATCACAGACAATTACTCTGAGATTTAGTATGACCTACTTAGGATATAAAAAGATGATTGGAACCAACATGGTGAATAGTCACACCCAACGGCCTTCATATTCTGAGTAAATCATTCATCACAAGCTTCATAGTAGTGTTTTACAAGACCATAAGACAGGCAGTTTGGGAGGACACTTATAAAATGAGTTCCCAGACAATTTCGAGTTTATCATACTGGCAAGACACCTTGTGTGTGGTAGTCGGACATCCACACACCACCGAGTTCCTTTGAGAATCGATTTCCATGGCTTCATCCAATTGAGTGAATCCGTTAGCTGCATCCCCCATGGCAAAGACTGGACAAAACTAACAGTTCCAATGGGCATGGTAGTCCTCAGCTACATTAGCTGAGAGCCAAATCGCAATCAGAGATGCGGCAATTCAATCAGTCTGGGAGAAAGAGTACCACCCAGTTATGGTTATTGCAGTCCATAATGCACGTTTGGTCAGAAAAGGGAAGCCCACATGGGTTTTCATACATGCAACAGAATGAGAGAGGTTGGAAACTCAACGAATCCCAACCTCACCGCTGCTCGGGAGAGTGGGAAACAAGGGTCCTCCTTGTGAGAGGTGGGTGGGGAGTTGCACAACACTATGGGGACACAACAGCAGCATCCAATCCCATGGAAGTGAGGCACGCCAAGGAGAGCCAATGCGGAAACTTACCCAGATTGGAAGCCACATATGTGCAAGGTCAGTGACTTGGAAAAAATGGGAAGCTCAAGCTCAGTAAACACTGCTACGGCCTTATGAAAGTGCTTGGGTAAGGCTGATGATGCAGTAGAGATGTCTCAAGCTGTCGTCGACAGGATCTCTGTGTGCACAGTAAGGTCGAGAAGGAGGATGCAAGCGCACATCTTGTTAGCTATCTTGCCCGATGAGGGAAGCATAATCCTCCATAGAAGCGACCGCATGCTGGGGGGACAAGCTCATCCCCAAAGCCATCATGCACAAATGAAAATTCTGACGGAAATCCATAGCTTAACCTCCATATGAGCAGTGATGGTGGAAATCTTGGTCACAGAAGTTGTTGAAGAAATCGCAATCGTCCAAGGTCCGACCTCCTTAATCAAGATGTTTTTCATAACATAATGGGCCATGGGTGCATAGCCTAAAGCTCGGCCTGCAAGGTAGAAGGAGTAGAAAGGGGGAAGCCTTGTGTGAGTTCACCCTTTGTCAATAGCACAAAAAACGCTTCAGGGCTGCAGCATCAGGGAAATGCTCGAGTGAAGAAGATATGCCCTACACGATAGTTAGAAGGGTTTGGACTAGTGCCACAGGAGAGATTGCGACAGAGGAGTTGGCATGGAATTTTGCAGGATTCTATCAACGGATGACGGAAGACTAAGGGGAGCCGAGCTCCATTCCGCCATAGCCAAGCACAGAGCAGAGGCGGAGCTCGACCACGAACTCTGAGGAGCGCCTGCTATACTTCTGCCATAGCCAGAGACCACGGCAAGAAGGGGGAGCCTGTTATGCTCAACCCCAAAATGAGGGATTCGAGAAAGGTTGGGAGGGAGGGAAACAAGTACTCCCCCAACAACCCACGTTCGCGCAGACACAAAGGAGAGAAGTTAATGCCTCTGCTCCAACAACCCTCAAGGAAGACACGGATGTCAGACCAATATCAATTTTTTTTATTTATTTTTTTTTTTTTTGAAAATGAAAATGAGGGAGGGACAACAAGAAGACTACCCCCCCTTTTTTCCAAGAAACACTAGGACAGGAGTGCAGAGATGGATAGTGATGCTTATGATGTGTGTGAAGAGGTGTGTATATGTGAGAGTGAGAGAGAGAGAAGGGGTTGTAGGGGGTGTTTTTTATGCAACAAACAAAAATAAAGAACTAAACTACTCAAAAATTAAAAGAAAAGAGGTACCCTAGGCCAACCGAAGGCCACACGTATTCATCCTCCTCCAAGTGCCAAGGTGCATCTCACGAAGTATGGACACGCAAACTTGGAAAAACCAACGGCTAAAGGCCGACGTCCCCAGCAACGGCGCCAAATTGTTGAGAAAAAGGGGAACAACAAACCCTAACCGCCTCACATGGAAGTGAGAGGTTTCTCCAAGTTGGGGCAAAGAATGAGAGGAGAGGTTCACCCACGCTCATGGATCAATGGCAACAATGGCCAACGTCACAAGGAGCAAAGGGGAACATCATCCCAACCATGCACACACACATGCAAATCCATACACCAAGACCAACGCCATTGCACACAAGGAGGCAAGAGAGTAACAAATGACACCTTCTTCCATTACCAAAATGGAGGCCAAGGCCATGGCCAAGGGACCCCCTTTTTACAAATGAGGCTCTTCTTTATATAGAGAAGAGAGGCATATGTGAATAAAAACATGTGGTCAAAAGACCACATGTGCTAAATCAAAAAGAGAATCTTTATGTGATATGGGACTAACCACCTAGAGAGAGAGAGCGCGTGGAGAATTCTACATGGGGATTTTTGGTATTTGAGCAAAAAGGAGTTTTCAAAAAAAAGGCTTCAATACCATAGACTAGAGGAAATATCAAAAAGTGGTTTTAAGAGAGTGTTCACATGGACATCTCCTAATTTACAAAAAGAAGGTATTTTCATGAAGGGAAAAAGATGCCATAGCATGAGAAAAATTATGGGCAACCCTTAGAGCAACAAACATCCTACCGAGTGACGACTAAGAGCACTCCGTTCTCCCTAGTATATGGCGAGGAAGCCATCTTTCCCATCGAAAAAGAAGTTCCCACATTAAGAGTGGCCATCGAGGCCAGGCTGGGGGAGGAAGAGTCATTGAAGGAGAGGTACATACAACTGGTCAAGCTAGAAGAAAAGAGACTCATTGCACAGCAAAGTCTGGAAGCTATTGAGAGAAGACATAAGGAGAGGCACGACAAGAATCTCAAGACTTATGCGATTCAAGAAGGGGATTTGGTGCTAGTCTATGATAGTAAATATTATAAATTCATGGGGAAGTTACAGACAAGATGGGCAGGGCCGTTTAAAGTGGTGGAACTCAACTCCAATGGTTCCATGCAAATTCAAGATTTAGGAGAAGAATGTACTCCCGTGAAGGTTAACGTGCTTCAAGTTAAACCATATTTCAACTAGCATTAGGACGGGAGAAGCCAGACGAGATCCAAGCGGAAGGACGTAGTAGACTCCTTGTACATAGATGTATAGTTATATATATATATATATATATATATATATATATATATATATACATATATATATATATATATACATATATATATATGTGCATATGTTAGCTATGATTTTTGTTGTCATAATATTATCCATTGCTAGCTCAAGAATTTTGGACTTCTAATTATTTTTTGTGTTGCGCAGAGACTGTTAGGAGCTAAGTAACAAAATGGCAGATCAAATAACTCAACTCTATTTGTACGAGCTGGGGATATATTTCTCGGACCAAACATTCGGCCGCATGGACATAGAGGTCGACGACTTTGAGACCAAATATGATGTGGAGGAAGCGCACTGGTCGGTATGCTTCATAAACCAGGGTTTGGATATTACGTTTCATATTGAGTGGTTTGAGACATACCTGATCCCACATGTAGGATGGGCAGGGGATCGATATTACTATTTCGACCCTTCGAGGGAAATGCCTAACGAAGAGAACGATATCACTTGGGCTTGGGCAGATCTGTTAACGATAGGTAGCGATGACGGAGCTCCTGAAGTTGAGCCGGACTCGCCCTAGGGAAGTCGTCGGGATGCAAGTACGAGGTGAGGCTATATGAGATATCCAGGAGACAAGGCATCGCCGGTTGTATTTATCTAGTGAAAAGTCAAATCGATGAATACATATGTAGTGTCTGTAATTGAGAGAATGGAGTGAAGAGGTGGTTGATCTATCAAAGGCTAGAGTGTGTATGTTTGCATGCATGTGTGGGAGAAGTGGGGAAAATCCCTTTCTTCCTCTCCCTAATTCTCAGGACTGGGGTAAATTAATTAACTATATAAAAAAAAAACATTGTGTTGTTGTTGTACCAACGCGCTATGGTGGGGCTAGTAGGTGGGTGGAGTTATCCTAGCCGTGTGGTTAGGACCACGAGCCGCAGCTAGTTTCACCATAGGCTTGGGATGCACATGTTTGTGTCTTAGCTACACGCCATAATGGGTTGGTAGGTAGGTGGAGCCATCGTGGCGGGGCGGTCACGACCACGAGCCGCATCCAGCTTCGTTATGGGCTAGCTTTATATGTGATTTGTTATCATTATGTGGTTGTGTGTTGTGTGTTGCGTTGCATTGGTAGATGGGTGGAATCAACCTG
Source organism: Ceratopteris richardii (assembly GCA_020310875.1). NCBI lineage: Eukaryota > Viridiplantae > Streptophyta > Polypodiopsida > Polypodiales > Pteridaceae > Ceratopteris > Ceratopteris richardii. The sequence goes on from CM035406.1 coordinate 227,138,148, forward strand.
GCCGGGTGGTCAGGGCCACGAATCGCATCCAATGTCAACGTAGGCCAACGTGTGAATATAAATAAAATTTACATATGAAATTATTCCCCACTCCTGAGGGGGAGAGAGAGAGAGGAGAAGGCGATGATCGCCTGGAAGGGAACGTTATTTGCTTGTGTGATTGGTATATGGTGGCTTGCGACAGATCACCTCACTCTGAATCAACATTCTTAAAGGCACAGATACTGCCTATGTACTTATGGATGAGACACTTAGCAAGGTAATGCAACAGTCTTGCTTTATAACTTGTGTGCTCTATCCGAGGGTTTTCCAGTGTATGGGGCACTCTAGGGTTTTTATGTAGGACTTGACCTGTACTCGAGTCTCGATGATTTTTGTAGGACGACGATGGGGATTCTTCGGAAGTGTCTAGTCATGGAATAATTGTACATAGCGAATAGTAGGTGCAATAATGGGGTATGCATTTTGGGTATGTTGCATCTCCTGTTGAATTCATTTCAGTTGTTTTTGTTTATTTCGGTATTTCCGTTTCTGTTTTTTTCGCAATGATAGTTGCATGTGTAAAACATGGAAAGGTATGCATGTGTTATTTTGGTCGAGACTATTTTCATAATGGAATGCATGAGCGATTTGATGCATGTTGGAATTGGAGTTGCATATATGTGCATGTTCTTGGATCATTTTGAAGTGAATGATTTGTATGTATTCATGAGTGATTTTTTTAGCACTAATAGTTTCAATGAGTGCAGGTCCACTTGGAATGATGGCTCGATGAAAAGGTATGCAAATAAGTTGTAAACTGACATGTCCATGGCTGTTTGGATTATATTGCAGCATAGAGTGGCTCGTCGAGGACGACTTCGCAATTTAGAAGAGGGGAGTATGTTAGCTGAAAAGTTTGTAATTTTCATGCACTAACATGTTCCATTTTGGGAAGTATTTGTTTGAATATAGGTGTTTTGCAAGGAGAATTGAGGGTTGGTGGTGATAAGATCCACTCAAATGTGGATACAGGGATCGAGAACAGTGTAGGTGTTCTCAAGGCTTGCTGTGCCATGAAAAGCCACATCTATTGGGGGAAGGGAAAATATGCTTGGACGTGTTGCATCTATTTATCTCATCATTATGACATGGAGTTTGGAAAATGAGAGGTGGCGAAGTAAAAAGGGATTGAGGCTTTCCTTGGCATTGTAATTTTAGGATGCCGCAATGATAGCATGCTTCATTAGTGGTATTATTCATAATAATTTTGTTATGATGAGGCATCATTCATAAGCTACAAAATGTTGTCCCTATCAATAGTGGAAAAGGTGGTTCAATTGCACAAGGGATGACTCTGTCACAAGAAGCATCGAGTTTTGTTGCAGGATAAACCAATAATTCAGCCAAAAGTCCATTTCTTCCCAAATTCATCACATGTCGTTGCCATCTCAGTGACCCTTGTCAGAAAAAAAAAGGGGGCAGATCTGTTGCAGCAAACGGATTTTTTTCAGAGACCATAATCAAGGCTGTTGTGAATTCAGAGAAAAAAAACGGTTCTTGGAGGGACTGAAGTATTGGTGGATGCAAATTGAAGGGCCATTTTGATCCGCTGGATTTTTAGGCCTTCTTCTGTCATCTGTGAAAAAGAAAAAAAGGGGGGGAAGAGCTATCCATCAGGGGTTTTTTTCCTATTATCTATTGTTGACGGGGGGGCTTCCTGTTTTTGGTCGGCTGCTGTTGATTAGGGTGGTGTTCGTCTGTACAGGTGGTGTTCGTCTCTACAGGTGTAGAAGAAGGGAGATTTGGGGCATATTATCGGACCTGTGGGAAGAAGGGCATTTGTATTGGGAGGGGCGGCTTGCTTACTCGGAGCAGGTGTCGAGGAAGGGGGGAAAGAGTTTCGAAGTTTTGGTTCTCCTTTTTTTGTCGGCTTCAGCTTCATTCGGGGGTGGCTTCCTGTGGCTAAGAGGAATATAAACCAGCAGAGCACAGGGGAGTCGAGTGTGGGATCCCTGCCAGTTACGAGGGCAGATAGCCCTCTGCACCAGTAGCTGCTTGGGGGGAAGGCTTGGAAAAGAAGAGGATTGACATCGAAGGAGACAGAGCGTCGAAGGAGAGAGTTAACACAAGGACCTGGTGAGCTCTGTAGACGTGGAGGCGTCTTCTCTCTCAAATCCACACAGAACCTTTGAAAGATCGGGAGTCATTAACAGAGTATGTTTTTCGGTAAATCAATTCCAATTATTTTGCTATAGAGAACCACAAAGAAAAGTTGATTCTGGGCATTAATGAGATAGATAAGTGTGTGATAAGCATATCACTTCTGCAATATTTTATTTGACTGCAATAGTGACCTGCGACATCGTGAATTCCCACAGTTGATATAGAATGTCTATAGTCACAGTATAACGATCAATACAAATTGGGGAGTTTAAGGAATGTTGTCTCTTTTATTTGGACATATGGTACAGACATCTTGTACAAAATGCTAATATGCTTTCCACAATTGAAGTGTTTTGTTTCGTTACTATGCACTTGCTGGAATAGATTAAGTTCATAAAATGAACGTCCGCTGTTAAGAGCTCCGATGGTAGCGGATGGAATTATGTCATAAATTACCCAATGTATGATACAATGTCAACCTTTCAAACTCTGTAAAATCTTCATTGTCCCATATTGAATGTGGGTTCAGGAGTGTTCCCTTGCCTAATTCGGTGCTCCTCCATTAGGTCAGTCTCCGATGATTTAAAAGAAACACATACTATAGCAAGACTGCCCTGAATCTCTCAGTGAAAACTTATTGTTCCACTACCCAGGGCCCGAAGTTTCTTATTTCCCTCCTCATCTCCACTACGCAAAGGAAACTTTGGTGCTCCATATGCTCTCTTGCTTTATGTCAACAAATGGTCAAATTTGCAAGGGTGCCGAGCTACATGCCGCACTATAGATCCGATATGGAGGGTAGCATAGCCAACTTAAGGCGATCTGACACTTTATGGCTGAATCCCTGTATAGCAGTGCAAGCGGTCTAATTTTGTCTACATATAAGGAATGCTCTCGTCAAAAGCCTGAGTGTGTGGGGGTATTCACATATAAGTGAACGAAGAGGAAAGGCTATATTACTTCCAACATTGGTAGTGATGAGTCACAGCGGCATCGTCCCTGTTTTACATTACACTCTACCTGTGTTGATATTAGTTCTCTCCAGGAGACTACTACTCGAGGTGGAGTGACCATTCCTCAGCGAAGTTGGCAGCACAAATAGAAAAGAATATGTATACGGCACCTTTATTTCAGTAAATCTGAAGGCTATGATGAACATTGCCACCTTTGATTGAGAATTTAACTAAAAGGAGAAAGTTACATTTCAAACCCAACTCCCAATAATTGTAGGTAGTAAACACCACCCTGTTGTGCAGTTTTCTCAATTCCTTGTTGCAGAGGTATCGCACTTGTGTGGAAGAAAGGATCTCGCATTTAGCACTGGGGGTGGCCCTTCCGTGTGTGAAGAAACCACATCTGAGCCCCCATCAATCATATGTCAACAATGCTAACAAGGTGTTGAACTAGGAATATGATGCTCCTCCATCTGCAAGAACCCATCTTTTGTTTGCTAATAGTACCATGTATCCGAAGGTATATGAAAATATTTATTTTTGATGGGAATGTCACGACCAAATTTGCTCACACTATGCTGCACTTCGGTCATCCCAAGAATGTTTAATGCGTAAGTTTGTATACTAATCTTTATGATAGGTTTATGCATATATGGAAGTGTTGCGCACAGCTTCATATGAAGAGTGTACTTAACACTTGCGTTTCGGTGTATGACAGACCCATATATCCTTACTTATTCTCAAATGTTATGGATAAAATCTGCTACTCGTGTGCATGTGATATGTAACTGTTTAAGTGTTTCTCTTACAAACATACACTTCCGAACTCATAAAGTTGCTTAATTGAATTGAGTATAGGTCGGTGCAAGCAAGAAGTTCGCTTTTTATCGCTTTTCTTCCCAATCCTTTGTTCTCTTGTGCTTATGCTTTCAAAGAAATAAAGAATTTATATGTAATTCCTTTTGGATAGCCACAAGAGGTTGACATTCTTAAGAGCATAAATCTAATAAAACTTGGTTGGAAATCTCAACTGCAAGAATACTCATCATTCGAACATTTTCGTTGAGTATGGAAACAACGTTTCCTTGTTAAGAATTTGAGCTTCCGAAGCTCTATTTAGAGTCTCATGTTCTTCTTTGGTTAGCCACCATCCAAATTCCTCTCTCCTTTTCACGAAACTCGATGACAGCGTGTGTGGGCATTTGTGCATAAGAGTGGGTGTTCTTGGAAGTAGCTTGGGAGTGAGCAGAGAGAGGGAGAGGTCCCGAGAGGTAACCACTAGAGTTGGTTTCCCCTTTGTGCATGTGTTTTCCCGTTTCCTCCATCAATACTTTGGAGTGAAATTCTGGACTTAGGGAGACCAAAAGCTGACCTAGCATTAGAAAGTCTGGGGAAAATATCAATAAGTATATGCAATCTCCCTTGGACGAAGAGGCCCATCACAACTAAAGGAAATGAGGTAGAATATACAAGGGAAGTTGGATGTACAGGAGAAGGAAGGGTTCCTACGCATGTAGAGGTGATTTCCACGGCGGTTGTGGGTATGGATGTCGAGGGTCATGGAGGGGAGTCGATGATAATGGTTTCTCACATGGTGCTTGCTTCAAACCATATAGTGCCTTTTTCAACCTACAGACTTTGTTTTCATGCACAAAACCATGGGGCTGAAATACATACACGTCTTCATGTAAGTCATCATTCATGGCAGAAGGTTTGAGGCTTGGGGTCTTGCACCCTCCTTCATGCAAGGCATAGTGTCTATCACTTTCTCCTCTGACGTTTTTGAACCCAATTCTTCCACCTCGCACCTTTTAGCGAGTTCGCATGCGTTCGTCTCTCCCACCATGGGGGGGAGGCCTTCAATGGCAACCTCAACAGGATCTCCACCCCTGTCACTACCGTGTCAATCTTCCATGGATGCTCCCCTGTCGGACAGACAAGTGCTTTCTACCCCGATTATCTGAAATGGTAACTCTTTGCCTAATCACTTAGTCGGCTTCATTTTTGAGGGTATGCACAAGTCCTATGAGACTGTGCAGTCTGTTGACAACGTATTGGACGCTTGAAACGAGGGAAAGAAGAAATCTTTTGCCGACGTGCTCATTTCTGAGAATAATATCGTTCCTAACTGTTTTGGATCGGTTTGCATTCATTTCCTGCTACCTTAGGAGATAAAGGGAAGTCGGCCATGGTTCAAACCCCAGTTTGTTTCGTTAACGATACTTCTAGTAGCACAGAGGCTATTGACCAGTCCACTCTTTTCATTAATAAGTTGTCTTTTGTTAACTGGCAATAACAATTAACAGAGAGGGTGATAATCGGTCTTTGTCATGGCCCTCATCCCCCACATGAAGTTCTCAAGCAATGGATTAAGTATAATTGGGAAAACCATGGTTTATTCGTCAAACAAATACAGTATTTACCTAATGGCTACTTCTTGTTTTTTTTTGAAGACTCCCATAGTGCTTTAAGAGTCATTACTGAAGGCAAGTGGTTGATAAAATCTACACCAATCTCCTTCTTTAGGTGGTTCACTGGATTCAACCCTAGAGGTCCGAAGCATACAAGGGTGCCAGTGTGGGTTGAGTTCCCTGATCTTCCTGTGGAATTTTATCCTTGGCTTGATAACCTGTGCTCCTTGCTTGATAAAGTTCTAGGTTAGAAAGAAAGGGATAATGTGAATCCCAAATGGGATCCTAAGGTCTTAGTCGAAATCGATATTAGTAAACCTATTAAAACAATTTTGTCAATTCAAGATTCTGATGGTGCTCTGTTACATGAACAAAAAGTCCAATATCGCAATCTGCCTAATGCTTGCTTTAAGTGATTCAGACAGAGCCACTAGATCGGTGATTGCCCCTTGGTTAAGGTAGACAAAATTCAAGCTGAACCGAAAAGTGGTGAGATTCCTCCTGTTGTCAAAGCCCTACCTCCTCTCTTACAGGCTAAGAAACAGCAGATTAAACCTCCAAAAAAGAAAGGGAAGGCATGGTCAAACTCTTTTGAAGCTCTTCTTGAGGATGTATTCAATCCTACATCTTCTGATAAAAGTCCTCCATTGCCTCTACACACTGAAGACTCAGGTTTGTCTCCCTCTAATCCTTATTAGTTGCTTCCGAGCAAGGGTGTTGCTCAGCATGTTGATGCCCTCCCCGACCAACCGACCAATGAAGGGTGGATAATGAACATGAATAAAAAAAGGGCCCTGCTCTTCATACCGGTAAATGTGTTAACTTTGATCTCAGTCAATCCATTTATCATCATCTAACCCGATCATTGAGGATTTGAATAGGTTCTCAATTGAGCTCTCTAAACACGATGAAAGCGAAATTAGAAATCTAGAGCAAAAAGGTATTGAATTGGACGAAATGATTATTTGTCAAAAGGAAAATGAAGTACCTGTTGGGCGTCACGTTCTTAAGTCTAGGAAAAGAGATTCTAAAGCCAAGAGGAAGGAAATCCTTAAGAACTCAGTGCCTCTTAATAAGTTAACTAAGAATATAAGGAAATGATCTATGTGCAGTCTTGTTTTTTACCTTTGTTCATAATGAATAGCTTGAATTTATTATCGTACAACATCAAAGAGATATCAGATCCTATGAGGGCTAGGTGTTTGAATAAGTGGTTGCATGATATTTCTTTCCTGCCTGACGTTATTGGGGTGCAAGAGTTAAAGATTATTGCCAAGAAACTTCCCGTTCACCTTAATCTTGTTTCTAACAGCCATCAATGGCTCTACACTGATCATCCTCAATGGAGGGGGTAGCTCCAGAACTGTGGGTAGTGGTACTTAATTCTTGTACATGATATAACTAAAAGGTGCATCACAATCAGAGATTCACTAGATTTGGAATATGAAAAGCATTAACAAACGCTTAGATTTGAGTTGAGGGGGAGATCTCTAAGAATCCATGGGCTAAGCTGTTATGCTTAATACATAGAGAAAAGAAAACTTAAGATAAAGACTAAGTTTTTATTGATTTTACCTGATCCACAAGAAATAATCAAACTTGGAATAGGAGTATCCAAGTTACTGTGATTGGAACTACAATTAGAGGGAGGAGAATATGTTTCTCTCTCTGAAGTAAAGATTACTAACTGGGTGTGATACCACAGTGAAGGGTTACTTCTAAGCAAGTATTTGAGGAATCACATTCTACCTTTCCAATAATTATCATGGGGCTTGCTTGAAAACCTACTCAAAACACCAATAGAAAAACTTATCTTTGCTCGTGTTACTCAAATCACCAATAAAAATTATTTTTTGTTCTAGTATACCTTCCAATGTTCATTAGTGCTAATGTATCCACAATGGTCAATCTTGCACTAACCGTGATGAGTGTAGGTATTTCTTTAGATTCAATCATATTGAATGATTTCAAAATCTCCTATGCATAATTCATCTAAGAGATGAAGATCATGTTGATATATTTTGGTAGTGATATGTGTGTACACACTTAGGACCGTTGGTGGCACATTTTCCCTCTTTAGGAGGTTTTTTTTTCATGGCTTATATGTATGCCTATATCTTTAATGGGTCACTTATCTTTGTACATTCACTTGGTAATTCATTATGTATTGTGTTCTACTCCAAGCTTCTTCTTCTTCCTTGTGCTTTCCATCAGGCTTACGCTTCAGCATGTAAACCCACTTAGTGCCAATGGCCTTCTTGCTAGGAGGCAAGTCACATAAAGACCAAGAACCATTCTTCATTATAGCATCATACTCAGATTGCATAGCAGCCATCCAATTTTTTGAATTTTGTGCTTCGTCAAATGAAACAGGCTCATTCTCATCACAAAGACTAGATGTAGCCATAGCATAGAAATCTGATGCAAAAGAGGCACTATGAGAGCCTAATCGAGTACGATATGACAGAGGTGCATCTAATTTGCTGTCACGCAAAGTATGCACCAACCATTTTGGCATAGTTTTTGCCTCCTCAATGTCAGCTCTCTCATCAACAAGTGCATCATGTAAATCTGCATCAGAAATGGGATGATCTGCATCATCACATGAAACCTGCAAAGGTTGAGAAGTTGCCTCATTAGGACCAACACTAGACTGTCCACCTCTAAAAAGAGGCAGCAAAGTATCATACATGTCTTTGGAGCTAACAGATGTCTTCTTAGTACATGAAAGCATGGCTGAATAGCATCTTCCACAAAAACAACATCACAGCTAACCAGAATGTGTTTAGTCTATGGATGATATAGATGATAGCCTTTACTTTCAGAGCTGTACCCAACAAAAATACATTTCACTACTTTATCATCCAATTTTCTACGATGTTGTTCAGGCACTAATGCATATGTCAAACAACCAAAAACACGCAGATGAGCAACATATGGGTTGCGACCAAGCCAAGCCTCATATCGAGTGATAGACTGCAACACTTTAGTGGGACACCTGTTAAGTACATATGCTGCACACATGATAACCTCAAGCCAGAAACTATGTGGTAAAGCCTGACTCTTGACCATACATCTTGCCATCTCCATGAGTGACCTGTTCTTTTTTTCAGCAACTCCATTCTGTTGAGGTGTATACGACATTGTACACTGGTGTTTTATCCCACCTTCAGCCAAAAATGCATTAAAATCAGAAGACACATATCCCCCCCCTCGATCAGAATGGAGGGTGCCCATTTTACATGATGATAGATTTTCAGCCAAAACCAAAAATTGTTTGAAGCACATGAACACTTCAAACTTTTCCTTCAATGGATATACCCATGCATGCCTGGAGAAATCATCGACGAAAGTCATGAAGTAGAGATAATTTCCAAAAGAAGGTGTCTGCATAGGACCACATACATCACTATGTACAAGCTGCAATTTTTGAGTAGCCCAAACTGAACCATCTTTTGGAAAGGAGGAATGCTACAATTTGCCCAAAATATAGCCTTCACAAACATGTTTTTCGGGTGCCTCAAGTTTGGGCAAAGAGGACACCATTTTAGATTTCTGCAGGCGTAGCAAACTAGCAAAATTCAGATGACCAAAGCGTGCATGCCAAAGCTTTGCATCTGAGATAGCCTGAGAATCATGTACTGCACATGCCAATTCCTTTACAGATCTTTCATAGTCTATGAGCTTATACAACCCATGACATAAAATGCCAGAAGCAATAATCACATCGCAATTTGATAGATCATGAACTGTACATCTGTCATCAACAAATTTCACAACCAAGCCAATCTTGACTAATGCAGAAACTGATAATAGATTTTTCTTGATCCGTGGCACAAACAAAGCATCTCACAAAGTGAAAGAACTACCAACAGCAGTACTCAAAATGATCTTACCAACCCCCATAACAGGATAAGAGGAGTTGTTGGCCCATGTAACAGTATTCCCTATAGGGGCAAGCTCGAGTGAAGAGAAGAAACTGTGCTACGAGGTAATAGGTTTGGTCGCCCCACTCTCAAAGTAACAAAGATCTGAGTCTACTGCAGACATGCAATGCTCATGAGAAGATGGGTCAAAACTAAAAACAGTAGTAAATGCCCATTCTTCTTCCTGCACAAGGTTAGCAGACTCTGTTTTTGGTGTAGAGGCTTCTGCAACAACCATTCCAGCCTCTTTCTTCTTTGCCTCTTTAGCAGCCACTTTTGGACAGTTCTTTATGATATGATCATTTCCTTTACAGTACTTGCAAAACATTTTCTTTGTATCTTTGTCTTCCCTCTTCGATTGTGCAGAATGAGCAAATTTCTGCTTACTAGTTGAAGAGCTCCATTTTCCTTTGCCCTTCTGACTAGCCAAGAAAGCTTGATCTGCAACATGCATAATGGACCTGTTCTATCTAGACTGATCTTCCTGCAATAGAACAGAGACTAACTCCTCAAATGACAAGGCATTTGGATTGCCTTTAATCATCAACCAAAGAGTAGAAGCAAAACTTTGATATGAATCAGGAAGACCATTGAGAACGGTCTGCACAAGTGAGCTATCTGGTATAACCTCATCAATAGAAATCAACTATTCCTTCAAGTCTTTGATCTTTGTTAGAAAAGTATCCATAGAATCACCTTCATTCATGTTCTCACTCTCCAATTTTTTTCCAAGGTAAGCAACACGAGCCGCATTCCTAGCTTCGTACAATGTGGTAAGTGTATCCCAAGCATCCTTAGCTGTTCTGCAAGAGGGAATGTGAGGAATAATGGCACGTTTGACAGAGAAAGCTATCAATGCATGTGCCTAGGCATCTCCGCCATCCCAACAAATTTGCTCTGTAGTAGGTGCAGTAGAAATCGAAGCAGGAACAGGAATATGTAGAATATCATCATCTTTGACACCTTCTGCATCAGCTTAAGTACCTGCAGTTGTAACAGTTGCAGGTGTGATACGACGTTTTTCAACACCCTGCACAATGTTCTACAATTCTTTTGCAACCAATACATGTCGCATCATATAAGCCCATAACGGGTAGTTGGTACCATCCAACTTATCCTCAACATCCAACATACGAAATACATCACTGCTTTCAGCCATGGTCGATGACTAAAATACCTTGATGTAGAAAATTGACTCTATCTCAAAAAGTTGAACGCAAATGCTCACACGAGTTCTGCTAAACCTATAGCAGACTTTGAGACGCTTATATTGGCAAACCAAAACAGGTATATACCTTTGGCACAAAAAGATGAAATAGCTTGCACAAGCGCTGCGATAGTGCGTTCAGAGGCTGAAACGAGCTCAGATCGCAATCTCGGCACCACAGAGTGAAGTAGTTTTGATCTCTAAAACACTTTGAATATGGTCACCAAATTTTGTGCAAATCTGAGACTGCAGCCGGAGAGGTGTAGACGACAGCCTAGATGAAGCAGTGACCTACTCTGATACCAATTGTTGGAGTTAGATGTCTACGAAAGCACTTGAACAGCACAAGGAAGAAGAAGAAGCTTGGAGCACAACACACAATACTGAATGTATTACTAGAGAATGTACAAAGATAAGTAGCTCATTAGGGCAATAGGTGTATGTACAAGCTAGGGAAAAAAAAAACTCTTAAAGAGGGAAAAAAAAACCTCAGACAATCAAATCCCTTGTGCCTCCTCTTTCTTCCAATAGCCTCTCTATGCACCTGTGCACACCTGCCCTGTCAAAATGCTTCTCCGGCTGCTTCTTGTTCTCCTTTTTTTTCCTCCAGCTCTTTTCTTTTGAACTTCCCTCTACCTGCGTAGACAAAAACACAGAAAAAACAAAAAAACTTCCCTCTGAAAATAAGTAGTCACTCCAGAGCTAGTGCTTCAGTTTTGTTCCTCTCCCCCCCTCGAGCGATTCTGAACCATTCACTTTGCGAGAGTTCAACTTTCCTTTCTGTTCCCCTCCTTCCACGAGCTCCTGTTTTTTTCCTTTTGGTCCCTAGAATGTGCCCCCAACAAGGCCCTATGCTTCCCTCGTTCCCCTTCTCCTTTGTCACTCTGGAGCCTCCAATTTCACATCGTTTCCTTGCTTATGAAACCAAACGTTCCATGACCTGGACTGTACCATCCGTCAGACCTGAGTTAACCAATGGTGCAAGTCTATAGCATGGTTCCAAGCTCTTAGCATCGAAGAGTCCCCCAACACCATCACGAAAACTTCCATAAACTAGCTGACTATCCCCTTTTTCAGCTCGTCACCTACATAGACATAGGAAAAACAGAGTGAGCCCCCTCTCCTCTTCGTCTTCTTCACCAGAAAATATCTTTCCCGAGCCCGTAAGTGAGAGAGAGCGAGAGGAAAAAAAAAGAGGGAGAGAGAGGAGAGGGAGAATTAATTCTTTCTTTTTTCTTCTCCACTCCCCCCACTCACCCACCACTCTGACACACCACTACCCCCCCACACGCACACCTGCACACATTTTTTTGCATTATTTTATTATTTTATTGTTTTATATTTTTTTTCTTTTTCCCTAAACATATACGAGAACAAAAATGTATACATACAAATACACGATAATTACACAAATAACAAAAATGTAGATAACTCATTCGAGTGGAACACATTAGCCAATGAAAATACAGTAATCAAAGAGTTCACCAATTTGAAATTTTGCTTCTTTCGACATATAGGTTCTTCTCTGCCATCTCTGCTCGCAAAGCTGAATTCATTTCATAATCGAATACCAAATTCTCATACCATTACCTCCTCCGAGCCACATCAATTACTCATAGTTTATTACCATCGATAAACAACTTTCCTTGCAAAAAACACCTGCAATCAAAAGGGTTACTCTGCAAAATGGAAGCATATTTGTGCCCAAAAAACCAACAATATATACAGCTAACATACTCCCCTCCACTTATTTGCAACGTTGTCCTCGACGAGCAATATGAGATGCTTCCATGTTCCTTCAAAAACAATCAAGTTATGTGCACAAAAACTTTGATCCAATTAACCTTACCCTTTTTTTTTTTGGCTTCCACTCCTCTCTTCAAGTCATCTGTGCAAGAAATCTGCTACTCAACAAAAATATTAGTAATACCAAAAAACATCAACCAAAAAGCATGTCAATACAACACAGCAATGATCATGCAGACCAGAATAATGTGTCAATGCAGACTTGGTTCTACTGTGATTTCCCATTTTATCATGCTATCGAGTCTCGACCTCTCCAATTTTTGTATTTGACTTCCCCCTGATTCATATCGTTTCTTTCCAAGCTTTTATATCTCTCTCGTGTTTACCATTCCCTTTTCACCTAAACCCTCTTCTCTCATTTTCCTTTTTCTTTGCTCTCTTCTTTACTCGTCAATTGAGTCCAACTTTTCAACTTTCTAGTAGTCCATTCACTTCTCTCTGAAGATATTTTGACCATGCATGCACATCAGCAAGGACCACTCAGGTCTAACCTGGGTTTACTTGCACAAAACTGCTCGTCCTCGATGTGATTCAAGACTTCACAAGTTGTTGCACAACCTAAGGTTCGAAGTGCACGACCTTCAAGAGGCTCACAAACAAACAAGATAACTAGCACGATTAGATCTGTCAAGTCCAAGTCTTCTATAGACGTGAAGCGAACTAGATTTCAGCCAAGCCTGAGCTTTGATTTGACATGCTTCATTAGGAGTCTGCATTAGCCCATATCCCCACGACACATAAACACTTGTTCCCATGCAGGCATCATGCCCTCTCCTCTCTTTTGTCCCCCCTCGAGCGAGAAATTTCTTTTTCTTTTTCTTTTTTTTTCTTTTTATCTATTTATTTACGCACGATGCACAACACTAGCCCTATGCAAAACGGACGTCAGCTCGTGGCTTTCACCACCCGGCCAAAGTGACTCCACCCACCTATCGGCCCACATAGGTGCATAGCCACATATAGGTCGGGCCTACAGTGAAACTAGCGTCAGCTCGTGGCCTCGATCACCCAATCAAGGTCATTCCACCCACCTACTAGCCCACTGCAGTGCACCGACAACACACACATATACACAATTATTTCTTTTTTGTGTTTTTTTTTTTCAATTCCAAGGTCTCAAGAATTAGGAGACAGAAGAAAGGGCTTTGTTTCCCGACCATCCCAACACACCACATACATGTATCCCCCCATGGACATCTTGATGAAGCATATCATCTCTCTTCCGCTACTTGAGCTAAAATCCAACCACTACACTCTATGGTCAACTCTTTCCCTTAAGACCCGCACATACTAACCATCTCATCAATTTGCAACCTCAGAAAGTGTCACTTGGTCTCCTACATTTGCAACACAACTCGATCTGTCTATCAGCACACCTCAGACTTGTAATTCTAATGAAGTCAACCCTGGTTAGACCTAAGCTATCTTTGCCAATGGCATACCTAATCAAACACATACTACCATGAATCCACTTTTTTTTTTTCTCAAGTTCTTCACTCAGTCTCTTCCAATTCTCAAGCTTTTCGCTCTCTAAATGAACTTTCCCCTCCACTTGTATTCGTTCTCGATATTTTCTAATGCTCTCTCTCTTTTTTTTTTCCTCCATCTACTCTCATCTCTTCGACTCATATTTGACCACCTCAATCATCACCTCATTTTTTTCTACTGCCTTCATCCTTTCCATCAGCTTCCTCATTCATTTCTCCCAACAAGGCATTGGCTTGCGAACACTAGATAGGATCCCACCCCTTTCAAGCTTCATCTCCCTCTTCGTCAGAAACCACCCCTTGCCCTAACTTCCCGAATCCACGGTCCACCCCATTCCAAACCTTCTCCAAAACCACCCCTAACAAAAGAATCATCACCTCACAAACCGCTCATGTCCATGCCTTACAAACTCAATCCATCCTACTCTAGTGTTGCAACGCCAACATGCCACTGAGGAAAAGGCACACTCATCAATTCATTATCAATATCCTTCATCCTCTCTTTATTTGCACTCGACACTCTAACATCCGTATCACTTCACCTTCACAAGCTCATAACTCCCTACAAATATGCATCTTTTTCCAAATGAGCATCTTCTTCAAAACACGGGTTCATACGACACAACCACATAGTTCCCAATGTCTTCTTCTCTAAGTCGCTAACCCCATCATGCAAATCATAACATTTTTGTTCACGTTTGGCTATACCCTTACATTCTCTCTCTATCTCTTCGTACAAAGCATTCATCTGTTTTGAAAATTTACCTTTTCGTACCACCCCTTCATCTATTGTGAGAGCATCTCCCCGACTAATTTCTTCGTCACATTTCCTTACACATTCATGCTTATTATGATCCATTTGCTCAACAAGAGTCTTTGAACTCCCTTTTCTTTTCTCGCTTCCATCACCTAATTTTCCTTTACAATCTTTTCTAGAGTCTTTAGCTTCGGTTTTCTTGGGGATATTCTTCCTTGATGGTTCTGTCATATTTACCTTGCTAACCTTGACTTCTTGGGTAATTTTCCTTTTAATCTCACTTCCACCTCCCTTTCTTTTTTGACTCCCACACACTCGATCTCCATTAACTTCTTCTCTAGATCTTGATTCGTTCTTAGTCCTACATTCCTTTGACTCAACATGTCGAGAACCCAATTTCTCTCCCTTTTCTTTTGATGCTACCTTTTCTATTTTTGTCCTTTCCCAAATTTGTACCTTTTCCATCAACACTTCAACTTTTCGTTCTAATTCTTCGCGTTTCTCTGTTTCACTCACTATTTTCTCTCTTTGGATTTTTCAATCAATTTCCCATCTCTTAATCGACTCTCGAAATCCTTCATTTTCCTACACTAATTGATCTATCCTTTTATTTTCTTTATCCCTTATATCTTGTGTATCCTTAAACCACTCATGAGCCACTCTCTCTATTTCCTTCACTTTTTCTTCATGTTGTAACCTAACCTCTTTTTCTTGTGCCAACTCCCTCTCTAGGTGAGAAATTACATCTCTTAGCTTCTCCACGTCATGTTCTAATTGTTGGACTTTGCACGCAAACCCGACATCTTCTTGGGAGTCACATTCCACTACATCAACAATTTTAGGCATTATGATCGCATTATTCTTGTGTCCATCTTTCTCCCTTGCAAGTATGGGTCCTCGCTTCTTGGGCTTCCCATCTTCACGCATTCTTTCTTCGCATAGGCTTGCTTGAGCTCGAGGTATCACTCCTACCTCTGGAATGCTTTGATTGACGACAAACTTTCTTCGTAGCTTTGTTTGCACTTTAAGTCTACACTCATCAAAAAATTCAACTTCCCTAAAGTTTGGACTAAGACAAGGGCTCATGGATATATCTTTCCTAGTGGGTTTTGCCACCCTTGCAATATACTCATCCTTTACATGTTCTCTTATCTCATCATATCCATTCATGGGAGCATCACTCCTCGATCCTCGTAAACTTAGGCATTCTCTAGCCATATGTCCTCTTTGATTACAACTCAAACAGACCAATCCCCTTAAGGTGAATTGCACTTTTTGTATATGTGGTCGTGGATTCCAGTTCATCCTTCTTTTCAGTATTCCATCTTCTTGATGGGCTTGAAGTACACCACCATTCCAATCATTTGCACCACACATCCTCTTTCTTTGCCATTCACCATTTGGTTGTAGTGTACTCGATTCTTGAGAACACTCGAATGCTCTCACATTCATAGACAAGCAAGTGGGATTGACTCTTGCAAATGTATCAGCTTTTAGCTTGTCTAAGAGCTCAACTCCCTTCTTCTCATTAACATCAACAAACATAGTGCTCTCTTGGTTTTCTTCTATGCTTCTTGTGTGTGGACTCAATTTATCTCTATGCAATCGAAGCACACATTGGACCTCTTCCTAGATCCTCGCCTCATGCTTTGCCTCTTCTACAATAGTCGGTCTCTGCAATCTAATATATTGTTCAACTTTCTCATCATGTAAACCCACAAGGAATCGTCTCTTCAAGGTCTCTCTATCAGGTGCACTGTTTCCCAACTTCCTCACAATGGTATCCATTCGATCAATGTATCTATCAATACTCTCGTTGGCCCCTTGTCATAAGTGGTCCAATTCTTCAGCTAGTCTCTCTTCAAAACCCAAACCCCTAAACGTCCTCAAGAAGTTAGTTTTTAGATCATCGTATGTTGTTCTCTCGTGCACACCCAAGTTTCCATACCATTCACTTGCATCACCTCTCAAAGTTGCTGGAAAAATACGCAATTTTCTATCCTCATCCACTATCTCGTGGGAACCACATATTAGCTCAAATAATTGAATGTGGTCATCGGGATCTTCATCGGGGGAGCCTAGAAAGCGTGTAAAGTCTCCAAGAGGAGTTGCGTGTCTCTCAACCATCTCTTTAATCAAGAACCAAGGCAATTGTGGGGTCGGATGGATATGCCACATAAGCGGGGCACCAAGCGAACCCATAGCAATCTCTATGAGATGTGCTAAGCCAAGTCCCACCGTGCGTGCCAAATGATGGGCTTTTGTGAAGCCACAGAGAAGGTGTTTTTCCACCACTAATTTGCTTAGATTTCTATATTTGGGGAATCTTTACTCACCCTAAGCTTGCGAACATGCGCCAATGCACTCCTTGTTAGCTCACAAAATGGTTGGTTTTTATGCACTAACATGTTTTTATTTGGCAGAAGAATATGCTTGATTGCAGGCACTTGAAGATTTGGTCAAATATTTGATTGGAGGTATTAGGGAAATACATGGTTGATATGAAGTATTTGGAGATTACATGGCGTTTTCTTGGTCGAAGAGGAAGGCCGTCAACATTTGGATTTCGGCTATGAAAAAAAATAAGCTTCAGGATGATCTTGGAGCGGGAGATTCATGACGACATAGTGGGAGTCTGATTGGTCTCATGGTTTGGTATTATGTTTTGGGTTGAGGGAAGCATGTGAATCATGTGGTTTTTGTTGAGTTTTGTTGCAGATGATCTAGTGAGGATTGGACTTACGATGGAGTCTCAATTTTGATTTTATGATTGGTGTTGTGATAGATGTTGGGATGATGTGTGTTTGTTGATTTTTGGTTGCAGGATAAAATGGAATAGCAGAAGAGCGGGGCATGCGTTGACATGAGCCGGTATGGAGGTGTTGGAGCCATGATCTGGTGGAGGTACTCAGAGAGGAAAAGAAATGTGTTATGTGGTAAAGGAGCCCGACATTAATTGGGGAGATGAGGATATTTACATAATGGATATGGGCAAAATGCACTTCCTGGTTTTGAATAGATGCAAAGTGAAAGTTCTGTCCTAATGCAGTAACATTCATGAGTAGCTTAAAAGCATGTGGTAGCATTGGGGGCATTAATTGAAGGGCAGAAAGTACATGCAGATATAGCGAGGAGGGGGCTACTGAATGCTGTTGCGGTTGGTAATGCTGTGCTTGATATGTACGGCAAATGTCATGCAGTTTCAAAAGCAAAGGAAATTTTTGAGTCTTTCTCTGTTCGAAACTTGGTCACTTGGAACGCTTTACTTCATGGATATATTGAAGGCGGTCATCCATTAAAAGCAATTAGACATTTTGAAAAGATGCAGCTTGAACGCATTGATGCAGATGCTGTGACTTTTGTAGGTGGTTTAAAATCTTGCAGGGAGTTGGGTATTATTGACAAGGGTATAGAAATCCATGTAGACATTGTACGGGGAGGCTCTTTTGAGGGGAATTTAGTAGTAGGGAATACATTAGTGGACATGTATGCTGGGTGTGGCTTGGTCAATAGAGCACGACAAGTATTTGATATGCTTCCAGCAAGAAATATAATTACATGGAATGCTTTGATGTCAGGCTATGTAGAATATGGCAGTAATGAGGAGGTGATAGATTGCCTGGAGCAGATGCGATCTGATGGTATTTTTCCTGATGTAATTACGTATATGTGCATCTTAAAAGCATTCAGCAATTTAGCCGCCACATGAAAAATTATGGAGATACATGAAGAGCTTGAAAGGCGAAGTTCATTAAAAGGAAATGTGAGTCTCAGCAATACACTGATCGATTCATATGCTAAGTGTGGGCACACAAGAGCAGAAGAAGGGGAGGAATACACTTCTTCCATGTATACTAGTCCTTATCTTTGGGGGATAATAACCACGCACTGGGGGATATAGTAAAAAGAGGGAGTTGTCTTTTATTGGAGGGAGATTCGAGACTACGAAGTTTTTTTTAGCCCGTGCTGCTCCTGGTGCGGAATCGTTTTGCAGCCGTGGATATGCGCATCAGAGTGCGTGGAGGAGGGCATACATTTTGAGCCTTTCTCTCTTGGGGGATGGTGTCCATGCGCAAGTGAAGAAAGTCCTGGAGGGAGCTCTCTGGCGGGTGCGAGTCTTGGCAGCTGCAGGCTCTCGCTCTGGACAGGAGGACCGAAGAAGGGGGATGGAGCATGCTCTCTTCTGGAGGGGCTGTGCCAAGGAGTGGTGGAGCTAGTCACATGCTGGAGGAAAGAAGCTCTCGAACTTGGGGAACACATACGGATGATGCTTTAGATCGTCGTAGGAGAGTGGATGCTGGGAGAACGATTTTACTGGAGAAGGAGATGGAATTCGTCAGAAACAATTCCTTAATGTGCTGAAATGCTGTAAGGTAAGATCGATCAACTTCGAAAGCAACGCATCAGAAACAAATTATTATGCTCTCGGAAGTCTATCACAGTAAACTTTAGCATCCCCTATTTGCATGCGCCTCACTGTGTTCAAACAGTGATGAGGTATTTAATCATCTAATAAGCAAACCACCATGCATGTATTTAAAAGTGACATCTTTTTGTCGTAAGAAAAGCCACCCTTCCAATCCTGAGAAGAGAAAGATAGGTGCTACTCGTGTAAGAGCTCGCAAGCTACGGATGTATTGGTTTTTCCATGATGCTGTCGTCATTTTGTATTGCACGCAATAGATGAGTACGTTATCATTCCTCCAGGCCGAAGCAAAGTGATCTACATCGACTACGACAGTCTACTACATTCGGTTAAAATTTAATGACTGTAATGTATGTATTCCCTCTTATTCTGATGAGTCATGTACTTCAGGCCACCAGGAGGTGCATTGTAGATTCGTGAACATCGTAAATGAAATCATTTGAATGAATACATGGAGTTGTCTCTAAACAAGGGGTGAATGCCGCTTGTAGCAATTCTCATCAGATCGCTGTCGAGGGCTGCCTTGGAGCACAAAGGCGTGCTCAATATTCTCGATGTAAAGTTGGAAATTTCTATTTGTATGTAATTCTTCCCCTATGGGTGCGCTCACGGGGTGGATCCAGGTCTAATGAAGAAATATTTTTGTTCAGAAGGGGGGGCTTTACCTCCTTCTTCTGGTGTGCATGCTCCCTCGCTCATGTAAGATCAAGAATGGAAAATTCTGGAGGGTGGAGGAGAATGCAGTAGAGAAAGGAGGAGAAAGTTAGAGATACTTTTGAAAGTATACACATTGAGATGCACAGCGCTAGTTTTTTTCTACTTTGCCAGTGACATTGACAGGAAGTAAGACCATGATAACCTGCAACACACATCATTGCTTCCGGTTGTCTCCATAAAAAGTTGTAAAGAATCACTTAAGCCATAGAGCAGGTCAAAGATGCTGCTTATCTCGTTTCCATGGAGGAATTGAGGTGCTTTATGAAGGCTGATACTTGAAGCTTTCCATGGGCGTCCTTATTTGTTCTCTGCATCATTTAATAGCGGAATCCTGCCCTAAAAGTTTGATTATAATGATGGAGTTATTGCCAGTGAATTTTTCAAACGTGAAATTGACCCAGAATCCATGACTGGATATAATGTCCTTGTGCTTGTATATATATTAGTAAGGCTATTAAAAAATTTTACGGGCTCTAGGTAATCCAAGTAGACCGATTCCGAGGGATTTAAACCAAATAAAGTCTCGTATAATCATTTGTTCCGTGGGCTTAGGAGCTCAACATTTTGGTGCGTCTGCCGGGAATTTGGCTTAGCACATCTCATCGAGAGTGCTACGAGTTCGCTTGGTGCCCCAATCGTGTGGCACAGCCAAGTCGATCCCAAATCTGCTTTGACCTTCATGAAAGAAATGGCTCAACAAAGGCAAGCCTGTGGTTTTGAGAAGACCAACATGAGGCAAATGAATTTTGGACGAAATAGAAGATGCATATATTCTCATTCGACCATGAGAGATCATGCGAACCGAGGGTGGCGATTTGGCCCGATATCAAATTATGTGAGATGCTGGTGTTGCGAGCAGATTGGGCATATAGCCAAATATTGCCCTCGTGTATGCACCCCGTTGGATTTTGTCCCCACATGTGCGGACTGTGGGAAAAAGAGACTATGCGAGCACGTGTGTGGCTCAAAAGAAGTGATTGACCTAAAGGTCGCAACGAATGAACCAGATAGGTGTTTATCCTCCTTGTATGTGGAAGTTGACAAAGGTGGAGTTACTTCATCGACGGAGACTGCGAGAGCAAGTGAAAGCAAGGACACTCGATCTCATGATCGAGACTTGATAGAATTTGTGAAGAGCTTGGAATGTCAAGTCAATTGGTTGCATGAGGAGCGAGATAACGAGAGGATCAAAATAGCGAAATTAGAGGAAAATCAGGAGAAAATGGCCGAGGTCCTAGGAACTTGGGAAAAGCAAGTACGAATGTTGAAAAATGAAAACAAGGAGTGGAAAAGAGTAAACAAAAGCTGGAGGCAAGATCTTGTGAAGCCCGAGAGTGAAAATGTGGTCTGGGACTTGAGATCCGGCTTGATGGTAGCCGACTGCTTTGGAGTTGCGATCGAAGAAGAGCTCTCAAGAGACGAGGATGACCTGATGAGGAGAGTCGAAGGAATGGAGCATGAAAATCGAGAAGGTACAAAGCATAATCCGTCGATATAGTGATCAAGCGGGTAAGGCATGTGACGAGTTCCACCTGGAGTTAGAAAGAATGAAGAGTGCCCAAGCAGAGAGTGATGAGAAAGTGAGACGGGTAGAAAAAGAGAATGCAAGGCTGAGTAGCAAGCTCGGTAGGTGGATGAATCAGAAAGACGATGAGACCCGAGAACGAGCAGAAGATCCGAAAGTAGGTAGAATGAGGAAGAGCTAAAAGTGATGTTGGACCAGTTAGAGGCGATAGGCGTGGAGTTAGAAAAGGTGAAGGAGTTGTCGAAAAAAGTGGATGATCTGGAAGTAGAAAATATGAGTAGAATCTGGGAGGAGAGGTCGATTCGAGAAGAGGTTGAAAAGTTGTCTGGCCAAGTCGGGAGGAGCGAGGAGGTTCCTTTGGAAATAGAAAGAAAGATGAGCCATTTAGAAGAGGAGAAGAAGAAAATGTGGGTTCGGTTCCATCAAGTGGATGATGAGATTTTTCGACTCCAAGGCAGTGATGAGCAAAAAGAAGAAGGGATAAGGGATTTAGCTTTGAAGCTCGAGGCATTAAGAAGTGTAGTAATGAATGGTGGCCTTCCAGACCGTATCGCCTGGCTAGAGGACAATATTAGCAAGCTGTCGAATCATGTGGAATCTCTGCGAGGCAGAGGATGGAGATGAAAAAGAAAAAGATGATATGATGGATGCCGGTTAGGACGGCTTGAGTCTGACTAGGGTTTGCCTTGCGGATTACGAGTCTGAGATGTGAGGACGGATGGACCAAGTGTGTTGAACACTTAGGAACTAAAGTGACACTTTTTTGAGGTTTCAAGTCGACAAAGTGGTTAGTGTGTGCGGGTTTCGAGAGGAAAAGTTGACCATGGCATTAGTGGCTGAATTTTGGCTTGAGTAGCGGCAGAGAGGAGATATGTCTCATCGGGATGTCCATGGGGGATATATGTGTGTGTGTCGTGATTGGGATGGTTGGGAAAAAGTCCTTTCTTTTGTCTCCTAATTCTCGAGATGCGGGAATGAAAAGAAAATGAGAAAAATATATGTTTGTGTATGTGTGAGTGTGGCTACGCGCCTATGTGGGCCAATAGGTGGGTGGACCCACTTTGGCCGGGTGGTCAAAGCCACGAACCGATGTCGGTTTCGCATAGGGCTAGCTGTCTGTGTGTCGCGCGCTGCGTTGGGTTGGTAGATGGGTGGAACAAACTCGATCGAGTGGTCGAGTCCACGAGTCGCATCCAGCTTCGGCGTAGGCCGGCAAGTGTGAGTAAATATGAAAAAAAAAGGATGAAAAAAGAGAGAAAAAAATGTGGAAAAAATGAATGAGAAGAATTCCTCGCTCGAGGGGGGACATAAGAGAGGTGAGAGAGCATGATGCTCGGATGGGAATATATGTGTTTGTGTTGTGGGGATTTGAGTTATGTGTGGGCTCCCGATGAAACATGTCAAATTGAAGCTTAAGCTTGGCTAGGGTTTTGGTTGCGATGTGTCTATGGAAAGCTTGGACTTGAGGGATCCAATCGTGCTAGTTGCATTGTTGTCTGCAAACCTTCCGGGAGTGTTCAGTTTGGCTCTTAGGTGGTGCAATGACTTGTGAAGTTCGGAATCGCGTCGGCGATGAGTGATCTTGTTAGAGTGAGCTCGTGTTAGGCTTGAGTGGTCTTTGCCGTGTGTCCATCAATTTAGGAGAGGTGGTGGCAACCAAGCATAGGATCTGATTGATGAACAAAAGAGCACAGAGTAGATGAAAAGGTAAGTGGGAATAGAAAACCCTAGGTGGGAAGGAAACGGGAAATGGGCGAGAGAATTTGGTTTAGAATTGGGAAGAGAAACGAGGGAGTGATCGTATAGACAAAAGAGTGTTGAAAAGGGAATGTGGGGATGCTTTTTGTTTGCATGAGTACATGGTGTGTGCAAAAAGGATGTCGAACATGCATGTGTGATGTGAGTGATGTGTGCATGTGCTCTTTCTATTCTGACGTTATGTTTGATGAAAAAATTGATCTAATATGTTTGATGAGTTTGTAGACAGGTAGACATGGCGGTGAAGATGCGAGAAGATGGACAAAGATGGTAAGTGAAATGATTGGATTTTGGTACTGACCGATGATTGTATGAGGGTGATCGCAGGTGCTACATTGAGGAAGAAGAGAATAGGCATACAAGGTAAAGATTTGTATTTGATGGAGTGATGATCACATGTTGGAACTGGAGTGCAGGTAGCATATCGCTCGTCGAGGACGACTTCGCAAATAAGAAAAGGGGAGTATGTTAGCTCACAAAATGGTTGGTTTTTATGCACTAACATGTTTTTATTTGGCAGAAGAATATGCTTGATTGCAGGCACTTGAAGATTTGGTCAAATATTTGATTGGAGGTATTAGGGAAATACATGGTTGATATGAAGTATTTGGAGATTACATGGCGTTTTCTTGGTCGAAGAGGAAGGCCGTCAACATTTGGATTTCGGCTATGAAAAAAAATAAGCTTCAGGATGATCTTGGAGCGGGAGATTCATGACGACATAGTGGGAGTCTGATTGGTCTCATGGTTTGGTATTATGTTTTGGGTTGAGGGAAGCATGTGAATCATGTGGTTTTTGTTGAGTTTTGTTGCAGATGATCTAGTGAGGATTGGACTTACGATGGAGTCTCAATTTTGATTTTATGATTGGTGTTATGATAGATGTTGGGATGATGTGTGTTTGTTGATTTTTGGTTGCAGGATAAAATGGAATAGCAGAAGAGCGGGGCATGCGTTGACATGAGCCGGTATGGAGGTGTTGGAGCCATGATCTGGTGGAGGTACTCAGAGAGGAAAAGAAATGTGTTATGTGGTAAAGGAGCCCGACATTAATTGGGGAGATGAGGATATTTACATAATGGATATGGGCAAAATGCACTTCCTGGTTTTGAATAGATGCAAAGTGAAAGTTCTGTCCTAATGCAGTAACATTCATGAGCAGCTTAAAAGCATGTGGTAGCATTGGGGGCATTAATTGAAGGGCAGAAAGTACATGCAGATATAGCGAGGAGGGGGCTACTGAATGCTGTTGCGGTTGGTAATGATGTGCTTGATATGTACGGCAAATGTCATGCAGTTTCAAAAGCAAAGGAAATTTTTGAGTCTTTCTCTGTTCGAAACTTGGTCACCTGGAACGCTTTACTTCATGGATATATTGAAGGCGGTCATCCATTAAAAGCAATTAGACATTTTGAAAAGATGCAGCTTGAACGCATTGATGCAGATGCTGTGACTTTTGTAGGTGGTTTAAAATCTTGCAAGGAGTTGGGTATTATTGACAAGGGTATAGAAATCCATGTAGACATTGTACGGGGAGGCTCTTTTGAGGGGAATTTAGTAGTAGGGAATACATTAGTGGACATGTATGCTGGGTGTGGCTTGGTCAATAGAGCACGACAAGTATTTGATATGCTTCCAGCAAGAAATATAATTACATGGAATGCTTTGATGTCAGGCTATGTAGAATATGGCAGTAATGAGGAGGTGATAGATTGCCTGGAGCAGATGCGATCTTATGGTATTTTTCCTGATGTAATTACGTATATGTGCATCTTAAAAGCATTCAGCAATTTAGCTGCCACATGAAAAATTATGGAGATACATGAAGAGCTTGAAAGGCGAAGTTCATTAAAAGGAAATGTGAGTCTCAGCAATACACTGATCGATTCATATGCTAAGTGTGGGCACACAAGAGCAGAAGAAGGGGAGGAATACACTTCTTCCACGTATACTAGTCCTTATCTTTGGGGGATAATAACCACGCACTGGGGGATATAGTAAAAAGAGGGAGTTGTCTTTTATTGGAGGGAGATTCGAGACTACGAAGTTTTTTTTAGCCCGTGCTGCTCCTGGTGCGGAATCGTTCTGCAGCCGTGGATATGCGCATCAGAGTGCGTGGAGGAGGGCATACATTTTGAGCCTTTCTCTCTTGGGGGATGGTGTCCATGCGCAAGTGAAGAAAGTCCTGGAGGGAGCTCTCTGGCGGGTGCGAGTCTTGGCATCTGCAGGCTCTCGCTCTGGACAGGAGGACCGAAGAAGGGGGATGGAGCATGCTCGCTTCTGGAGGGGTTGTGCCAAGGAGTGGTGGAGCTAGTCACATGCTGGAGGAAAGAAGCTCTGGAACTTGGGGAACACATACGGATGATGCTTTAGATTGTCGTAGGAGAGTGGATGCTGGGAGAAGGATTTTACTGGAGAAGGAGATGGAATTCGTCAGAAACAATTCCTTAATGTGCTGAAATGCTGTAAGGTAAGATCGATCAACTTCGAAAGCAACGCATCAGAAACAAATTATTATGCTCTCGGAAGTCTATCACAGTAAACTTTAGCATCCCCTATTTGCATGCGCCTCACTGTGTTCAAACAGTGATGAGGTATTTAATCATCTAATAAGCAAACCACCATGCATGTATTTAAAAGTGACATCTTTTTGTCATAAGAAAAGCCACCCTTCCAATCCTGAGAAGAGAAAGATAGGTGCTACTCGTGTAAGAGCTCGCAAGCTACGGATGTATTGGTTTTTCCATGATGCTGTCGTCATTTTGTATTGCACGCAATAGATGAGTACGTTATCATTCCTCCAGGCCAAAGCAAAGTGATCTACATCGACTACGACAGTCTACTACATTTGGTTAAAATTTAATGACTGTAACGTATGTATTCCCTCTTATTCTGATGAGTCATGTACTTCAGGCCACCAGGAGGTGCATTGTAGATTCGTGAACATCGTAAATGAAATCATTTGAATGAATACATGGAGTTGTCTCTAAACAAGGGGTGAATGCCGCTTGTAGCAATTCTCATCAGATCGCTGTCGAGGGCTGCCTTGGAGCACAAAGGCGTGCTCAATATTCTCGATGTAAAGTTGGAAATTTCTATTTGTATGTAATTCTTCCCCTATGGGTGCGCTCACGGGGTGGATCCAGGTCTAATGAAGAAATATTTTTGTTCAGAAGGGGGGGCTTTACCTCCTTCTTCTGGTGTGCATGCTCCCTCGCTCATGTAAGATCGAGAATGGAAAATTCTGGAGGGTGGAGGAGAATGCAGTAGAGAAAGGAGGAGAAAGTTAGAGATACTTTTGAAAGTATACACATTGAGATGCACAGCGCTAGTTTTTTTCTACTTTGCCAGTGACATTGACAGGAAGTAAGACCATGATAACCTGCAACACACATCATTGCTTCCGGTTGTCTCCATAAAAAGCTGTAAAGAATCACTTAAGCCATAGAGCAGGTCAAAGATGCTGCTTATCTCGTTTCCATGGAGGAATTGAGGTGCTTTATGAAGGCTGATACTTGAAGCTTTCCATGGGCGTCCTTATTTGTTCTCTGCATCATTTAATAGTGGAATCCTGCCCTAAAAGTTTGATTATAATGATGGAGTTATTGCCAGTGAATTTTTCAAACGTGACATTGACCCAGAATCCATGACTGGATATAATGTCCTTGTGCTTGTATATATATTAGTAAGGCTATTAAAAATTTTTACGGGCTCTAGGTAATCCAAGTAGACCGATTCCGAGGGATTTAAACCAAATAAAGTCTCGTATAATCATTTGTTCCGTGGGCTTAGGAGCTCAACACTCCTTTTTTCGATCCCCAATAGGATCGCCGAATTGGATAAGTTATAAGTTGGCCAGAAACCTATCTTTCTAGCTTGTTTTTGGGTTTTATCTCACCCTATCTTGGCTCTATGGCCCACTTTTTCCACTAAAAGTCCTTTTCATGATCCTATGGGCAGTGAAATCTACTTGCACGAGTAGGGTCTCCAATTTGTCACTCTATTGCTCTTTTTTGTCACGAATCACTTGGAAACACTCAACTCCTATGCATGACAAAATGAACCGATTATGAATCTCACATGACTATTGCAACTCTAAGCTTCATGCATTCCATATTTCATAGCCATTCTTGTGTGAGTGCAAACAAAAAAAACAATAAACAAAACGTGAAAGATTTCGATTTCGCTCTCACCTATTTTGTGCATTAAAAGCAACGATGCTCACATTCATTTAAATAACTTAATAATAGTGTTTTGTTTTCATGAAGACCAATTTGAAGTCGTTTACATAAGCCATCCCCAACGCTTTGGTTTCACACAAAAGGAATTTTACGCAATCTCAAAGGAAATAAATAAGGAAGCATAAAAAGAAATATACGAAGTAAAAGATGACATACAATGCCCATCTTCAAAGCTCACACATATCTTTCTATAGCCATCATCATCTCTTACTCATGAGAGTGGTCCCTGTTTATTTGTACCATTTGTCAGTTGCAAGCTACTCCCACTTCATTTCTCCTTTGAACAATGAGCATCCTCCTCTAGTGCTACTTACTGTCAATGGTCTTCTCTGAAGTCTCTTGTCATTTAGTCTATAGTTCCTTGCCCTTCACTGAATGTTAGTGAGCTTATGGGTCCTTATTATTCATCATTCACCCCCTTGTGCCTTGTTCCTTCACCACCTATATCTTTGCCTGAGAAAAAAGAAAAGAAGATATGCTACTGACTTTTTCTTCTATTAAAACCCTGTTCCCTTTTACTTTCACTGAGCACGTTGAGACACTGCAACAATGCTCTTTCTTTCTCTTGAAACTCGAATCGGGAACTAGAACAACCAACAAAGATTCTATCCTGTAACATTAAGTGATCATGCATTCCAACTGATTATGTCCATAGTTCTTCTTCCTATTCTAGTGGTGCACTTTAGATTGGAAAAGCAAGTGCAACTGTTTCATTTGAAGCCATCACCTAACGTCTACATCCTCTCTTCAACACATATCAGAGTCCTTATTCATAGGATACATTAAGGCATCACGTGAAGATAGAACTGCTATTTATATCCATCAAAAGGAAACCATCGGGTTATGTTTATGTCTCCAGGCTGATATAGATATAACACCTACATATTAGGCATAAATTCTATTCTGAATATATTCTCATTATCTAATTATTCTGCACCTCTATGACCCAAGCGCATAACGTCTCACTTTTTACTGTTTATGATAAAAGCGTGATTTCAAGCTGAACTTCATCCATGTAAGGTTTCTATATTTCATCTATTATCTTCATATCACTGCATGCCAATCCATAGCTCTGAACAAATCAGGACAAAATTGTACCATACTCTGGATGTCTTCCTCGTCGATATCTGTGTTGCATAATGAATGAAATCTGCCAGCTTCATTATCTCCATTCGCATTTCTATCCATCCTTCCATTTCTTTAAGGTCCATCGAATTCATATGTAGAAAACCTTCGT
Organism: Ceratopteris richardii; assembly: GCA_020310875.1. Taxonomy (NCBI): domain Eukaryota; kingdom Viridiplantae; phylum Streptophyta; class Polypodiopsida; order Polypodiales; family Pteridaceae; genus Ceratopteris; species Ceratopteris richardii. Next base: position 227,166,744 of record CM035406.1, read on the forward strand.
TCTCATGTCATCTTCATTTTCTTCTTATTTTGTCCGAAGATCACTTCCCCATATGGTTATAATAACTCCACCAAAGCGGTCGAAACACTGCCAAAACTTTCCATCTACTCCAATCTCAAGGGAAGAATTTAACTGAAACCTTCTTCTCCTAAAAGTATGTGATGTACCGAAAACTACGAGGGATCAAACGATCAAATCCCTTGTGCCTCCTCTTTCTTCCAATAGCCTCTCTGTGCACCTGTGCACACCTGCCCTGTCAAAATGCTTCTCCGGCTACTTCTTGTTCTCCTTTTTTTTCCTCCAGCTCTTCCTTTCTTTTGAACTTCCCTCTACCTGCGTAGACAAAAACACAGAAAAAACAAAAGAACTTCCCTTTGAAAATAAGTAGTCACTCCAGAGCTAGTGCTTCAGTTTTGTTCCTCTCCCCTCCCTCGAGCGATTCTGAACCATTCACTTTGCGAGAGTTCAACTTTCCTTTCTGTTCCCCTCCTTCCACGAGCTCCTGTTTTTTTCCTTTTGGTCCCGAGAATGTGCCCCCAACAAGGCCCTATGCATCCCTCGTTCCCCTTCTCCTTTGTCACTCTGGAGCCTCCAATTTCACATCGTTTCCTTGCTTATGAATCCAGACGTTCCATGACCTGGACTGTACCATCCATCAGACCTGAGTTAACCAATGGTGCAAGTCTACAGCATGGTTCCAAGCTCTTAACATCGAAGAGTCCCCCAACACCATTACGAAAACTTCCATAAACTAGCTGACTATCCCCTTTTTCAACTCGTCACCTACACAGACATAGGAAAAACAGAGCGAGCTCCCTCTACTCTTTGTCTTCTTCACCAGACAATATCTTTCCCGAGCCCGTAAGTGAGAGAGAGCGAGAGGAAAAAAAAAGAGGGAGAGAGAGGAGAGGGAGAATTAATTCTTTCTTTTTTCTTCTCCACTCCCCCCACTCACCCACCACTCTGACACACCACTACCCCCCCACACGCACACCTGCACACATTTTTTTTTTCATTATTTTATTATTTTATATTTTTTTTCTTTTTCCCTAAATATATACGAGAACAAAGATGTATACATACAAATACACGGTAATTACACAAATAACAAAAATGTAGATAACTCATTCCAGTGGAACACATTAGCCAATGAAAATACAGTAATCAAAGAGTTCACCAATTCGAAATTTTTCTTCTTTCGACATATAGGTTCTTCTCTGCCATCTCTGCTCGCAAAGCCGAATTCATTTCATAATCGAATACCAAATTCTCATACCATTACCTCCTCCGAGCCACATCAATTACTCATAGTTTATTACCATCGATAAACAACTTTCCTTGCAAAAAACACCTGCAATCAAAAGGGTTACTCTGCAAAATGGAAGCATATTTTTGCTCTAAAAACCAACAATATATACAGCTAACACTTATATCTCTCATAAACTCAACTATTTAGGCCATATTGATTGTGTGAGTAAAACCCCTTCATTACTCTTCTATTTGTATGATCTCCAAGGTCCATTTGCCTTTTCTTCAATAGTTGTGAGAAAAGGATTATTTCAATTGTAGAGCTTATTCAATCACTCTGGAAATGTCTTTTCTGTGGGTAATATCATAGTGGTGAAAATTACTTCTCATCATGTGAAAATTATACATCATCCTCCTTTAAAGTTAGGGATAGCACTTGGAATAGATTCATAGTGGGATGCTTCTTTACTTGATGATAAAATGGAAGATCTTGCCTTACCATCCTTCATTTTATGTGGTTGATACTTGAACACCACATCGTGGATTGATATGATATCCTTCGCCTCTTCATCATATAATTTGTAAGCATTTTTCTCATCATTATAAACCAAGAAGATACATTTTTTTCTTTTTGGTTCTAATTTGCCTCTTCTTATGTTTGGTACATGATCATAACATTTGCTTCAAGAAATTCTAAAAGTGTGAAATAGATGTTTTCTTACCCCTCAATGCTTCCTGATTATTATTTTTAATAATAAGGCTACTATATAGCTCCAATTAAGAATGTACATTTTAGTATTGATAACTTCAACCCAAGATTGATTTGGAAAACCCTTACCATTTAGCATATACCTTGTCATTTCAGTACTAATGTGCTTCCTAGTTCCATAACACCATTTTGTTAAGTCGTATGAGGCATCATGAATTGATATATTATCCATTTTCTCTTATAAAAGTCTTTGAAATACTTTGATTTGAACTCCTTTGATTTGAAACCACAACCATCAATTCTGAATCTTTTCACACTTTTAGATGTTTCCTTTTAAGTAAGTCTAATACATTCTTTAAATTTATCTAAATCTTGAACCTTATCAAGAAGAAACTAGACCCTCATCTTCTTGTTATGGTCATCCACAATCTGTCACGAGGAAGGAGATAAGGAAGAGCTCACACACACACGCACACACAATCAAAGAGGAGTGAACCCATAGATTGAGGCAAGGAAGAATGATCTTCTTCTTCTTGTTCTTCTTCTTCTTCTTCTATTACATAAAAGGAATGTACAAGAAATGACCTAATACAACAATACATCTAGTGCGATATATAAATAACAGTACAAAAAATCCTAATGTCCGCGAATGAGTGAGCCGACAAGAAACAAATGTGCCATCACTCTCGGTAGGTAAATCTAGTAAAGCTTAATGAAGTATCCCTGACATATACCGACATGACCACTATACATGTTAGAGAAATGAAAAAGTGATACGTGTCATCCTCAATCATCACATGTTGAGCTTGATATCTCAACACAATCAACTTAAAGTAAGAAGATCTACCTAAGGGTTATTTATGCACCTTATTGTATATGTTAGCATGTACCAATTCTAAAGACATATATGCTCTATTCTTGGTTTCTTGTGGGAATGTCTTCTCGATTGCTTGCCATCATACAAGCTTCACAAGGTTCCTTCAACTCAATCATTATTGATAAGTGTGCAACCATACCTATTTTGGAATTTTCTTCAATATTCTAGTCCCAATGTGTCCAAATTTTCATGTCAAAGATTGCTTGTACCCACTCCAATGGTTGATCCGTAAGCACTTAGACCATACAAATTGTTCCTTATTTTTTCTTTACCAACAACTTTATTAGACATGTCAAAAGTTTCTACACCTATCACATTGAATCTTGCTTCATGACCAATGTCAATTATTATAATAACTAATAGTGATTTTTGTTATTTTTCTAGAACATGCAACACATTTGATAGATTTTTGACTTCACCAATTGTAGTTACAAAGAAACTAGTACCTAGTCCTATAATATGATGCACCATTTCCAACCATCAGAGCGATGTGTTCTTGTAGAGGTTTCATAGAATTACATATATCTTTCTTTTTGGCCATGTGATAGGATGCGTCACTATCCAACACCGATGAATTAGTTGTAGATTCTTCATGTATTAACATATAATTCCTTAATTATAACCATGAATAGCTTCAACTTTACTTCAATCATATTAACTATACTTCTCTTTACCTTTAAGAATAAAATGATTTCTATATGCCTTTTTAATACGACAATCTTCAATTGTGTGTCCATGTGTCCTTTAACAATAACATCAATATCCTTGGAATTTCTTCTTTCCATCCTTTTCTTGTTGTCATTATGATTTCTCTTAGGATCCACCTTTTCCTTTTCCATTGACAAAGAATGTTATATCCCTATTGCTGATTCTTGGTCAAGCTAAGTCATAACTCTTGTTCCATCAACGATGCATGAGACTTCTCAAAAATAAAAACATTGGATCTTACAACTAATGCATAGAACAAAAACTCACTTTTGCTTTCCAAGCTCATAGAAGATCTTGGAGGAATCATCATACTTGGATTTGATGGGTCAAAGGTAGGTTAGGAGTCTCGGATAATCCCCAAAAGCATCTCTCGAAGCTCACAAGAATCAACAAAAGTTGTAATTTTAAACTTCCACAAAGTATAGTTTGTACCATCTATCTTGTCTTCATCTAGGATTAGTGGACAAACTCTCAATGTTTGAATGAAAAATATGACATCACCTCCAAGAACACTAGATCTACTTCTAGAAGTCAACATCACTCCTCTCTAATGTAGATGCCCTTGTCTTCCATGTATTCTTAAGTTCTAAAGTAGTAAAATAAGTCCGCTTAAGGGTCAAAGAGTACACGTTAGATTAGAGAAATATGATTTTTATTATTTAGACCATTGATACAAAGAATTTTTAATTTATTTGTCCTCCTGTTTGGGGATTAAATGGCAATATGAGCAAAAGTTAGGTGAAGATCTTAGGACAGTTAGAATGTCACCAAATGGGAAAGACATAGATGATCAAGGCTGCTAGGAAAGGTACACATATATAACTTGTAAGGTCTCAACCATCAACCACCTTAGAATGGTCTAATCTACTCATGTTGATCTAGCTAACTTACCTTAATTTACCCACCTTAGAATGGTCTAATCTACTCATGTTGATCTAGCTAACTTACCTTAATTTACCCAACCTATCAAATATAAAGGCACCCTTAGTTGGATAAAGAACATTGTAACGAATACACCCCTTTACCATTAGGACAAAAGTGCTATCCTCAGACTCTATCCTAGGGGTCCGATGGTCCTCCTAGGACCCCCCAAGTTTGACCGTATAAAGCTCATCTAACTTTCTAATCAAGAACCAACTAAAATGTTCAACTTACATCATGGCTTCATTTGATAATCAACATCAAAGATCACTAGTGGTCTCTAATGAGGGTGGAGCATTGAAGATATCTAAAATTATCCACATTGCAAGAGATTGATACTCAAGATCAAGATTATACATGACTAAATATAAACTAGATGGAAAACAATCCAAATAAAGGAAGAAAAAACCGAAGGAGAGTCATATCCTTTTTTTTTTAAATGGAGGTTCGATCGAGGCCTAATCCCCTTGAATTTAACTTAATCCCCTTGAATTTAACTTTGAAATTGCAACTGTACAAGGGCATAGTACCCATGGGACCCCCCTTATCCCACAAGAACAAGGGTTTACAAGACTGGGTTAAACAGCGGTCACAACTACCGCGGGGATGGACAAACGGTGGCACCTCAGCCACATGCAACATCTTTCCAAGATACATTGTCCCTTACATGTTGCTGCCAGGGGTTGAACCCTCACCCCCGCCTCAAGAGGCGAGAGGCCCAACCACTAGGCCAGAGAATTGGGACAGGAGAGTCATACCTTGGGTGGATAACATGATTAGCGCAGTCAATATTGTAGGATTGCCACTTTAATGTGTCGACAATGAAATCATTGACAACGTATGGAATATCTTCTAGGAATCCAATGATGATATAAATGATTATGCAAGCCATGATCTCTCATTGTGGATGGAAGAATGCTGTAAGTGTTGATCATGGGCTAGGAGTCCAACGGTGACATAAATGATGATGCAAGCCATGAACTCTCAATGTTGAACTTGACTCTGTTGATCATGGGCATATCCACGACACTTTATGCTTCTACTTCATCAACTTAAATGTCCGTCAAAGAACTTTACTTCGTCGAACAGAAAGCTAAATTGTGAGAATACATGGACTGCGTTCCAAACTCATCAATTTGGCAAACCTCTAAAAAGTCAAAGAATACCCTTTTTGCGTTCTTTGTCCATCGGTGTAGTGGAATAGCCATTAATGGGCTATGTGGTTCAAGTCGATGACTAGCTGGTTCTTCATTTGTGAGAACAGTTTGTAGTTCGTAAAGCAAAGCCTACGTGGAGAAGTCCAAGGTCAGGTCTAGAAGTCATCCTCTGTTCCAAAATCTACAATGTATTCATTGTATTTGTATCCTTCAGAAGTTTTGTGTAGGAGTGAATTCTTCGGAGTCCAACTTATTTTCCATAATATAAAGAAATGACATTAGAGGCTTTCCGTCAGCGAAATAGTCGAATGGATTGACAAGATCTTGCCCTTTAACTCTCTGCTCGCTCTTCTCTTTCCTGACGCACTGAAATGGATAACCAAACGTATGTGTGAAGAGATACCCAACTTATTTTCCACAATATAAAGAAATGACATTAGAAGCTTTCCGTCAGCGAAATAGTCGAATGAATTGACAAGATCTTGCCCTTTAACTCTCTGCTCGCTCTTCTTTTTCCTGACGCATTGAAATGGATACCCAAACGTATGTGTGAAGAGATAGACCACAAAAGTTGCTTTCTACATGGCCGCATGTTTACGTCCACATAATCAAAGCAATTCTAGTTTGTTAAAAGCAATCCACACAAAAGATAACCTCTATCGTTACGGGTTTTCAGTAATTCTTTTAGTATTTGGCCATCATGATTTGACACATTTTGTTTTACCAGATTGCAACGACTGTCTTGTAACTGTTCTTTTTCTGCTTAAACCTCAACAATATCGCATCGTACATAGTTGGTGGGTTTTCGACCAATGTTAAGGTTTCTCTGCAGTTCTGTTAACTTATCATTGAAACGTCACTGTGCGACACTCATCGTCCAATGGCCCACCGAATTTCCAATGTGTATGGAGAAAGATATGAACTATGATTTAAGTTGAATGTTTTGCAGATTACACTTGTGCAGTTTTTCTAAAAAGATTTAGAGATAAACAGGATGTCCTGGTTAACAACAGCCATCATGAAAATAATAAATAGTCGTGTTCCATGAAGTGACAAAAACAACATATATCTATGTCTGCGAAATGGAACTTGAAGTGAGGCACATTCAATTTCTTTTTTTTTTTGTGTGTGTGTGTGTGGAAGAACAAGGTACATCATTCATTGTACAGAGGACATGTCCTCCATTGAAACAGCTCTGCGAGATTCGAGGAACCAAAAGAATAGTATGAATAATGATGTTCATGGCGAGCCTCAAATTTCATGAATATTCTAATTAGTTCTGTCCACTGAAGAGACAAATAACTACACATCTAGCAGGATGTCCACTGGATTGAACTTGAAGTCTGGTGGACCTCGAAGATTCTCGAAATATTTCAACCTCAATGGCATCGTTGTGCCTTTTCCAAATAGACTTTGAGTGGATTTGTCACGAGGCAACCATACCTGGACAAATACAAGCAATAATCAATCAATGTACACAAGAAAACCCATGTGACAGAATATAAATCTGGAACTATTAGTGTTGAATACACTCTTTATTTTAGTTTTTAAGTTATAAGCTAGAAGATTCACGAATATGAAGTGAACAACCATCAAACCAACAAAGGAAATAATTTATCAACCGAAAAGCCAGAAGTGAATTCTGGACCTCTGTAGAGTCAGTAAGAAATCTAGCTGTGATCAGTTTCATTGATATGTAGTTACTTTTCTGTTCGAAAATCATGGTACTGCATATCACTTGAGCAGTCCATCCACCACTTCTATTGAGAGGCATTTTGTTGAAGTTAAATGTTCAAAATTGCCTTATTATGGATTCCAAACTACCATATACCCTTAAGTAAGACTTGGGTATGAGAAGAGATGTTTCTTTACATTTTGAAAGCTCCCTCCCCCCCCCGCCCCCAACCCATCCCCACCCCTGGGGGCCCGATTCCGAAGATTCAGGCACTACTTGATCACTGCAATGGACTTGCAGTATCTGTGAAGAGGCTGCAAAGGGATCCTGTACTTTTATATGGTGATTTACTTAAGAAGAAGCCACTCACGTGGTTGACGGGCTATAGTTCAGGCAATGTAATTACTAAGCAGGCACCCTACAGAGTATGAAACCTCATTCATGTACAATGAAAGACACAAATAGTATGATTCAGAAACTATATAGGCATATTAAAACATTATGATTACCCCTCATTAATCGAACTGTCTAAGCAGCTACAATGTAGAAATTAAAACTTGCAGAGGGCTAGTCATTCTGATATGAAATTGGTTAAATTCTGACATGAACATTAAAATGCAACCAAGAACCAATGAAGAAGATTCATGAAATAATAGCATGGCATCCACCTTTAGTTTAAACCGAAAAAACTTTTGGATACAAGTAGAGATGAGCTAATGTCATTTATATGGAGTAGGGGATCTTCCTTTATGCATGAACAATGACATAAATTATCATATGAATGATTTGGAAAATTTGTAAGTACGTGACAAATAGCTTATTCCTCAATTATTAATGTAAATGAACAGCTAAAATATGAAAACTGAGAGTTGCATAGGGCTAGTCATTCTGAGAAAAGGAATTAGCTGAGCACTTGAAATTCTCTAAATTCTGACATGAATTTCTGCAAGCTAGTACAGAAGATAATTAGATGCTGGTACAACATGCACCGACATTTCGAATCAAAAGAAGCTTGGAAAGAGTGGATTTGCGTTGATTTATACTTACAGGGCATGAAGTTTCAGTTTGTACACTATCAAAAATAATAGCAATTTATAATTCCTTGGTATGGGATTCCATACTCCCGTTTATCATCCATGGTATGGGATTCCATACTCCCGTTTATCAAAGAGGTATATTGCTGTTTTTTACAGCCAAAATCCCTACTGACCTTGAAGTTGCACAGGCGACAGATGCTGGTATGGTTATTCAGCTGTAGACAAAATATTTTATTCATGTCACGGACTGTTTGAAGTGATTTTCAAAGATGTGAAGGATAACACACGATTTTAGGAGCAACAAACAAAGCTCACGTTTTTAAGTGGAAGCACATGAAGGCTATTAAGGAAGAGCTGTTATATGTGTCTAGTGTGGGTTGAGCTGATGGATTCATCTTCTTTTTCTGGCCTACCATTGGCCACATTTCCAAAAGCTTGGGGAGGGTACTTAACACCCCTTCCATCTCAGCAGCTAACAAAAATAAGATGTGTTATGTGGAACACATCTGACCATTTCCCAAGACTCTTGGTATTAATATTTCTCGCATCGGGAGAATAATTATCTACCTGAAATGGGGAAATCTAGCAGGGGCATGCTTCCATTGTGGTAACTTGGGATATTATTTCAAGAACTGTCCCACTTTAAAATCTGAAGTAGTGAGATTAATTCCCTCTTGCCCATGAGGCAATGTCCTAGTACCTGAAGAACAGGTTTTAGGGAAACAAAGAAATAGAACACTTGATGTTGTGAATGGGTCCAGACGAACTGTACTGAACTGTGCTAAAGCTACTACTGCTTGAGTTACACCTATGTATCCTGCTAAAAGCCCAGTCAATACTGATGCGCATTAGACTCCTCAAAAAATGGAACTTTGATCATGCTGAATCATCCAAAAGAATGGTAGATAATGATGGTTTTATAGTGGTAACCTATAAAAAGGCTTTTTCTAGGGGCGAAAGGAGCCAATTCCAGTCAAATTACTCTACATCCCCTGTGGATGAGATTAATTCTGCCCTTCCTTTGCTTTCACAGCCACACTCTTGTATGTTTGAATGATATTTCAGAAAACATGGACACAGTTCTAAAAGATATTGGGCTTGCATTAATAAATGCAGACCCTGGAGACCACCTGCATAGGTGCACAGGAAGGTTGCCACATGGAACATACAAAGGCTGTCAGGAGGGCAAATGGATGAAGTTATGGATATGGATTGTGAAACATTGGCTAGAAATCGCTGCTATTCAAGAGCATTAAAAAACACGATTGTGGAGGATCTTTACCATCAAGTAACAATTATCGAATTATATATAGAGGACAAAGATGTAAATACTTTGGTCATCGTAAGAAAAGAAATACCTATAAAAATTCTTCATAATGACATACATGGAAGATTTATTATTATATCTGCTCAGCATCAAGGGGAAAAGTTTATTGTTCATAATGTCTATGCACCTTGGAAAGATTAAAACTTGGCGTTGTCTTATGAATGTTATTACTCAATGTAGAACAGTACTTCATGCAAAAATTCTACTTGGTTTTTAATATGGTTGAGGATCAAATTGATAGCACCACTACTTTATCACTCATTGCTCCTCAAGGCTCCTCACAAGACAAGAACAAAGGTGATTAAAGATCCTTACCAGACCAAGGGTATGCACTAGGCAAAAAGTTTTCTCCATCTCAGTTTCCACTGCACATACACCTCTTGCTACAGTGTCATCCATGCATACCACTGCCACTCCAAGCTCTGCAGCCTCACCCATCCCTCGAACACCTCCATCTCAACAAACTACTCCTCCATCTCCACAACCCACACCCTCTCCAGGCAGTATGGATCACATTGCACCTTCATCATCGTATATATCCCCTCCATCTTCACCACCATATCCAGCCTTAGTGCCACTTGTATCACTCGTTACTACATCCACTCCTCTCCCAGCCCTACCATCTCCACCTACACCTTGTGTCACTTGTCCATCACCCACTATACCCCAGGGCCCACTCATTTCTCCATCTATCCCAAACTCAGCATCTCCACCTTCACTTCCTTCGAACAACCTACCTGTCAACATGGCCGCTCAAACTCTCTAACATATGGCCCAACTATGTTTCCATGGGGAAAATACATTGGAAGAACAACTAGAGGCTTTTGAGGAACATAACAGATATATCATCACCATGAGGACACTTGCACAGACACTTGAAAGATATCACAGATATCCTAGAAAGGAGATGGCATAACTAGAGGCAGATAACATAAATTTGCAGTCCAAGTTGCTTAAAGTAACACATCAGGAGCAAGAGATAAGCAAGTTACAAAAGGCTAATGAGGACTTGACCAAGCAAGTGGCTTTCTACAAAGAAAGATATGAGAGAGTGAGGGCTTCGCATTACATGGCAGCAGATGTCTTCTCTACAACTGAATCCTCTGATGACCCTCCATGGAGAAGTTAGCACATCTGATGTCATTAACATCAGATAGTTCAGTTTCATGCATTTTTCCTCATAGCATAGTAGTAGTGGATTTCCATCATCATGCACTAGAGATAGACTATGGATTATGATTAAAATCATTTTATAGACATGGACATGCCATTATATGGCTATTTTTGTATATTCTTTTTCAGTCGTCTCAGCTTTTACAGTCCTTATTTTCTGTATTTCCTTGTATTTTAGCAAGAGAATGATGTTACTAAAAAAAAAAAAAGGGGAGGCGGCAGCATTACAGAGGGCACTCTCCGAGACGGAGAGTGATGTAGCGGGGGCAACCTGTATAACCTAATCTAACGGTTCTACAAAATTTAATTCGATACAACTAGAGTATTCTCAGTCTAATTCCAGACGAGAGACCAATTTCCCCATAATTGATCTAATTTCAAAAGGGAGACCAATTTCTCCAGAATTGGTCTCAATGGTGTAATTTGAGGCAGAAGAGACTAATTTCCCAGAAATTGGTCTCATACACTAATCTCCCGGAATTTGATCTCATGGTCGAATTCCAAATTGGCCTGAAATACCAATTTCCCAAATTCGCCTGAGACACAGACTGAATTCTTGGGAGCCAATACACGGGACAACTCTTTATTAGCCCACTATGAGCCAAGGACCCACCAAAAGCATGAGTAACAGAGAGAGAGAGAGAGAGAGAGAGAGAGAGAGAGAGAGAGAGAGAGAGAGAGAGAGAGAGAGAGAGAGAGAGAGAGAGAGAGAAGGGTAACTGGAGTACAAGACTTGACAAAAATACCAGAAAAGTTAGGCAGAGTCAGAACAGTTGCGGTAACAGAGTAGTGGAGTAACCGCTTGGCAGAGATAGAAAGGGGGAGATAGAACACATAGTAACATAGAAGGGTACGTGAATGAAGTGCTTGGACAGGGCTTCTGGAGGTTTCTCTGATCCTTGGTCTTATGACTCTCCGTCTCACTATTGTTCAGTTCCCACTTCTGGGCCACTCTTTCCAACTCCATTTTCTCTCTCTTAAGTGACTATTCTCAATACGATTCTCTCTCCTAGGCAATTTTCCCGGCTACTTCTTTCCTACTAGACAAGATTTTTCTCTCTTGGGCGACTTTTCCTAGTATTCTTCTCTCTACTGGGCGACTTTTCCCAAGCATTTTCTCTCTTGGGCAACTCCTTCCTAGACATCTTCTCTCTCTCCTGGGAGATTTTTTCCAACCGCTTTCTCTCTCCTCGGTAACTTCTTCCTATACATTCTCTCTCCTGGGTGACTTTTCCTAGTTACCTTCTCTCTCTCTCTCTCTCTCTCTCTCTCTCTCTCTCTCTCTCTCTCTCTCTCTCTCTCTCTCTCTCTCTCTCTCTCTCTCTCTCTCTCCCATTGAGCATATAGAGTGCATACCCATAGCACCCCACACCCTTGATACCAGCTACTATCCCTCCTTTTATACCCGTTTGCAGTACTCACACTTTATTTTCGTTTTGGATCACAGTGGATTGGATCATACTGATGTATATGTTTTGTCTCATAGGCCGATTTTGGCCTCTAATAGACGTTAAAAAGTCTTTCTTTCTTTCTTTCTCTCTCTCTCTCTCTCTCTCTCTCTCTCTCTCTCTATGTGTCAGAGCTTTGTCAGACCCGTCAGAGCATCAGATCTGCTGCGTCAGACCTGTCTAAGCGTCAGAGCGTCAGACCCGTCAGAGCGTCAGAGTTGCGTCAGACTGTTCCATCAGATCTGTTGCGTCAGAACCGTCAGACTGCTGCGTCAGACCGGGATGAGACAGTGGCCTATGTCAGGGAGATTGACATGTGTACCGAACTCGGTTACAGATGGAGGAGGGAGTATCGTAGATTATATCATGGGACCCAGTGAGGCCACCCACCTATTCAGTTCCTTCACCATCCCACCTATACCCATTGGAGCAGATCACACATATCTTGCACTATCCCTCAAGGGGGACATTCACACACACACCCGTGACACATCCCCGACACACTACCATCCACTTCACACACGAGCTTGCTCACATATACTCAACCCGAGTTGAGGAAAGCCTTCTTTCGCTTCATCCTGACCCCCCACTACCTATACTTACCTCACATATAGCGTCCATCCTTCAAACATCCGCCATCGGTTCATTCCCACACACCACCTATTCTAGTCACACACCTCCCCGAGGGACCATGCCACAGAATCCTTGGTATGATGATGAGTGCAGGAGTCTCTACCGTCGACTACGAGCTCAGAGAGCATTGGGAGAGATCACAGAGATTGATGCTAGAAGACATATGAAGACTCTCACACGCCGAAAGAGACGGGCCTTCGAGGAGGCACATGAGCTTGAGCTATACCATTTACTTATGAGCAGGGATTGCACTGCTCCATGGCGCACACTACGAGAGCCACGACCGAACACACCTATTGGAGATCCACATATTTGGCACGAGTATGCTGAGAGACTATATGAGATACCTGGACAGCCTCCCATCCCCCAACCACCTGGACCATGCCCTACTCGTTCCTCTTTCTTCACAACAAAGATGATCCAGAGGGCCATTGAGCAGCTACAGCATGGGCGTTCGACTGACCACACGGGACTGCAAAGCGAGCATCTCATATACACTGCCCCCACTATAGCTCCATTGATTGCACATGTCTTCAATCGGGCTATAGGGGAGGGCTTCCCAGAGGAGTGGACGAGGAACATCATTGTACCCATTCACAAATCTGGGATACCTTGGACCTAGGGAACTACAGGACTATCATGATTGGTCACACCATGGCCAAGCTTTATGGGGCGGTTCTCAAGACAGAGCTCAGCTCATATGCAGAGATGGAAGGGCTACGAGCACATGGTCAGGCAAGGTTCTGACGGGCTTTCTCCACTATTGATCACATCTTCATTCTGCGTTGCCTCATTGACAGGGCAAAGATGCGGAAGAAGAGATTATATTGCTTCTTTGTGGATTTCCGCAAAGCCTTCGATACTGTGCCACGGGAGAAGCTTTTTCGGAGACTCCATAGCTTGGGGATACCATCAGAGATGATTTGGGCCATCTACACACTCTATGAGCGGGTGATTGGGAGGGTTCGATGCCCGAGGAGACTATCAGAGGCCATTGCTAGCACAGTGGGTGTTAAGCAAGGCTGCCCACTCTCTCCCACTCTCTTCGGGCTCTACATCGACGAGATTGAGGACTACATTCTCCGACCTGGAGGGGAGGGTGCAGACCTTGCAGGTACACAGGTCCACATTTTATTATATGCAGATGACATTGTATTGATTTCAGAGTCACCCGAGGGATTACAGCACCACCTAGATGCCCTCCGAGTTTTGCACACAGAGAGGCCTGACAGTAAACCTTGGCAAGACCAAGGTCATAATCTTCCACACCTCCCCCATGGTGAGGAATGGAGCAGGATTCACAGTTGGCAGTGGACAGATTGAGGTGGTCACTTCCTATGTCTACCTCGGAGTCACATTCACGAGCTTGCCCGGCCCCTTCCGCACGAGACAGGCAGCCACCGATAGACTCACACGAGGATATGCAGCCTTAGCCATGTTAGAGCGGAGATGTTGCCAGGCACACTTCCCGGAGCCCCGCACAAAGGGGTGGCTATTTGACACACTAGTCAGACCAGCTATGATGTATGCTTCGACAGTTTTGGGCACCAGGCCTCACAGTCACCCAGTGGAGTGCGATCGAGAGGCCACAAGTACGTATGATCTCGCGGCTATTTCACGGGAAAGAGTCAGTGCCACATGACATTATCAGGGCAGAGCTAGCTGCACCACCCATGGTAGTAGATGCACTATTCCAGACTATCTCCTTTATTCAGAGGGTGAGGGAGCTCCCTATAGAAAGACTCACACAGAGAGCTTTTGAGGCATCTATACAGATATCAAAGTCGGGATATGAGAGAGCTTGGTACACTCAAGTTAGAGCGTGGTTTGATAGTCATGGACTTGATATGGATAGATTTCCGCCTTTTCAGTATGACCCAGACTCACCTCACATCCACCTCTCACGTCATGAGAGGAATCTTGTGCTCAGGACCTTTGGAAGCTCTACATTAGTAAGACATGGCACACACCACACATGGGATCGAGACTATCACACTATCGAGACCAGTTCTTGGACATACTAGTGGATGGTTTCATCCAGCGACCACGCTACATGGATACCTACATGCCTCATAGCTCGAGGGTAGCTATTGGCCAGTTGAGGGTCTCATCATGTTTGCAGATGTAGCACATATGATGACATTAGAGATAGATACGAGACTTTGTTTACAGGGCAGCCAACCCTTCGAGAGATCATGGGCTCTAGAGATCAGCGACAGCTCGGGCGATTCTTACTAGAGATTCAGAGTCATAGAGATTCTCTCCTCTAGCCTACTGCAGCTGCCAGACACGAGGGAGACAGAGTCAGCTCACTAACTTCTTCATTGCATGACGTGCAGCAGCCCTCCCCCCCTTAGCTCACACATCGAGAGGGGTGACTCTTCAGCACGCTCAGACCTCTCGAGCTAGGAGACGAACCTGTGCTATAGGATATCGGGCCCTCAGACTTCACAAACACCAGATTGCAGACATCCAAGCTTGTGACCATCGCGCCATGGAGGAAAGACGATCCAGGATAATGGGAGATCCCATTGCAGCCATCAGGGCAGTCTTGACTCCACCTCCACCCATGTACCACATCTTACCAGTCTTGACTCCACCTCCACCCATGTACCACATCTTACACCTGCTCACTAGTACAGGATGGAGCTAGTTAGTCGTTCAGATGCATTATCATGCTTGTACTACCCTTTTGCATATAGGCTATAGATATAGCACTCCATTCACCATCCCCCCCCTCCCACTTTCATGGATATCTCTACACGCATACTACAGAGATCTATATCACCCTTGCCAGCTTTTTTTTCAGCACTTTTATCTTTTCCGATTGACAGAAGATACACCCATGTACATTGATTTGTCTCATAGGCCGAGTTCGGCCTCCTTATAGACGTAAAAACTCTCTTTCTCTCTCTCTCTCTCTCTCTCTCTCTCTCTCTCTCTGCGTCAGAGCTTTGTCAGACCCGTCAGAGCATCAGATCTGCTGCGTCAGACCTGTCGAAGCATCAGAGCGTCAGACCCGTCAGAGCGTCAGAGTTGTGTCAGACTGTTCCATCAGATCTGTTGCGTCAGAACCGTCAGACTGCTGCGTCAGACCGGGATGAGACAGTGGCCTATGTCAAGGAGATTGACATGTGTACGGAACTCGGTTACAGATGGAGGAGGGAGTATCGTAGATTATATCATGGGACCCAGTGAGACCACCCACCTATTCAGTTCCTTCACCATCCCACCTATACCCATTGGAGCAGATCACACATATCTTGCACTATCCCTCAAGGGGGACATTCACACACACACCCGTGACACATCCCCGACACACTACCATCCACTTCACACACGAGCTTGCTCACACAAGTACGTATGATCTCGCGGCTATTTCGCGGGAGAGAGTCAGTGCCACATGACATTATCAGGGCAGAGCTAGCTGCACCACCCATGGTAGTAGATGCACTATTCCATACTATCTCCTTTATTCAGAGGGTGAGGGAGCTCCCTATAGAAAGACTCACACAGAGAGCTTTTGAGGCATCTATACAGATATCAAAGTCGGGATATGAGAGAGCTTGGTACACTCAGGTTAGAGCGTGGTTTGATAGTCATGGACTTGATATGGATAGATTACCTCCTTTTCAGTATGACCCAGACTCACCTCTCTCTCTCTCTCTCTCTCTCTCTCTCTCTCTCTCTCTCTCTCTCTCTCTCTCTCTCTCTCTCTCTCTCTCTCTCTCTCTCTCTCTCTCTCTCTCTCTCTCTCTCTAAGGAGGTACTCAGACCACCACCGATATACCACATACTACATCCACCGCAAGCCCATCACCAGTAGCTAGGGTATTTTACTCACTCACATTATGGATCCCCCATGTATTAGGTGGCCATTATCTGCAGAGTCAGAGCCACGTCTCCCCAACCTTCTCCAGTTCTATATAGCTTTGTGTAGCGAGTACTTTTTATTTCATTTCGTTTTCTACACAAGGTTACTACACTTGTACATGGTTTTGTCTCATAGGCCAAGTTTGGCCTCCAGAAGACGTTAATATGACTTTCTTTCTTTCTTTCTTTCTTTTCTCTCTCTTTCTCTCTCCCCCCTCTCCCTCCCCCCTCCCTCCCCCCCCCCCCCCCCCCCCCCCCCCCCCCCCTCCCTCCCTCTCCCCTCCCTCCCTCTCCCCTCCCTCCCTCCCTCCCTCCCTCCCCCCCCCCCCCCCCCCCCGACGGCCCTCCCTCCCTCCTGCCATCCCTCCCTCCCCACCCCCCCTTTTTTGTCCCTCCCTCCGCCCCCCTTTTTCTCCCTCCCTCCCTCCCTCCTCCCCAAAGTAGAAGGCAGAAGCATATTCACCGACTTTGTCCCCAATGCCAAAATCCCGAAGTAAATGTATGTGACCTTATAAAGAATATCAATGGGCAACCAATCTCAATGCCCGTGACAAAGGAACTGGTGTGGTGAGGGACTCTACAGCCTCGGAGATGATCCTGGTGTACTACGAGAATTTCACTCAATAGACTGCCATGTCTGCCAGATACTTGAAAGGGAATGTCATATCCTGTCAGCTTTCAGCCAGAGGGATCTCCCCTCTCAACTCTGACCATATGTTGATGCAATCTATCAAACCAATTGGTATTAGATGTACTTTCAATTCAAATCATCATCTTGTAGATCTTTACTAGAAAACTCTGATTGTCATGGATCATTGAGAATAACATGTGAACTAACAATTAGTTGATCTCTATACCAAAAGATATCACAATTTCTTTGATTGATTCAAGTATAATCTACTGGCTATATGTCAAAAAGGTACTCAGCCTTGACTAAATGAAGTTAGATTCATGTTGGTAACAAAAGTAACCCATGAACTTATGAAAAGTAGCATTGGTTATGAGTAGAATCATTTTTTAGCTTCTAGGATTGATGATTGCCAATCCAAATATTCAAAGAGTAAATGAATTTGCAAATCTCAATAATTCAATTTCTGCTGATTATAGGTGAAGAAAATTACCTGTGAGGATGAATCTCTTGAGAAATGACTACCACATGTTTGCGTGCTGTGAGTTTGTTTGCTTTCAAGTTCCTTGGATCTAGCATGTAAGAAAAAAACCATTATTGCGACTCGTGAGAGAGATATTAGGATCAACACTACAGATCTCTTATTAATACCAAAAATAAAAGACCTTTTCTTCTTAAGGTCATCTTAGGAGGAAGGGGTATTGATTCTCTTGCAGTGTGCTTTCCACAGCATGATATATAAAAGTTTTCTTAGTATGTACCCATAATACCTTAAGAATAATGTGTCTTCATCAAATTGATGTTCTTGTTGTATGTGTGTTGTAGTCTGGGTGCCAAACTCCTGTCGTAATGGTCTCTTGTTTACAAGCTCCAGGACCTGCATATAATGATAAAACCCATTACATAGATGGAACCAGAAAAACAACAGCAAGTATTGACATAATCTATGCTTAAAGAAGGCTGAAATTTCAAAGAGCATGGCTTCAAATAGCTTCCTATTATAAACATCATGAGAACTAGGAAAAAATACATCAAGAATCATAACACACTACACAGCATGTAAACTTAAGGTCAAAAGCAGCACATGCTACCGAAATCAACACCAACATCTATACACCAAAAGAAATGTGGACCCCACAAAAGGTCCTCCATGAAGGTATGGCTTATTGTAGGTTCTTTCCATCTTGACCATTATGATTGCTAAATGTGGATATTCATATCTTTGGAAGTTTCTGACTAAAATAGAAGCTTACATTTTTTATCCCTTTAACTTGTCAAAATATCAGCCACTGGACCAAGAGTAAGCATTAATTTTGCTTCCAAGCAAGAACTCACCCATTGATGCACATAATCTATGCCAATGATCACAAAACATGAGCTTTTGGTTTCAGAACTTGGATCTTTTTGTCTTAGCCCTTATAACAGAAATCCTACTCGATTTCAGCTACTAATATCAAAGACGATCAGAAATGCCTTCTCAGCCAATGGATTTCTATAATTGAGGTCCTTGATCAGCATTTCTCTACTGATTTGCACACCTAGATCCTGTAAAAGGGTGTCTTTCTTCTCAATTCCTAATCTCCTTGAGTTTTATGGTCCAATTTGCATCCAAGCGGAGATTCATCACTAATTTGTTGTTAATTTTAACTATTTTTTCACAGTTCTTGGAAGAGAGGTACCTACAAGGCTTATCTCTGAGCTCAAACTTTCCTTGATGAAAGGTTGTATTAACAATGATGCAGCATAGTTATGCCTTTATAGTCGTTAATTTATGCTCCTTCGGAATGAAATAAATTATTAACCACATACATCAAAGGAAATAGAGTATGAAGAGGCATCTAGTTACCTAACCTTTATGTGATTCTTTTAGCTTTGAAAACTCATTTTCTTGGTTATTCGATGTTGAAGACAAAATAAAACTAGAAAAGGAACCACAAGGAGAAAGAAATTAATAATGAGAGGAGATATTTATTATGCACTGAAAAGGTTTTTGTGCTCACTTGTTCCAGTATCAGTCAACGTTCATGTATCTATCACTCATCTTTTCGGATCTCATAATGTGCTTTTTATAGACCCTTTGTTTTACTATTTATGTAAAGATATATAGTTAATATAGGGGCATTCATATACTTAGGCACGTGATAGATGGCACCAAGGGTTGGGCGCTTCTCCATTGCATCGCTGAAGGAGTAAATAAAGAACAATTTCGAATCTGATAAGAATCATCCTCAGAAAAAGAGCATCCAAAGTGACTCTCTACTATATGACCAGAAAACGGGAAACACTATGATCCAAACCTATTCACACAAATGGGTGTCGATCTAAACAAAATGAAATGGTCATTTCACTTTGAGTAAAATGCCATTTTTTTTCCTTTTTTTCATTTCATATGCTCACCTCATGAGTGCTTATATAATCTCGTGTTCGTGCACTTTAAGGCAATCTTAGCCATGGCCCCATGCTCAACACTTGAGACTTCAATGTTTATTGCCTCATGCTTATGCCCTTGTTCAATAAATCTTGCCCATGCTCACCTCTTGAGACTTGATCCCTAAGCCCTTAAGACTTTCAAGCTTTCAACTTGTTAGTTCTTTCCTCATCATCTCTTGCGTCTCTTCCAATCATGATCATCAATAGATGATCCCTAATATAGCTATGCCCCGAGATTATCAATAACTTGAAGAAGAATAGTTCAAAAAAGAAGAGATTTAGATTTCGTAGCTTGGAAAATAATGGAAATGTTACTTGCATGAAAGGCCATCTTGGTCATGTACCTTACAAAGACGTGACTAAGAGGAAGTTTCTCAAATGACATAAAAGAATAACTTCAAACAATAGAAAAACAATTGTTTAGCTATTTCTAAGATTAAAGAGTGAATAGATGCACTGATTAAGACTCCAGTAAAAATGAAGGTTAACTAAGTCGAATCAGTTTCAAGATAAGTAGATTTAATTCAGATAGAACAACTTCACAAGCCTTAGGTACATATTTGAATTCAAAAAAGAACCCCACCACATGTTAGCCCTCACAAAGAGAATCACCAGCACAGGTAGTTAAGGCAAGTTTACAAAAGTAGCCAAGGAATTGGTCATTCAAGAGGTAATATGATTGTTTATAAAGTGTGGAATAGTTTGTTATCTAACGACATCCAAGCATCAGAAGAGGACAATGCAAGTCATGAATTTTACATGGATGTGTGGAAGATCTTTCACATTAGACCTCATGAAAAAAAGAGATGCACACACACACATGCAAACATAACACACAAAAAAGGTGGCCTCGGCACTTTCGATTTTCTTATGCACATGCATGCTAGACCATGTACATTCATCAATAAGGTTTTCAAAGCTCAACAATGATGGCCATCTAATCTTTGTATGATACTACAAGATGGAATAATCAACTAAAGGGAATTGGAAATATGATATGGGGACCAAGATCTTCTCTCATGCACCCTTCAGGTTATATTCAAGGATAGCCACCATGCTCAAAAAATCATGGAAGAAGCTGAATCCACACTTTACTTGGAATAGAGGGGGCTTATCTATGACTAATTCCATGCAAATGGAATCACCATTTTGGACGTTACTTCCAGATCCACCAGCTACTCTAAGCCTCAGCTTGCATGTGACAAACGAAGGATTCAATCCTTGCACGATTGCTTCGATGACATATCCTTCGCTTTCATCCTTACAAGCTAAACGAAGATATCATCTTGGTCCTACATAAAGAGCTGTCCGGTTGAGGCTTCAGCAAGAATATCAAGACATTGCCATGCCACTTACCCATCGTTTTCTTTTTACAAAGAGTCAAACCCTTGGTTCTAAGGTTTTCAAAGCATAAGCTCATTTTTGAGCTCCAATCTGTTGTTGCCTCTGTATCAGCATGCATTTTAAATCAACTAAGGTTTTGGATCCTATGATTCATTCCCCGATCAAGTAATAGTACGATTTTCAAGATGACAAACACATTCCAAAATATTGTACCTCCATCCCTGCTTAGGGAACAAAAATTCCTCAACTGTCATCCTTTCGGAATAAGCTCCTCCCAAAGTCGAAATTATCATCCACACTAATTTTTTGTGGGCTGTATTTGAAGCTTTGTATCTATTGTGCAACCTCACGTTATTATGTATGTATGTATGTACGCATGTGTGTACACACACACATACACACACGTATATGTATATGTAAAGAGGGGGGAGGGGGGAGAGAGAGAGAGAGGGAGAGAGAGAGAGAGAGAGAGAGAGAGAGAGAGAGAGAGAGAGAGAGAGATGGAAAAGAAACAGTCATGCTATGTGACAGCCATTGACTGTTACAGGTTTGTATATTCACATTTAGTTGTTATCATCATCTACGAATTTAGTACTTCTATCAATCTTAGAGACTTATTACCTATTTGCACTTTGTTGTGTGTAAATAGAGTCTATCTCTACTCTTCCTCTTGTTGGGGGATAAATCAACACCCTTATGCATGTGTAGATCAATTTGTTGATATATGGCTCAATGCGGTGTGTCCTCTTAAGTGCAATATGCACTATGGGTTGCAATTTGAAGACTCAACAAGAAAAAATATTACACATACAGTGACAGATAATGATAGTGGAAAAAGATGTTGAAATTATGAGTATACACAGCTCACAATGATACTAGGGCTTGAAGACCGCTCTCCAAAAGTGGCTAGTAAACTTCCTATCCCAATCAGAAACTATGTCTAAAGGAAGACCATATAACCTGTATAGGTTCTCTACAAAGAGTCTAGCCAACTTTGATGTCTTCACTGTAGTACGTGTCGAAATAAACCTAGCCATTTTGGTTAACCTATCCCCAACTACCCAGACCGAGTCGTGCCCTCTTTGTGTCTTAGGTAATCCGACTATAAAGTCCATGGAGATACTCTCCCACTTCCGATTAGGAATATCCAATGGGTGGAGTAGTCCTCCGATCCTCAATCTCTCAGCTTTGTTGACATGGCATTTAGTGCATTTAAGCACATACTCTAGGACGTCCTTATGAAGTCAAGGCCAATAAAACTGCCTCTTAACAAGATCATAAGTCTTGTTAATTCCTGGGTGTCCGGCACTAGGTGTGTCATGACACTCATACAGAATATGCCGTCTCATCTCAATATCTCTAGGGACACACACCTTACCGTTATATAACAGATATACATCATGGACATTGTAATTCTTCCACTTGAATCCTTCTTGAGTACCCGTCAATACTCCATCCTCAGTGGAAACCTATATATCATGATCCCCATTCTCTATGGCTTCCCAAATCTCGGAATATGCAAAATCAAGCCTACATTTTCCTCTAATGGACTCAAGTAGCTCACTAGTGATCTGAGTAGCACTCAGTCCATTGAGCATAGGCATGCGGCTACGTGAATCAGCCACTACATTAAACTGTCCCTTCCTATACCTAAGCTCATAATCAAACTCTTGAAGGGTCTCTGCCCATCGGGCCTTACGACCTATAAGGTCTGTTTGATTAGAGAGCCACTTAATGCTCTCTTGATCAAACACTATCGTGACTTTGGCATCATATAAATAATGACGCCACTTCTTCAAAGCATGGACTATTGTATACAACTCCTCATAGACGGAGTAATTCTTATGAGCCGGTTCTGTTTTCTTACTCTCAAAAGCTATTGGCAGACCATCCTGAACTAGAACCGCTGCTATGGCAAAGTAACTCGCATCAGTCTCAACCACAAATGGTTTGTTGGGATCTGCTATATGTAAAAGTGGAGCTGTAGCAATTGCTACTTTCAACTTCTCCATACTTTGCTTCTGTCCGTCTCCCCAATGAAAGGCTTTCCCTTTCCCTTTAAGTTGTTCCGTCATCGGGACAGCAATCTTGGCATAGTTCTTAATGAATCTTCGATAGAAACCTGATAAAGCTAGGAAGATCTGAAGCTCTTCTAGGTTTCTTGGATGTGGCCATTCCATAATAGCCCTTACTTTTTCAGGATCCATCTGGATCCCATCCTGGGAGACTATATGCCCAAGGTATCTAACCTCTATCTTGAAAAATTCACAGTTTGATTCCTTAGCAAAGAGTGAATTTTCCCTTAGCACTTGAAATACCTTCCTCAAGTGTTCCAAGTGCTCCTCTTCTGATGCACTATAGATCAGAATGTCATCTAGGAAGTCTATTACAAAGTGTCCTAGATAAGGCCGTAAAACACTATTCATGAGTTTCATGAAAGTGGAAGGAGCATTGGTGAGAGCAAAAGGCATCACTAAAAACTCATAGTGCCCATATCTAGTCCTAAATGCAGTCTTAGGGACATCCTCTGCCCTAATCCTGATCTCATGATATCCTGATCTAAGGTCAAGCTTGGTAAAATACCTAGCTTGATGTATCTGATCAAATAGGTCTTCCAATCTAGGCATTGGAAACCTATTTTTGATAGTTACCTTATTAAGTGCTCTATAGTCTATACATAATCTCATAGAGCCATCTTTCTTTTTAACTAGGAGCATTGGTGATGCCCAAGGTGAGTTACTAGGTTTAATGAAGCCCTTATCTAAATAATCCTGCAATTGCTTCTCAACCTCTTCATGCTGAGAAACACTAAGCCCATAAGGTGGCCTGCAAATAGGGTTAATGTTAGTAACAACCTCTATGGCATGGGCAATGCCCCCTCTCTCAGGTGGTAACCCTCTAGGTAAGTCAGTAAGAAAAACATCCCTATACTCAAACATAAGATCCTTAAAACTTTTAACCACACACTCTTGCAAAAAAGAATAGTAGAAGGTCCTGTCCATATTTACATTCCTAGCATGAAAATATACATCAGATGAGCTGTCTGTACAATGCTCCATATCAAGGCTATACAATAAAAACATGTCCTATACATGCTCAGAATAACAAAGACTATACAACTCTAGTGATGAAATGAGAGGTGCACTAGGTACATCTCTCTCTCCCTGAATACAAGCTTTACTTCCATTCTTTTCAAATTCAAGTGTGTTGTTTTGATAGCTTCGTTTAAGTGTGTCTCCCAACCCAATAGCCACTCTCTTCCTAAGACTAGGTCTGTCCTCTCCATATTTATAATTTGGAAGTCCATATAATCTGTATAGTTTTGCATCTTGACTTCCAAATTGGATACCATAGTATCCCATATCCTCTTATCTTGCCCTTGCATCATAGATACAATGTATTTATGTGCACTAGGGTGCTGGGGAATCTTTAATTTCTTGACCAAAGCATAGTTTATAAAATTATGAGTGGCAGAGTCATCTATCATGACCCGCACCCTGGTCCCGTATACACTACCATGTAGCTTAACTAAGTCATGTGATCCAAACTGCGGTGACCACAATGACCGAGTCAAACAACAGGTGTGCTCTATATCCTCGTGCATTACCTCCACTCCCTTGCAGCTAGAGATGCCATGAATAGGAAGGATCTAGAGATTCCATGAATAGGAAGGATCTGCACTAGGTGGACCGCCTTTTTTCCCTTTTCAGGGGCCGTACTAGACTCTGGTCCCTTCTTTTTTTCTTCCCCCTTCTTGAGTGGACAGTTCCACTGTGAATGCTAGGAGACAGGCACCTAAAACACAGTTTCTCTCTTTTGGCCCTCTCAAAATGATTTGTGGATAACCTAGGCCCTTGTGGTCTTTGTTTTTTCATTAAACTTTGTTTTTCCCGAAAGGCAATTTCTTCTTGAATTTAGTCGTACTAAGAGGCTTGAGAGGCTGATCCGTATCCATATGAGTATACTAAGGACGGTTATGGTCCTCATAGATCTGTGCATACTTGATCGCCTCCTCAAACGTCTTAGGCGCATTCCTTCTGACTTTCCTCTTTATGGCTTTATCTAAGCCCCTAACAAACCCTCTAGATTTCTGGAAATCATCTAAGCCTTTAAGTTTCAAAATGATCTCTCTATAGTGGGATAGGTAAACTAAAAGAGGCCTATCTCTCTGTGTAATCCTATCCCACTCATCCCAATTCCTCTCCTCCTCATTCTTAGGAAGAAACTCTTTTAGAAAAAGAGTCTCAAACTGAGTCCAATCAGTAGGGATAGAGTTCGCCTCCTTAAGACTCATCCACCACTTATAAGCACGCGGGCCGAGGGAGAGACTCGCCTCTAGCACACGGTACTCTGGTGGGGTGCCCTTCAATTGATGCAAATCATGCCACTTTTGTAATAAAGTGTAGATTGCATCCTTGTTCCTGTCTCGGTCATCCCCCGTAAAGGTAGGTGGCTTCAAGTCTTTCAGGAGGGGAGCTTCCCTAGAGCTCTCTCCTTTGTGCTTACTATGAAGGGAGGTATCTTTCCTAGTGAGTTCCAAAGGAATAGAAGGGGTCTCTCTTTCCTTGAGACTTAAGCTTTTGTATGAGAGATGTGATGCTACCAAGATCTCTCTCCAATTTAAGGGTTTATTCTTTCAAATCTACGAATTGGTCATGAGTGACAAACTCATCTAAAAGTTCCTCATATGTATACTCTTCTTGTTGAGGCTCTTTCTCTTCTAAGTTCTCTTCTATTTCTTGCCCTAATTTTACTTCTTCCATTCTAGAATCAGGATCCTCTAGTTTCTCTTTAGATGGAGAAGTGGTTTCAACTACTTGTTTGCCTTTAGATTCCATGTTTTTCTTCCCTTCCCCCATTTACTAACTAGAGTATATGAAAATGAATTTAAGTAAAGCTCAAATATGCAAGAAGAAGAGAAATATATCACAAGAGCACTTCCCTGTTACAAAGTAAAGCTGCGGAAGCGATATCCAAGTGATCCTTGAAGCTTTAGGTCGCTGATTTTGAATCCTTGCTGGCCCAAACAAAAATTGGAAATGTCCAGTTGGTCCTGCGAGGTTTAAACACCAAAACCCATCCAAAACAATGCCAAAAGCACGTGGGAATAGCCCCAACCGGGCAAACTAAGTAAAAGTGAGCAACTTTTGAGATTTAACAATCCTCGCCAATCCAAGAGGTGTAGCACAGCACCTGTACTTCAAAAATTTGAGACTATCCCAGGTGAAAAAAGTGAATTTGGACACCGGATGGCGAAAAACTAGGCCCGGGAGTGGTCGCCTAGTTCCTGCTGAAGCGCTGCAGAGAGATTTTGGTGGGGCAAATCTCGTCCAAATCCAACATCAATGGTTTTTAAACGAAGCTTAGGAGTGTAGCTTCGAAACGTGACCAAGATTTTTGAAATCCGATATCGTATGAGCAAGCTATGGTGCGGAGAAACCGGGTAGGTCAAGAGTAGGAATTGAAAATGCTAATCTTCTTGGAATAGTGACTTTGAGAAGCTCAAAACTGAGGAACTGAAGTTTTTCAAGAAGATCCCATGACCCATACTTGTCCATAGCCCATTATACATAGGTGCATCATAATAATCGAATTTTAACTTGATTGTACCTCTTGTCTTCTCAAATGGTCTTCTCTATGGGCTTCAGAAATCGACGACAAAGAGAGGAGTTATCCCACATAAGGAGTTGCTGCTGAAACCGCATGGGTATATAGAGTAGGTAAGAGGGCTCATTCTCTCATCCAAGAGGAGGGATGGAGAAGAGTGCAGCTGGTGGTGATGCTCTCACGAGCGCTCGCTCAGTTCACACCCAACGCTGTCCTTCACGCGGTCGTCCGTCCTTCAACGCCGTCGCGCACCACTGGCTCTGATACCAAATCTTGAGTCCACTCTCAATGAAGTCCTTCATTTTAAAAAGGATGCCTGCACAATTCCCAAGATGAAGAAGTGCCAACGAGTTCTTAGGAGTTCTTTTCACGGAGATCGAAGTCTTGATTTTTTCCGCCCAGCCGCGTGGGGCTCTATATCTACACTCTCTCTCTTTCATACCCAATATGGGTAATGATAAAAGCTCCTCACATGAGTGCCACTTGGCACTCATGTGAGTATCATACTCATTATGAGTAAGGGGAGGGTCTCACCTCTAAGACCTACTCATATATGATACTCCATATAACAATAGCCAACCACTCCTTGCCCACTATCACTCACAGTGCCAAGTTAGCTGATCCCTATTCTACCTAAAGAAGTACTAGTGGTAAGCTAAGAGCTCTACACACACACAAAACACACAAAATGGAGTGCAATGCTTCAGTTGTGCATTCCCTCCTCTAGTGTCTCTCTTAGCTTGTCCTTTCTTTGATGGAGAGTTCTTGTACAGTTTTTTTGGTGTGGTAAGAGTTGGCTGGTAGCAAAAGGGACAAACTTAGTTTCTTCCCTTTGAAGGCTCATTAACAATTCTGGCACTCTAGAAACTTCCCTCTTGGTCCACTTTTTCCTCCAGTGTCTCCATCTTCCAAATTCTGATATGGTTTCCCCCTCCTCCATTTGGCACCCTCCACTCTCCATGAATGGCGTGCAAGTGGCTCAAAATTTAGTCCATATACAAGGTCCTGGCAAATTTAGTCGTGTAGATTAAATTTAAGTAATTAGAAGTAGACCCTTTTTTTAATAAACGAATTTACAAAAAATGGGAAACTTTTGAAATAAGTTGACTAAATTTGTAAAAAAGGGCAATTTTTGAAATGACTCGACTAAGTTTATAAAAATGGTCAACTTGGAAAAATTGGGAGATAGGCAGCAAAGCTTGGGAAACTAGGCGACTGAAAAATAGGCAACTCGAAATTGGTCAACTTTAAAAACGGGAAATTAGGCCGTTGAGGAAATTAGACAACTTAGGCAATCGGGAGTTTGGTCAACTTAAGAAATGAGAAATTAGGCAACTAGGAAATTAGGGAGTTTTCTGCATCCTTTCTCCTTGATGCTCTGGATCCTCTTAGTTTTCTCCATCTTATTCCTCTTACTTCTTCTTCCGATCTTGCTCGAATTTAAGGTAACTTTTCTTGTCCTATGCCTCTTCTGCATGAAATACATTATTTAAGGGGCATACCAAAGCACCTCGCTATAGGTTGCCTACCACTTAGACGTTCTCCGTTGTCAGAGAGAAATAAAGTACCTTCTTCTCTTTCTTTTTTCCTCCTCCTTCTTCTTCTTCTTCTTTTTTTCCCCCCTATTTCTTCTCCTTTTTCTTTTTCTTTTCCTATTTCTTCTTCTTCATCTGTTTTTTTCTCCTTAGCTGCAAGATAATAATAATATGGAAAAAAATAATAGATGCTTGCAAGTTGTCAAAACTAAAATGCGACACATGCTTCTTACAAGAGGAAGTAACTGGAACAAACGATTTTCAATACAAAAGTAGATAAGAACATCTAATGCTACCCTTTTCCATTACCAACTACGGTGCATTTGGGGCTGCCATAAAGAGATTTTTTGCCTTGTCATGAATGTCCTTGTAGAACAGAGCTTCCTTCTTGAACTTTTCATTTTCTTCTTCGAGTTCCTTGTTGTTATGCTCTAGTTGCTTGTTACGCTCATCAATTTCTGCAATCTTTCTTTGAAGCTGAATGACTTGATGGTATGCCACTCCAGTGAATGAAGAGATTTCTTTGTGATACTCATTGATTTCTGTGAGGTACTATGACGTGTTTCTTGCATGAATGTTAGCTATGTGAATGTTTTCCAATGTTGGAAGTGCATAAGGATATCCAATGGGTGCATAAGTGGAAGAAGAGGGTGCCATTGGAGGCATGCTAGAATGCATGGGTTGGGTTGGTGTGAAATGAATGTGTGAGCATGATGGTCTTTGGGCAAGCTCGAATGCATCTACTTCGACGTCATGATTAGTCTTATTGTCTTAAAACTAAGGTAAGTTCTAAGAGTGCATAAAGGAAAGGACTATGATACTAATTGCTTCTACTTCAATGTATTCAGTTTGTATAGTAGGGATCCAATATCTTACCGTGATTCTTGGTAAGGTTTGTGATGAGAACGGTTTACCAAAGGGATTTGTTCCCCATTCAAAGTCGAGAGGGGTACCGTTCCTTGAGGAAAGATCTCTTTTACCTTGTAAGGGCCAGTCCACCCAATGGATAATTTCTTTTCTTTTTTGTTATACAGACTTGGTTGGTGTAGTAGGACGAGAGATCCATCTTTGATTTCCGTCTTCCACAAGTTTGTATCATGCCATGCTTTCCTATTCATCTGATTTTTCTCGAGAGTCGAATTTGCAATTATCCACCTTTTCTCTAATTGTTGTAATTTGTTCATATTCATGTTACTTATGACTTGAAAGTTATCAATCCTTGCACCTCATACTCTGCTTGATCCCTTTAGAAATTCTAATGGAGCTACTACCTCAAGACCATATACCAATTGGAAGGAAGTGTGTTTTGTAGTTACCTTGAAAGTTGTCCTGTATGTCCATACCACACCTACATAGGTGGTGCTCCATGTCAAGGGATGGAGATAAATGTTTTCATACAAGAAAGTAGCTACCGTGTGAAAGTACAATTTTTGTTACCAAAACTTCTTCCCCTTTGGTGGCGTAGTGAGTGGCCACCAACAAGTACTTCACATTTCATGGCAAAGAGCTTGGATAGATTGGCCCCACAAAATCTACATCCCCATTTTTCAAATGGTCTCCATGATAAAGAAATTTGCAATGGTTGGTTGTTGAGCTTACTTGGTTTTGAGGCACAACATTTGCAAGTGTAACACATCTTTGCATGTTGTGTTGCATCCCAAAAAAGATAAGGCCACCATAATCCTCCATGTAAGACTCGATGCGTTATTATGTGCCCTAGATAATGGCATGTAGGAGTTCCTCCATGGGCTTCTTCTAGTAGTTGTTGTACTTCATGTGGCAGGACACATCTCCTATACATCCCACCATGTCCAACTCGAAAAAGAGTATTTTGAATAATTGAAAAATTCTTACTTTTGAGCAACAATCTTCTCCGTTCCAATGGTATGAGATTAGATGGAGAGGTTCCCGTGGTTAACAAATGATGAATGTTCTAGTACCAAGTAGAATAAGTGCTTACTTGGAATAAAGATTGATCTGGAAGGTTGTCTTCTATGCCCATATCCGGTACAGGTTGTCCTTTAATCCTTGAGAGGTGATCTTCCATCATGTGGTGCTTCCCAAATGTTGAACTAGTTCGAAGTTGAATTCTTGGAATAAGACTAGCCACCCCACATTCTTTCGTAGATGTTTTGACTTGTTTAGCAAATATTTGATAGCTTCATGATCGGTGATGACGGTGAAGTGAATTCCCCATAAATAATGACGAAACTTCTTGAGAGCAAAACCAATAGCAAGTGCCTTTCTTTCAGTAGTATTATTGTTGCGTTCTTCTTTAGTTAAATATTTGCTAGCATAGTAAATGGGTCCATCAAGTTTATGTTCTTTGCTAAGTTGTGTGAGTATGGCTCCTACCGCTGCAGAACTTGCATCCACATGTACATGGAAGGTAGAATTCCAATCTTGTACTACTAAAATAGGTGCAGTAATGAGTTTGGCTTTTAGAAGAGTAAATGCATTGTCTTCTACTTTAGTCCATTGAAAGGGTACTGTTTTGCTAACGAGCCTAGAGAGGGATTTTGTTATCTAAGCATACATTTTTATGAACTTTCGGTGATGGCCATGTCCTAAGAAATTATGAATTTCTTTGGAATTAATTGGTTTAATCATATGTAATATTGCTATGATCCAGAGCCATACCTTTTGCTGAGACGATATGACCTAGAAGTGTCCCTTTAGTCACCAAAAGTGACATTTATTTGGATTGAGCTTTAGTCTGGCCTCTCTGTAAGCACTAAACACCTGTTCCAATTGACAAAGATGATCACTGAAGCTTTCCATAGGAGTAGAATATCCTATGCCTGAAAAGGCGAAGAAGTCATCCATAAATCTCAAGAATTTTGGCGACAATGATCAGAAGATTGAGTGGACCACTCGATTGAAAGAAGAAGGAGCATTGCATAATCCAAAAGCCATTTTTGTATATACATACATACCCCAAGGTATTACAAATGTAGTTTCTGCTCAGTCCTTCCTATGGATGAATGCTTGTTTATACCAGCTAATCCATCCGTGAAACTATATAAGACATGTCAAGCCACATCTTCCAAAACTTGTTCTGAAAATGGAGTTGGAAACCCATATGGAACCGTAACCTTGTTGAGAGCCTTAAGATCGACACAAACACGAATCTTGTTGGATTTCTTCTTTTGGACTACAACCATTGATGATAACCATTCTCAATGCTCCATTGAACAATGATCCTTGCTTCCTCTAGCTTTTCTATTTCCTTTTTTACCACTTCTGTATACTTTGGATTAAGAAGATAAATCCTTCTTCTTATTGGTTTAGCATCGTTAATCAAAAGAATAAAATGCTCTGCAATATGGATAAGAATTCCTTTTAAGTCATGGTAACTCCATGCAAACACATCTTTGAAATTTTGCATGTAAGCGGTTACATGTTGGTTGAGTTTCCTTACAAGTTGCGATACCATGGTTGATTCTTCATTTTGGTCCTCGAAAATGCGTGCCAGATAGGTCGGAGATTCATCTACGTTGACCTTTGATTCCTTTTCTGCGTCCATAAAGGTGAAAGCTCTCTTGTCCACTGTATGTCAGATGGTACAGGTAAGTCGTTTGCTACTGTTTCCTCTTTTCCTTTGGGTCAAATCTTTCGAAGCTCCTTTCTTTCCCCTCCTTAAGTTCATGACAGGTTCTCCAAGCCTAATATATAGAATAGTGAAAGAATGAGCATTACCTCCATGAGAACCTCTTTGGTCTAAATGTACTTGCTTCTGTACCTGACTTGGTAGGTTAACCCAAATGGTATCATTCCCCCAATCATGCATGGTTTGGATGTGCCTTAGCCATGGCCTCCCTATGAGTAGAGGAAAACCTTTGTTGACCTACAATAGATTTAGCACCACAAAATCTAAAGAGAAGGTCACACCGTCCATCTCAACATGTAATTTTTCTAAAATACCCAGAGGTTTAACCCGGATTTGGTCAGCCAAGGTAATTGTGAACTTTGCTTCACCTGAAAGTTGGAGTCCTAGTATTTTGAGGGTAAAATCTGGCAAGAGATTTATGATTGAACCTCCATCTATGATTACTCCATTTATAATTCTTCCATATATAATGACTGATAGACATGGAATCCTCAAGTCAGTTAGAGAGTTTGTTGATACCTCTGTGAAGTTATCTGTAATTGCATCTTTCATCAGATCCGTTGGAGTATGCCCGCCACTTATTGTAAGCATTGTTGGAGGAGACAATGTTTCTATGATCCCTATGACTTCACCTCTAAATCTTTGATCCAATCTTAATAGATCATACAACGATACCTGCTGAAAAGTGTTCTTTAGTATCTCCCCAATTTCGATGATGGATGGTGTTGGCAAAGGTAGAGGAGGTTCATTAGTTGAATGTAGTTCCTTCATTGTCTCTTCAAAAACCTTGTCTATTTCCTGCAAGACTTTAGAATTTTTCATACATGAGTCTTTTTCTTGCAAGATCCTTGCCTCTGCTTTCTTTCTCTGAGCTCTAGTCTACACTCCTGGTTCTTGATCCATTTCTTGCAATGAAACCAATTTAGCTTTGTGCGCTGAAAGATGGGTTGGCATTGAGTTCTTGATTTTCTTCTTCTCTTTGTTGCAAAAGAGGTTTAAACTCTGGAGCATAACTTCGGGTTACCTTTTTTGGACCATAGTTGTGCAGGGGAACAACTCCATGAAGTTGCCCAGGATCACTTAATGGGGTGGCTTGAATTTGGCTATTCTGGGGAAATGGGTCAACTTCAAAAAGTTGACCATTTTTTGGTAGACGCTCCTCATCCATAGGATAAACTTCATTAACTAGACCATTTTTTTAAACTTGGGCAGTTTCAAGTGGCCCACTTTCCAAAATTGGTTCAGTTTATAAACGTGACCATTTTTAAAAAATTGGTCAACTTTTTTATTCACTTGCCCAATTTTCGAGCTGACTTCATTCACATGACCATTTTTCAAAAATAGGTCAACTATATGAACTTGACGATTGTTTAAAATGGGTGAGCTTCATTAGCTTGGCAAAATCGTCCAAATTGCCCAAGAGCATCAGAGTTACTACTCGGGTCATTTTTATGAGATAAGCTAACAGAGTCTCGAGAATGTACAGGAGAAGATTGTATAATATTTGAATAGTTCTAAGTATTGCTCTCTTCTCTCTCACTTGAATGGATTGCTTGCTACTTCCCCTTAGTGACTAAGATAACATTGACTTGGTAGGATGGAGCTGAACCACTTGTAGAAGCCTTCTGCTTTGGACAGTCCTTCGAATAATGATCCATTGTATCCGGGTAATACCTACAAGGTGGAGACACTTCTAAGAGGGAGCATTTTCCTTGAAAGTGCCCATATTCGCCACATCTATAGCACACTATAGGACGAACTAGTCTTCTAAATGGAGGTTTCCTTCCATTAGAAGAGTTTACCAGAGTGGTGGTATACATGCTTTCCACTTGAAATCTCGGATTTGGTAATAGAGGCTGATTTACAGGTACACTTGGTGATGTCAAGTTGGGTTGCATGACCTTGTTAAAATAGCAATCCCTTGATTCGTGACCTGGTTTTCCATAGAATTGACACACCTATCTCTCCTGACAATCTTGAGAAGAATGTCCTCATTTTTTGCATGCAGTACACCAAACAGATGTTTTTACCTCTTTGTGTGTTTTAAGCTCCTCCAATTCTTGTCACAAATGAACTAGAGCTTCATCCCTTGCCAAGCATCCTTTCCTCTTGCAAGGCTTTCTGTAACTTCAATGCTTCTAGCTTTCTTAATTGTGTGAGAGGATCAGATGTGAATTCATCCATACCTTCATGTTCTTTGAACTGTTTTCTTGCTGCTTCGATCCTTGAGGATGCAACTTCAAACTCTTCCAACGATGCATCAACTTATCGTAACTCTCTAAGCTTTTGTTGAGAAGTTTTTGGTAAAGCCCTCTCTACCTATTCCTTGACTAGAAAATCGCAGGATTGTCAGGAAGTCGAGAAACTAAAGACTTTATCTTTGTCATCAATTCAGAGAATGCCTCTCCCTTTTGTAGTTTAAGATTTTCCAATTGATCAAGGGTGCGTTCTATGGAGTTACCTCGTGTAAACATACTTGTGAAGGCGGTTTTAAGAGCTTCCCAAGAGGTGAAGTGTCCATCATATTAATTGTACCATCAATATGCGAGCCCTTCAAGAGTGGTTGGAAACAAGGCAAGGAAAGCATCTTCTCACTTATGTAAAGCCCTACTTTTACATAGGGACGAGGGAAACTTGATGTTGATCTCAGAGAGCGGATTAGTCAAATCATCCCCCATCACTACGGGTTGTGATCCTTGGTTGTCTTCCATATCCATTGGAAGAGGCATTGAGGGATCATATGATACGCCTTGTGGTGATGATGTGTCTAGGAGTGGAAATGGATGTGGCGGAGCTCTAGGAGGGATGTAGTGTAACCTCTTCCATTGATAGCTCTTTATGGGAGTTTTTATGGGACTAAGAGATTCTTTCTTATTGTTGGAGCAAGTATGAGTCATAGACTATCGCTCTAACACTCCACATCAACTTCGTTCTTCTAAGGGCTGAACTTCTAAAAAGTTCAAATCGCAACCAAGTTCCCACTGCGCGTGCCAAAATGAGCACTTGTAGATCTATTTCTTGATCTATGGCTCAATGTGGTGTGTCCTCTTAAGTGCAATATGCACTATGGGTTGCAATTTGAAGACTCAAAAGGGAAAAATATAACACATACAGTGACACATAATCATACTCGAGAAAGATGTTGAAATTATGAGTATACACAGCTCCCAATGATACTAAAGCAAGATTGTTGGGAATTGAACTCACAACCTCCCGGTTAGGAGAACGATGGGCTAACCACTTGCCCCAAAAGCCATGGTTGAGGATTACTTCCTAATCCTCTCTCTTAAGGTGTGGTTCAACCATCTCCTACTAGGATAACCATCTCTTACTAGGATTATGTGACATTCCTTCCCCCTTAAACTAAGCATTGTCCTCAATGCTCACTTGTGGACCCTTCTAACTCTTGGACCTACTTTCCATGCATGAGTGCTTCCACCAACCTCAAACTCTAGCACATCATAAGCGCTTTTTCCAAATGCCCACGAATGAGGCGCGAACCTCTGTCTCTCCCAATTTCTCAACTACGCTCTGATACCAATGTTGGGAATTGAACTCACAACCTCCGAGTTATGAGTACGATTGGCTAACCACTTGCCCCAAAAGCCATGGTTGAGGATTACTTCCTAATCCTCTCTCTTAAGGTGTGATTCAACCATCTCCTACTAGGATTATGTGACAAAGATGCTAAAATTATGAGTATAAGCAGCTCAAAAAGGGTAATAGTACAATCTTTTGGGCAATCAACAAGAGACATAAGAATACACATTCACTCTATTTGTTGGACCTCAATTCTTTAGAATATACATTCACACGACTCTAACCTTCCAAGCTAGGTACTCAAGAGAAGAATGCAAACCATTGCTTGCTCGTTGTCACTCACAATGCCAAGCTAGCTAAAACCCTATTCTACCTAAAGAAGTACTAGTAATAGGCTAAGAGCTCCACACACACACACACACACAAAGTGGAGTGCAATGCTTCAGCTTGCCAGCTGAACCCTGTTCTACCTAAAGAAGTACTAGTGGTAGGCTAAGAGCTACACACACACACAAAGTGGAGTGCAATGCTTCAGTTGTGCCTTCCCTCCTCTAGTGTCTCTCTCAGCTTGTCCTTTCTTTGATGGAGAGGTCTTCTTAAATAGTTTTTCTGGTTTGGTAAGAGTTGGCTGGTGGCAAAAGGGGCAAAATTAGTTTTTGGCACTCTAAAAACTTCTCTCTTGGTCCACTTTTCCTCCGCCGTCGCTATCTTCCAAATTCTGGTATGGCTGGTCCCTCCTCCATTTGGTGCTGTCCACCATCCATGAGCGGCGTGCAAGTGCCTGAAAATTTGTCCATATACAAGGTCCTCGGAAATTTAATCGCTTTTCCTCATGGACTAAATTTAAGCGATCAGAACTAGACCATTTTTTTAAATAGACTACTTTACAAAAAAAACGGCAACTTTTGAACTAAAGTCAACTAAATTTGTTAAAAAGGGCAATTTTTGAAACGACTCAACTAAGTTTATAAAAATGTTCAACTTGGAAAAATTGGAAAATAGGCAACTAAGCTTGGGAAACTAGGCGACTCAAAAATAGGCAACTCGAAATTGGTCAACTTAGGAAATGGGAAATTAGGCAACTTAGGAAATTAGACAACTTAAGAAATTGGGAGTTTGGTCAACTAAGGAAATGGGAAATTAGCCAACTAAGAAAATTGGGAGTTTGCTGGTTCCTTTCTTCCTGATGTTCTGGATCCTCTTAGTTTTCTCCATCTTAGTCCTCTTGCTTCTTTTTCTTCCGATCTTGCTCGAAATTAAGGTAACTTTTCTTGTCCTGTGCCTCTTCTTCATAAAATACATATTTAAGGAGAGTATCAGAGTACCCCATTACAACATGTCCTCACAAGTTAATTTCCATAGTGACCGAGACTCAATATGTTGCCTCTTACTCATACTTTAGATGTAGAATGAATATGAAACTTTCTATAATGCTTATAGAAGATCGTATCTATCTAAAGCACTGTAAATCACTCAATTCGGTTACTTCGGTTACTCCTACATAGAGAACCACTCGCTGCATTATAGACTACCTGTAAATGTAAGCAAATTTTTTTTGCAACAATCAGTGATATGTGGTAGGATGGCAAGTATGGTAGTACCTCACCACTGAGAGTGGTAAACAGGGATGTGGGTGTCAAGGTCCCAGATTCCCTCCTAAAACCTTTGATTTCAACTAAGAAAGGTTTTTGCTTAAAGAAACCTAATCAATTGGTAGTTTTCCAGCAGAGTTAGCCTCTACCTCCTCCGTGATTTAAGTCCAAATTCATAATGGAACAAAACAAAACGTTTAATACATAAAACTAACAGTGTAGCTACAGTTTTTGTCACCTTTGAAATTGCTAATTGTGCAAACTTGGGCTCCCTTTGAAGTCCCAATGTGTTGATTAGCTGGGGCATTGCAATAACCATTTTCTCAAGTGCATCCAAATAACTAGCTGGTGAGTTGACAAACCTGCAGTACATGGACTTCAAATGCAATAGATTATCGAATTTCATCACATGAAGATGCTCAAAGATAGAACAGATTCAGCACTAACTGATTAAGGGCAGAATTCGTTGAAAATGTATAGTTCTTATCTCCAATTCGAACAAGTCCTGCCTTTGGATCACCAAGTTGGAGAAGTCCACCATTCAATATGATACTCATCAAACAAAAACCATTAAGGTACAGCCTTGTGCTTCTCATGTATGAAGCTTCTTTTCCATCAATTATGACGATATCTTCCATAGTCCTATTGCTCATGACAGAAGGCTCTGGGATTTCTGCCTTCAAACAATAACCACAAACTTATAAGAGTAAAATAAAAGCCATCACAATACTGAATTATTTAACATTGAAAGGAGAGAACTTCAATTTATTGGCATAGTAGGCTATCGAATATTATGATACATGTGAAACTGAGTGATCACTCTATCCAGGATAAAGAAGCTAAAACAGATTTATTTCCCTTGGAATTCGTTTGTACATTCAACCTCAAAAATAAAAATCCCTAGAATTTCAGAGCATTGATTTACAGATCAGCTACATTTCACTCAGTGCTATAGTTCACTCAGAAAGGGATGCATTTCCTTTTCCTTTATGAGAACTAAAGTGGCCCAGAGTGCCCCTTTGCTTCTATTTCTGCATTAAAGCAATCATGCATGCAGCCATTAAGTAGTATATTTCATCTTCTTCGTTCTTACTGAATAGAAAATGAAAGTGAAAAATCCGATGTATATATGTAAGCAAATGATACTTGTATATTGCAGATATAGTAACCATATCAAGAGCCAGTAATTATAATCTATGCAAAATAGAGCTTGAATTGTGAAATCTAGCTGCCATCATCTATCATCATTTTGTATTGTAAGGGACCAAGAGAAAAATGCACTATGCGCAGAAAAATGGACTACAATATTATGATACAAGAAGTACAATCGACTAAATCTCTGTCAGCTCCATCCTAGCACAATCAACATAACATGCCATGCCTTAGAATACCAAAGGACAAGAAAATTCTCCAAGTAACATGGATCTGCCCTTTGTAATTTAAGAAGCTCTGCCTTGCGACTAGTAAAAAGCAGGAGAAAATCAAGAAAAAGTAACCAGTTCTAGAAATCTGTTCTGGCCTCATATATGAGCGACCATTCTGATGATCGAGAACTTCATAAGATTCATAGGCATGAGCTCATGAACCAGTAGCATTTTTTTCATTAATGATATAAAGTGACATAAGCCCTTTGATGCTGCACTTCATGGAGGGAGACTGTTCTTCTCTGTGTCCTGGATCTTATTCTTTAATCTAATCCATAGATTAGACCCTTTAAGATTGTAGGTCACTCTTCTTTGGCTTTGTGAAAAGAGCCATTCTTCTTGGACTTATAAAGATGTCTTACTCTAAAATGTGTATTTTGTGTGAAGTATAATGCTAAAGATACGGAACAAGGACTCAGACAAATAACCAGTCACGTGTCAACCTCAACCATGATGGACCTGGACAACTTGTAGACCAGGACAAGCTTTCTAGAAATGCACTTCATGTAAATGAAATATTTGAGACTATTGGTAACCATGGTCTCAAAAATATCTATAAAACCCTCTGGACAAGGGAAGAAATGCACATGACAGAAAGGAGAAGAGAGGAGGAAGAGAGCTTTAGTCCAAATGATTCTCGAACTAGTAACCATCTCAAAGTCTATTCTAGTTATCTCAGCTGTTCGTGTGTTACAAAGGCTATCTTCACAGGACGGACTCTTATTGGCTGTGCAACAGGCAAGCAGTGAAGGATGCCCTAGCTCAGAGGCTTCCATTAGGCATATCAGCGAATTGTATGGGGGAAGTCTCTAGCTCTTATATTCCCTCCTCTGGCTGCGAATTGAATCTATTCCTTGACTCCCCTTCCTTAGTGAATGTACCAGTTCTACTCCTTGGATCTACTTTCTTAAGCATAAAAAATTTAATCCAGTCTCTTCTGTGGATGTTAATTGTGTTCATTTTACGTATTTATTCATGGAACATTAATAGAAAGTCATTAGTTCTACTAATTCTTCTCCAACCCTCTTATTTATCTCCGAATTCACTTCTGGAGTTCGTGGCTGAAAGTATCAAGTGCATACAACATCAAGAACACCCACACAGTAGAGCACAAAAACTCCATCTGCTCATTTTGGCACATTTGATGGGATCCTCTCTCCAGTGAGACACTTAGTTGCAATGCATTAGTTGTTGGCTGAATCCACCATCTCTCACAATCCACCACATTTGACCAAGTTTACAGGTGGGCCCAGTGAACTTAATTCGCCCATCTAGTCAAGTGTACAAGTCCAACCAAACTATGAGACAAGACTAAGACTCTAATTTCAAGCCTAAGAAGCTCTTATTGGCGTCTCTTAAGTCCTTTCTCGTATAGCTGCTTTTCACTCTTCTAGCTGAGGGAGAAAGAAACATCATCATGTATGAAAGTGAATGATGTGAAGAAATCTCAAGCTAAATGGAGCTCCCTTAGCCCAATGAAAACCCCATGCTAAATGGAGCTTCCATACCCGATCTCAGGCTAAATGGAGCTCCCTTAGCCCAATGAAAACCCCTATGAAAAGCTGTTAAAGAAGAAAGAGGCTCAATCAAATGCCTACCAAGGTTAACCCTTCCCCATTACCTTTAAAAGCTCTTAATATGCCTTTAGGAGGAGCTTTAGCTATTAGCCTCTCTACTAGATTTCCACTGTCATCTTTCTCTTCCTCCAAAAGTCTCTTTCCAAATAAGAGAAACAATAGATGACCTTACAATGCTAATTCCTTGCATCAACACAAATTTTTAAGATTCAAGGAAGCTACCAACAAGATGTGATGATGATGTGTGGAGGTTCCTATTTTTATAGAGAAGATGTTGTTGTTGTGGGGTGGTTTGCTCGGGATTGATAGTGGGGGAGTTTGAAGATGAAAATAAGATTCACACGCTACAAGAAGTGTGGGGCATAAACCTTCTATCTGTTTGGCTTGCATATTTTGACCATTACCATATCTTTGACCAAAGTTGACAATATTTGACTTTTTTTAAAATCTGAAAATTTCTGAAATTTTGTGAAAATATGAGCACCTCCAGTTGTGGAAGGTTGCATTTTTTACAATCCCCTCCTAACTTGACACAAGGGGTATATACAAGGTAGATAAATTTTGTTAGTTGCTAATTTTTCTTGAATAGATACTTGTATATCTTTTTCAAATATCATGTCAAGTATCCACAAACAAACAAAAGGACCTTGAACACGAAGAGCACTCTTATACCACAAATCAAAAGGAGAGCTCACACATCCCATACTCTTCTTGGATAGAGACAAACAAAAATGCCCAATACCGGATAGTGTATAGACTCAAACATGCTTCCTCAACTCTCAAGGTTGACCATGGCTATCAAGTTAAAGGGTTAAAGTCATATGCTCTCATCTACACCTATCATAAAACACATACTTGCTTCTCCTTGAATTTTTAAGGATAATATGTTATATTGCTAACATTCTTGTTGATTGCAAGGGTAGGAGACATGGGTTGCATACCACTAAAAACCTGGCTCCGTGTGGTCCCCTAGCTCTGTCTTCATCTCTTTGGCTTCTTCTATTGAGAACACTCATTGCATCCCGACTGACAGTAGTGGCTGACTTAGTCCCATCAATCCTCTAATTCAACTGGAAAAAATGGTCAACTTAAAAAATTGGAACTTAGTCAACTTGGTGAAGTGGCATTTGATAGGCTAGCTAGGTTGATCCATCCAAAATTGGTCTACTTAATCTTTGCTCAATTGTTGAAGAAGAGGCATGATCCATAATCTTGGTTGACTTCTCTCTAAAGGAATTAATCTGGGTTGACTTCACTCCCAAAAAAATTAGTCGACTTCCTTGAAGAACTGGTCTACGCTGAAGGAATTGGCCGAACTGGTTTGTGCTGAAGGAATTGACCGATTAGTGCTCAAGAAAAGGGGGGACCCGGGGGGGGGGAGGGGGAGAGAGAGAGAGAGAGAGAGAGAGAGAGAGAGAGAGAGAGAGAGAGAGAGAGAGAGAGAGAGAGAGAGAGAGAGATGCCACCAGCTTATTTGTGGAAACCATTCTAACAAGAACAAACAATTACTTGAAATAAAAGCAACATTACATAGACAAGAACAGGACACTTCTTCCAATACAAGATAATCTGATGACTAATTACATGGACAAGACGCAATAGCATATCATAAAGAGATGGACAATTGAGGGGAAGAGTCCCAACTCCCTGCTCCACAAGAAAAGGAAGACATCTTTTCAGTCTTAGGAACTTGAGAACTTGTAAGGTAGCCAGTGGCAGCTACCCTTGCTCAACTCCACATGTTGTAGTCAAGTGCCCGACCCACTCCTTCACACGGCTCCCAATTCCATGCTTCAATCTGTCATCCACCCTTGGGAGAAGTTGGAAGGAACTCCCCCCTCTACACAACTATGTGGAGGTATTGTGTCTTTGTCCCCTCTGTCTGTCTATATGCCTCCTTTGATGGAGAGGTCTTCTTATATAGTTTTTCTGGATTGGTAAGAGCTTAAGGGTAGCAAAAGGAACAAAATTAATTTATTCTCTTTGCAAGCTCACTGACAATTCTGGCACTATGGAAACTTCCTTCTTTGGTCTACTTTTTCTCGCCGTCAAATTATGGTATTTGGCTGACCCCTCCTCCATTTGGCGCCATCCACATCCATGAGCCCTCCATGTGCAAGTGGCTGAAAATTTAGTCCATGGCAAGTTTTGGGGAATTTAGTCGCATTTTTTCCCAAGTAAAAAGGTAGAATAAATTTAAGTCTAAGAAAAATAGACCATTTTTTAAAAAAAAGACTAATTTACAAAAAAGGGCAATTTTTGAAATATAAATTTTATGGTCAACTTTTGAGATAAGTCGACTAAATTTATAAAAATGGTCAAATTATAAATTTATAAGTCGACTAAATTTTATAAGTCGACTAAATTTGTAAAAAAAGACAACTTTTGAAATGAGTCGAGTAAGTTTGTGAAAATGGTCATATTCTGAAATAGGTCGACTAAATTTAGCCAACTAGGGAAAATGGATATTTGAAAAATAGGCCAACTTCGAAAAATAGGCAACTTGGGAACTTAGTCAACTTGGGAACTTAGTCAACTTGGGAAACTAGTCATCTGAAAAAGTAGGCAACTTGGGCGTTTTGGAAAATGGGAAACTCAGAAATAGGCAGCTTGAGAAATTGGTCAACTTGGGAAATGGGTCACTAGAAAAAGTAAGAAACTTGAGAAATTGATGCAACTTGAAAAATGGGAACTCGGAAAAATAGGCATTAAGAGTACCCCTCTTTGTTTTCTCCATCTTCGTCCTCTTTATTTCTTTTGATCTTGCTGAACATTAAGATAACTCCTTGCCTCCTTTCCTTCCATCTCATAAAAGTAAAAAGAACATAGCATACATCATTCCAAATGACTTATCAGAGTACCCCTCTACAACTCTACCAAGAATCATCAATTTCCAGAATATTCTCATACATCTCCTCTCAGTTTCTATCGATCAGTCACCATCTCAATCGCCCATTTCTCTCATACCCTCTAACTCAGATTGTCTTTCCATCAACTCTTAGCACTCACTCTTTCCCTCTAATTGTCCACTCTTACCGTCATCTGAACCCCATGATTGAATGTTTTTGGGCCACCTCCTTGGAGGTACCACTTGCCCAAGCATAGGGAGGGGCCTTTGAAGAGGTCCCTTCTGTAGGACAAAATGTATTCAATGCACCATTACCATCACATATTTGGTATATCAGTTAGGCAACCAACTTCTGTAATCTACAGCCCAATTTCTTGGGGCAACCTTCGTTCTCATGTATTTGCCCGTTATTTTTGGGCAACCCTTTTTCTGACTCCTCCAAGCTTATCAAAATTGAGTAGTTTCTCAATTCCCTTCAATATTGGGTGACTCTTCCAATATTGGGCAACTCCTCCATCTCCTTTACTCACCTAACATTTTTGGGTGACCCCATTTCAGACTCGTCCAAGGCTCAAGCTTATCGAAATTGGGCGATCTCTCAATCCCCTTCAATATTGGGTGACTCTTCCAATATTGGGAGACTCCTCCATCACCTTCACTCGTCTAACATTTTTGGGGGACCCCTTTTCAGACTCCTCCAAGCTTATCAAAAATTGGGTGACTCCTCAACTTCCTTTAACCTATGAAATTGGGAGACTATTCAGTTCCCTTAAAGTTGAGTAAATTTGGGTGATCTCTTCGAATCGTCTCCTATTTAAAGCTGATCAAAACAACTTCTCTTCCAACTGATTCCTATAAATAAAGTCAGGGGGCTTGTTTTCTCATGCGATCACCTCAAGCTATATTTAGCATGACCATTCATCCCTCCTTTTTCATCCACTTTTAGCTTTAAA
Source organism: Ceratopteris richardii (assembly GCA_020310875.1). Taxonomy (NCBI): domain Eukaryota; kingdom Viridiplantae; phylum Streptophyta; class Polypodiopsida; order Polypodiales; family Pteridaceae; genus Ceratopteris; species Ceratopteris richardii. The sequence continues at coordinate 227,210,618 of CM035406.1, forward strand.
ACTAAATTTAGCTAGATCACCTACAGCCTTTAGATGTATGTATCTATAAATATACGGGTTCTCACAACTTCAACCATTGCCATCCGTCTGCAATTGCTCAGCCCATAGGTCCTCTTGCCTATCCAATGTGTTGGAAATCAATGTACATTTGGTACATTTCCAGCAATTCATCTTTTTAGCATTTTTGTACAGTTTGGGTAAAACTTTTTTATGCTAGATAGATAGAGCTTGGTGAGAGCTATCTAGTGGTATGCTTCATTTTTTCATCAGAGGTCAGAACAGGGAGATAATCCAAACCCTAATTCAGCTCAAAATGGAGGAAAAGCAGGTTTCAAGGTCCAAACTTTAAAAAAGCAAGTTCATAAGTTATTTTGGTCCAAAAGCAAGCGATGGAATAAAAGCTACCTCAAATTATAGCGATGGATTTTTTAAAATAACCGAAAAGCAGATTTTAAAAAATACTTACGCCAAAATTGATAAAAAACAACGATCATGGAATTTTTAACGGAAAAACAGCTTTTCGTTAAACTAATTTGCTGTAGCTTTATTGGGAGGCTAGATTACTATATAAAGACCATGTTGGGCACTATTTTGTAAACAAGACAATTCACAAGTTGAAGACTTGGTGTTCTGAAGCTTTGGAGGTGGAGTTTTGATGAAGGAGAGGATACTCTCTTGGAGGAAGAGGTCTTCTACAAGGTGTGTCACGAGGAAGGAGATAAGGAAGAGAGCTCACACACACACTCTCACTCTCAAGGAGAAGCACACACACAGATTGAGGCAAGGAAGAATGATCTTCTTCTTCTTCTTCTTCTATTACATAGAAAGGAATGTACAAAAATGACCTAAAAACAAGAATACAACAAGTGCAATATATAAAGATAAGTACATAAGGAAAAACCTAATGTCCGCGAATAAGTGAGCTAGCAAGAAACAAATGTGCCATCACTCTCGGTAGATAAATCTAATAAAGCTCAATGAAGTATCCCTCACATATACCGGCGTAACCACTATACATATCAGAGAAACAAAAAACTGGTACGTGTCATCTTGAATCATCACATGTTGAGCTTGATATCTCAACACTCCCCCTCAAGCTCACCATATCCTGTAATCCAAGCATCTCCCGAAACTTCTTCAACTTCTCTGCTCCAAGTACTTTGGTGAAACTATCAGCAACCTGCTCATCTGTTCTCACATAAATAAGATCAATATCACCTGCTAATACCTTCTCTCTGATGAAGTGATAATGTACCTCGATATAGTTTGTTCTAGCATGGAAAACAGGGTTCCGTGCTAACTGTATGCTGCGAAGATTATCACAATAAATAGTAATAGGATTTCCCACTTCCACACCTAAATCTGCAAGTAGCATTTCTAACCATGATGCCTCACATGCTTCCATATACTCAGCCTCTGTACTTGACAAAGCAACAGTGGGTTGGGTTGCATCTTGCTGCTCCATGTAAGAGCTTCACTCCCAAATGAGAATAGAAAACCACTAGTAGATCTTCTATCTGGAATGCTACCAGCCCAATCTGCAACGGTGTATCCATAAACCTGCAAATCTACACCAGCCTCATAAAACAATGCATAATCCAAAGTAGCACTCACATAACGTAGAGTGCCCCTCAGAGCATCCAAATGCGACATCCTGGAACCTGCATAAACTGACTTTCAAGTCCAAAAGTGTAACTTAGATCAGGCCTTGTAATTGTGAGATATATGCCTTGTAATTGTGAGATATATAAGACTTCCCACAATTTTCCTGTACATAGTAACATTTTCCAATGCTTCACGTGATGTAGTATCCAACTTCAAATTATGATCTAATGGCATAGAAATTGGCTTACAATCAGCCATGCCATACTTTTGCAACATATTCAAGGCATATTTCCTTTATGACATTCATATACCTATTTCTGTATGTATAAAATCAATGCCCAAGAAATAGCGAAGCACACCAAGATCTTTCATGTCAAATTCATGCATAAGAAGTTTCTTTACCTCTTTGATGCTTCCTTCATTATCACCATCTACAATCAGGTCATAAACATAAATAGCCACAATAGTGATGCCATCGTCAACCTTCCTTGCATATAGTGAGTGATCTGCATCACACATAGACAACCTAATGCTGATTAAGTAATCAGCAATCCTTGCATGCCATGCACGAGGGGCTTGCTTCAGCCCATACAAAGCCTTTTGCAACCTGAAAACATATTCTGGATTCTTTGAATCTTCATATACTTGTGGCTGGTCCATATATACTTCTTCCTGTAACTCACCATGTAGGAAAGCATTCTTCACATCCATCTGATGCAAAGTCCATCCTTTTGCTTTAGCTAATGCAACAAGTGTTCTGACAATAGACATTTTAGCTACAAGACTGAATGTTTCCTCATAGTCAATGCCATATGTCTGTGCATATCCTTTAGCTACCAATCGTTCTTTATACCTGCTTATGCTATGCTTTACCTTGTAAACCCATTTGCATCCTATGGGTTTCTTTCCTTGTGGCAATGGAACCAGCTTCCATGTATCATTTCCATAAAGTGAAGCCCTCCTCATCCATAGCTTTTTCCCAATCTGCATTACCAATTGCATCTTCAAAACAAGAAGGTTCAGCATCTTGTATTACCTTTGTCATGTAGGCACAATGGCGAACCATGTAACTATCATATGTCAATCGTTGCACTGAATTACGCATCCTCCCATATCTTCTTGGTCGTGGGTCACTTCTCCTTGTATCATCTGCATGTGCCCTTCTTACTCCTTGAGTCTTCACAGAGGGCAATCCAAGTTTCTCATCAAGACTCTTTTCAGAACCACTTGAATCTCCATCAACATCTTCAAAACCTGCACATGTTTTACTACCAGCAGAAAGCTTTTCTTTACCTTTCTTGGATGTATTTGATGAATTTGCTTGACTGAAACTTCCACGCAATCTTCCACTCCATGGATTTGAGTTGGAACTATTGCTTGGTGATGCATCCGGTTCACTCAAAACTTGAGATTCTGCACTTGATTTTTCAGCATTTTCTTTGTCATTTGGTTCAAGATTTAGTCCTTCTTTGGCATCTGCATAGAAGCTTGACATTTCATCAAATACCACATCTCTGCTCACCTTCACCTGTCGTGTGAGTGGGTTATAAATAACATTTGTACCCATTTTGCTCAAGGGAGTATCCAATGAAGACACATTTTTCTGCTTTCGGATCAAGCTTCGTCGTCAACTCATATGGAACATGTACGTATGCAATACAGCCAAAAACCTTCAGATGTGATAAGTTTGGCTTTTACCTGTAAACTTCTCTTCAGGTGTAACTTGATGTAAAGCAGCAGTCGAAGTTCTGTTCATGATGTATAGAGCAATCTACACAGCTTCTTCCCAATAACAATGAGGCATATTCTTCTCAGCCATCAAGGCTCTTGCTATTTCTACAATATGTCTATTTTTGCGTTCAGCAACGCCATTCTGCTATGGTGTGTACCTGCATGAAAACTGACGCCAAATTCCATGATTTTTTAGAAAACTGTTGAACTCATTTGACATGTATTCAACTCCTCCATCAGATCTTAATGTTTGAATGTACTTCCCTATCTTCTTTTCCACCATAGCTTTAAAATTCTGGAAGTGAGTGAACACCTCACTCTTTTCTTTCATGAAATATACCCATACTTTGCGTGTATGGTCATCAATGAAAGTAACATAAAACCTACAACCTCCCATAGATTTGGTCTTTGCTGGACTCCAAACATCTGTATGTACTACTTCTAGTACATTCTCACTAACATGCTTGTCATTTGGAAATGATGCTCGTGACTGTTTACCAAATTGACATGCTGCACATACCTTTTGCATTTCTGCAACTTTGAAATTTGGTAGTCCATGGGCAATCTCCTTTGACTGCATCAATTTCAGCCTTTGCAAGTTTGCATGTCCAGTCCGCTTGTGCCACATCTCTATATCTGCAATAACTCCTGCACCTTTTGCAAACATGGCTACATTCATTTCAGGAATCTTCACATTTAAGGTCAACATCCTACCCACTTTGTTTCCTTTGGCAACCAATCGTCTATCTTGCTTATACTCTTCTACATATAATCCATCATCATTGACCCTGACTTGTAATCTTTGGTCAACCATTTGTCCAACAGAAACCAGATTCTTTGTTATATTTGAAACATGGAGCACACCAGCAAGATGTTTTATCTTTCCATCCTCCATTGATAGTGTTATGTTTCCTGTATGCTCAATAGGATGTGACGTGTCATCACCTCTTTCAACATATCCAGGAATTGGTAATTTCTGCAAAGTACTAAACCATTCCGCATGATTGATCATGTGATTCGAAGCACCTGAATCAACATACCAGACATTATCATTCAATTTTGAAACACCCGCAGACATCGTATTCATCATATGATGTTGAACCATGAACAGCTTCTCAGAATCATCTATACTTGTGGATGCATAGTTGTTTTGTTTCCTTCTGTTATTTTGATTCTTCAACCTGCAATCACGTTCAAAGTGTCCAGGTTTACCACAATTCCAGCATCCTTTACTATCATTACCTGAATCATTTCTTTGGAAATTTCTACGACCTCTTTGGCTCCCTTGCCTTGAAACTGTCCTCTTCCTCCTTCATGATTCTGTTGTTGACCTTGGTCTTGGTTACTGTTTCCTCTTTCATTTCCAAAACCTCTACCTCTGCCTCTTCCTCTACCGAAATAGATTACCGGCTCAGAACTGAGCTTTCCTTGGGAGCTCGAATCCTCACCAAGATTCTTTTCTTTAATAATCAGCATGGATACCAAATCAACAAAATTCGGAATATTTTCCCTCGTCTGTATAGGAGTTCTTAACTACTTATATGAAGCTCCTAAACCACGAAGGCACACTTCCACCTTATCATCATCATCATCTACATTCATGCCAATAGATGCAAGTGACTCACATATGCTTTTGATTTTCAGAGTGTAGTCACTTACCGACATGCTCTTTTTCTCCAATGTATGCAGCTCGTTCTTGAGTTGCAATTTTCGTGCCTTTGTATTGGTCTTCTACAATGTGACCAAACTGTTCCAAGCCTCTTTCGGAATCTTGGCATCCTGTATGTGCCCAATCATGCTACCATGTATGCTAACAGATAGCCAGTACATTACCTTTCGTGCTCCTTGATTCCATTCCTCATATGCTCTTATTTGTTCTGCAGTCCGATTCCTCTCTGGTAACTGCGGAGCATTTTCGTTCTCTCCTTCGATGTACTTTCAGTAGCCTTTTCCCATTAGGAAATTCGTCATTCTGAATCTCCAAGCATGGAAGTTGTTCTTGTCCAGCTTATCACTCATAAGCTCACTCATTCCATCTTCGTTTGCCATTTCTACAGCAATTCACAACACTCCAAAACATTACAAGCAGCACTTCTTCTTGAATACTGTCGCACTATGACGTGTCAATTCGATCTCAGAAAAACACAGTTTTCGTGTATCAACAGTACACAAAATCGCTTGAAATTCTGGATCTGAAATATATGAGTGATGCCGAACACAACACAAGTTACAGTTTCTGAAACTGGCCTGGTTTTTCTGCGGGCTCCACCTTGCGGGCTCGAAACGAAGGTCGAGATGGCTCCGAAACTTCGATTTGAGGTTTTCTACCTTCACGCCAATTTTCTTAGCAAACAGAGGTCATTTGTGAATCGCGTTTTCTCCACGCCTTGCTTCGTACTCTTCACCATCGCCTTCTCCACGAGCTCTCTACAACCACGCTGGCTCTGATACCATGTCACGAGGAAGGAGATAAGGAAGAGAGCTCACACACACTCTCACTCTCAAGGAGAAGCACACACATAGATTGAGGCAAGGAAGAATGATCTTCTTCTTCTTCTATTACATAAAAAGGAATGTACAAGAATGACCTAAAAACAAGAATACAACAAGCGCAATATATAAAGATAAGTACATAAGGAAAAACCTAATGTCCGCGAATGAGTGAGCTTGCAAGAAACAAATGTGTCATCACTCTCAGTAGATAAATCTAATAAAGCTAAATGAAGTATCCCTGACATATATATTATACCGGCGTGACCACTATACATGTCAGAGAAACAAAAAATTGGTAGGTGTCATCCTTGATCATCACATGTTGAGCTTGATATCTCAACAAGGTGGTGGCAGCTATCTTTTGTAAGTTAACCTAGTATTCTGTTTTTAGGGTATCTGTACCCTAATTTCAGAATTAGGGTTTGCTGATTTTCAAATTTGTTGCACTATCTTGTGAGAATTAGGTTGCTTCGTTGCTCAATCACTTCACACACACTCAGATTATAACAGCATAATCTGAATTTTGTATCATCATCTTCTTGGCTATTCTTCCATTAGTGAGTGCACCACATCATATGGTTGAGTAGTACTCCCATGTTGTAATTTGGACATCTATTTTTTAGTGAGTAAGCATCCAGCTTACGTTCCCTATCCTTGTCTCAAGATCTATTTCTTTCTGTCTCTCACCCATCATCTTGATTAATTAAGTGTGTATGCTCAAAAGGTTTTAGTATTGGAACGATCCCGGGGCCCCAAATTCCAACACCATGTGATTGCTAAGCCCATAAGCCTTCTCACCTATCCCCATCCTAAGCTCATACCTCAACTCCGCTCGTTGATCATCTCCTTGAATTCTGAGAAGCAATGAACTTGTAACCTCCTCAGTATCTATTGTGAACAAGCATATTCTCCATCGATTGACTTGGGCAACCACGTATCTCTTGCAACGGACCAATTGGATCTTCTTATTGGCAATCTCTACCTTGCATAGATATCCCAATCCACTCTTCTCAAATCTCTTCTACTTGACGCATCAATCACCTCTTCATTGACCTCCTTGATAACTTCTCTTTACATACCACTTCACCCTCCCTGACATTATAACCTTCTCCAAGAATTCATAAAGTAATTATGGTTTCCTCAGAAAAAGAAGCTAGCAGACAACAGTTTGGACTCTAGGAGAGGTGATGACGAACCCTCCGAAATCAAGATAGATTCAAGTGAGGAATCGGGTTCAAAGCATACTGGACCAATTCAGGCAAACAAGAGTCCTCTAGGAAAGGGAGAACATGAGCACATAAAGAAGGTGAAGCACATGGAAAACACAAAAACGCTCAAGAGGAGGATTTGGAGGGAAAAGAAAGCTCCCAAAGTAGGGAATCTAGTGATTCTCTATATGAAGCATCACCAAAAAGTGACTCTGAATCTGAATCACTTGAAGAGGAGCTAGAACCAATGCAAACCTCATCATAGAAAAAGAAGTCTCCAGACTCCAAGTCTTCCACAAACATGGAAATCGTTATCAATATCCTAAGCAAAATCTCTTTAAAGATTGATTTGGGGATTACAAGTAACATCAATGAAGCCTTCACAGCCTCAGAGCTCGAAAATATGGACCTTGCAAAGTTTGCCAAGGCATCAGTGCCATCATTGGATAACTCACAAGACATGAGTAAGGATTTGCTTACACTCTTCAAACGCTTCCCATTGTTACCAAATGATAAACCCACAAAAGGTGTCCTAGCATCGATGTTAGGAGCAGGTAAGGTCATCGATTGAAAGTGAGCATCTATTAAGGCAAGCAGACAAAAGAGACACTTACAAAATGTACAAATTTATTTTCAAATAATGATACTGATCCACTGGTAGTTAAGAGAATCACATTGTTCAAGGCTCTTTTATTATTGAAAAACAATTTACATTTTATAGACATCAAATTTTGTGAACCACTATATTGTTTTGTCTATGCCAAACCCTTTCCCTATCATAAAACATTACAACAGTCCCTAGCAGAAAGGAAGAAAAGATATGGGCTACAATCAAACAAGAAGGCACTTAACATTCAGGATAGTAGGGGCACTTATGATGCTCTGGATCATTCTTTTTCACTTGGACACATCACATTGTGCTCATCTGTTGCTCGGAAACAATCAACCTACCCAAAGAAAAGAACTAGGGCTCACATGCAGAAAGATACTCCTAAAGATTTGGCAACGTTAATACAAGAACAACAAGGATATGCTCTCTTCTCCAAAAAGGTACACACAACTGAAAATACCTCTTTTCCACCTACTTGTTTAGTACCATCAGGATCACAAAAACCAACTATGTCTTCCCACCCTTCTTCACTCTCAATACAACAACCATGTCCTAGCACTTCCAATAGGACCACATCACATACATCTAAGCAACCTCCTCACACTTCTCCTAGACCCACATCACACACATCTAAGCAACATCCTCACACTTCCCCTAGACCCACATCACACACATCTACGCAGTCATCAGAGAAACAATCAAAACATTAGAGTCCATCAACATTCAAAACAAAATCAAATCCATTAGCGACCATAGACACTAATGTAGAACACGTTATCAACACGCCTATCCCCAAACATACACCTATTAACCTTCCAACGCACACCAAAGAGACCCCATCCAAAGAGACTCCCATACACAATCACAAATATCTTCTTGTAAGACAATAGTTACGCAATATAACACAGGAGCAATAGCAGAGAAGATAACAGATATAGGAGAATCTCAACAATTTTCTACTAGCAGCAAGTACAAAGATGATGGCGTTGTCCACCCGTGCGCTCTCAAGGTAGAGCTTAAATGGTGATCTAGACAACTCTAGATAGGGAGATACAAGGTAGAGGTATGCTTGCTCAACTCAATGTCTTAGGTAGTGCAGAAGTCATGTATATATAGGATCATGGGTGGCCTGCCATGGACGGCTATACATGGGCGGTAGGGCGTGGGCGGCCACCGCCCGCGTAATTGCCATACACGGCTTAGACTGGTTGAACCGACCTAACAAATATAAATGATTTCTGACTCCGATAGGGAATATTCCATGGAATATTCCCTTTACCGTCGCGCCGGGGGCGCTGCCCCCGGACCCCCACCAGGGGGCCCGCTGGCCCCCTGGGACCCCCCAGCCAGGGGGCCCGTTGGCCCCCTTGGACCCCCCAGCCGGGGCTGCTCACCGCTGCCCCGGACCCCACAATTGGGGACCCTGGTAACTCCCTTTCCTTATAATATCTTACATGGTCCAATATGACCTTCATCCAACATTCAAGTTGGGATTCCCATCAATTGGGTAATGCACGCTTGGCTTCTCCTCATAAAGGGGGCCTAACAAAATGTGCATACAATCATGAGGGGTAGACATTGATCATACTCTAACACCCCCCCTCAATGTTTACCGATGATAAATCAAGTAGGTCTCGGTCCTATGCCCATCTGTTGAAGATGCTTGTTGAGCTGCTCTCTTCCAAGTGCTTTAGTGAATATGTCAGCACAATTTGCCTCTGTTGGGCAATATTCTAGCTCCACAATTTCATCTTCAATTAGCTCACGAATGTAATGGTACTGTACTTCTATGTGCTTGGTGCGAGCATGAAATACTGGGTTCTTTGCAATAGCCATACAACTTTGATTATCACACTTGAGTACAATTGGCATATTTGATGGAAAGCCTATATCTGCAAGAATTCTCCTTAACCAGACTGCCTCACAAGAAGCAAAACAAGCTGCTTTGTACTCTGCTTCAGTGGAGGAGAGTGCGAGAGTTGGTTGCTTCCTACTTACCCAAGAAAATATTCCTGAACCAAGTGAGAAACAATATCCAGAAACTGATTTTCTAGAATCACAATCTCCAGCCCAATCTGAATCACAATATCCTTGGAGTGTATCACCTGTGGTATACAAAATACCAAAATCCAAGGTTCCTGCAATGTACCTTAGAATTCGCATTCCAGCATTCCAGTGACTCTCCTTAGGTTTGTTGGAAAACCTGCTTAACACTCCAACAGCATAGCAAATGTCTGGTCTAGTGTTGCACAGAAAAATAAGACTTCCAACGAGCTTCCTATACTTCTTAGCATCTACATCAGGCATGTTATCATCCATAGATAGCTTATGATTTACCTCCATAGGTGTGCTAGTTGGTTTGCAGTCCATCATTCCAAATGCCTTGAGAATTTCTTTGGAATATTTTTGTTGTGAGATGAAAATGCCATCCTTCCTTTGCCATACTTCAATTCCCAGACAAAAATGGAGTAGACCTAAGTCTGTCATTTCAAACTCAGTTCCCAAGCTGATCCGAGTTTGATTGATGAGTTCCTGATGATCTCCTGTAATGATCAAATCATCTACATATACAATGACAACAACTAGCTTGCTATCCCTTTTCGTTACATACAAGTTAGCATCAGAAGTACTTCTTTCAAAACCCATATTTTTGAAAAAATGATCAATTCGTTGGTACCAAGCCCGTGGAGCTTGCTTAAGTCCATACAAAGCTTTCTTCAACCTGCAAACTTTATTTTCTGAATTGGGCACCTCAAAACCTGGTGGTTGAGATACATATACCTCCTCCTTGAGGTGACCATTCAAAAATGCAGATTTGACATCCATCTGGAAAATAGGCCAAGACTTTTGTGCAGCTACTGCAAGTACCGACCGAATAGTTGTCATTCGTGCTGTTGGTGCAAAAGTTTCTTGAACATCAAATCCTTCAATCTGTGAAAAACCCTGTGCAACTAATCGTGCCTTATACTTTTCTAATGTTCCATCAGCTTTATACTTAGCTTTCCAAATCCATTTAGTACCTATTACCTTCTTCTTTGGCGGCAAGTCGACTAGATCCCATGTATCATTTTTGAGTATACTATCATACTCAGACTGCATTGCCGCTCTCCAATCTGGATCATCAATGGCTTCTTCAATGGTGGTAGGTTCCTTTATCGAACCCATGATATCTGCCATTAGAGCCATGTTAACAATGTGTTCTGAGGCTCTTCTTTGCTCCTCTATTCTCTTTGATCTTCGTAATCCATCCGATGATGATTCTGGTGCATCTACATGTGGATTGTGATCATCAAAGAGCTGTTGTGCCCACTTCGGTAGTGGCTTACGCTGTGCAGCTACAATTGGTTGGCTTTTTATTGAGGAAATTTCTCCATCAGATGTTTCCTCCTCCTCAACTTTAACCTGTCTTTTGATAGGCACAAGGTGAGATATTTCTCCGTTTGATGAGATAGTAGATTTACCTTTATCTTCTACTAAGTGTGGTCGTTCATCAAACACCACATCTCGGCTGACAAAAATCTTCCTTGCCTCAGGATCCCATAACCTGTATGCTTTAGACTCTTCACTATATCCTAGGAAGACACACTTTTTGCTTTTTGAATCCAACTTTGATCTTGTTGAATCAGGAATATGTGCATAACAGAAACAACCAAAAATTCTGAAATGCAAAACTGAAGGCTTTGTACCAGAATATGCTTCTTGAGGAGTCATCCCCTTCAGAGCTTTTGTGTAGCTTCGATTGAGGATGTAGACTGCTGTATTGACTGCTTCTTCCCAGAATGAATCAGGCATGTCTTGAGCCTTTAACATACAACGAGCCATTTCAACTACTGTCCTGTACCTGCGCTCAACAACGCCATTTTGTTGAGGTGTATGAGCTGTGGTAAGTTGCCTTTTCACACCATGCTCCTTACAGTAATTGTTGAATTCTGTTGACAAGAATTCACCTCCTCTATCTGTTCTAAATTTCTTCAGTTTCCTTCCTGATTCACTTTCTACATACTTATGCCACGCTTTAAATTTTTCAAAAGCATCAGCCTTCTCTCGAATGAAATAAACCCACATCTTTCTACTATAATCGTCGACTAACAGCAAGAAGTAGAAAGATCCCCCTAAAGCAGGTGTAGACATTTTACCGCAGAGATCAGCATGTACCAACTCTAGAGGAGCTTGAGATCGATTGCTGGTCTCTCTTGGAAATGCCTTTCGTTGTTGCTTGCCCATCATACAAGCTTCACAAGGTTCCTGCAACTCTGAAAATGCAGGCAAATGAGCAACCATCCCTGTTCGTTGCATCTCCTTCAAAACTGCAAATCCGAGATGCCCAAATCGTTGGTGCCATAACCTGCTTACATCTTTATCTTCTGTAGCAGTTAAAGCACTTAACTCATACAAGTTATCCCGTCGTGTGCCTTTACCTACAACATTACCTGATGAATCCATGATTTCCGCACCACTCTTATTGAAGTGAACTTCGAGTCCACGATCTGTTATTGCAGAAACTGACAACAAATTTCTTTTGAGTGTAGGTACATAGAGAACATCGGATAACTTTTTCTCAACACCTGGAGAAGTGATAAAAGAGATGGTTCCAGTTCCTTCAGCTGGACACTTGGAGTCGTTTCCCACCACTACATTGATGGATTCCCGCAGAGGCACTAGGGAACTATACCAATCCTTTTTACTAGTCATATGGCGAGAAGCTCCACTATCTAAAATCCATGGCTCATCAACACGAGCTTGAGCAGATGAACATACCTCTTCAATAGCTACCCAAAGTTCCAGCTCTGTGTTGTTTGCAGACTCTTTGTTCTTCCATGATGATTTTACAGTCCCATTCCGTTCATCAGCTTGCTTCTTTCTGCAATCCTTGATGGCATGGCCTTTCTTTTCACAATAGAAGCAACTTCCTGTGAACTTTTTCTTCTTTGGCTTCTTCTTTGATCCCTCTGAAGAGCCTTTACCTTTTGCATTTGCTGAGAATGCAGCATCAGTTGTACTTTGCCGATTCTTCAGCCGCATCTCTTCTTCTAAAAGCATGGCACAAAACTCTTCAAATGTAAGAGGAGTTGGCCTTACCTGAGTGTTAAGGGCTGTTACTAATCCATCATACTTTGCTGGAAGAACACGTACAGATCTTCGAGCTAGCTCTTCTGGTGTTATAACAACACCAACTGCAGCCAATTGATCTTGAAGATGCTTTATCCGTTTGATAAAATCTTCAGCCTTTTCAGAATCAGAATGCTTTTCATTTGCCGACTGATTTTCTAAATTCTGTATCCTAGTGTGGTTCTTGGTCTCATATTGTCGAGCCAATATGCCCCAAGCCTCATGTGCTTTAGTAGTATGTTGAACTAAAGTAAGCACAGAATCACTTACACTAGTGACAATCGCACATAATGCATCAGCATTCCGCCTCTTCCAAGCTCGTAGAAGATCTGGATCTGGCTGAATCATCAATCTTGAATTTGCTGGATCTTCAACTGGTATAGGCTCTGGATCCAATCCCATCGGTCCCATGACAGTGTCAAGTAATTCATAGGAGTCCAAAATTGCAGAAATTTTGAACTTCCAGAGTGTATAGTTGGTTCCATCCAGCTTCCCTTCAGTGAATGCAGGTGGACGAATTCGAATAGGTGCAGCATTAACATTAGGTGAAGCACCAAGACTAGTGTTCGACGATGAAGCCATCATGTAATCACTCGAATAATCTACTGATATTCTAGTCTGCTAGTAGGCTAAAATAATGATACTTCTCAAGCTATTCGAACCTTACAGCTCTGATACCATGTAAGACAATAGTTACGCAATATAACACAGGAGCAATAGCAGAGAAGATAACAGATATAGGAGAATCTCAACAATTTTCTACTAGCAGCAAGTACAAAGATGATGGCGTTGTCCACCCGTGCGCTCTCAAGGTAGAGCTTAAATGGTGATCTAGACAACTCTAGATAGGGAGATACAAGGTAGAGGTATGCTGGCTCAACTCAATGTCTTAGGTAGTGCAGAAGTCATGTATATATAGGATCATGGGTGGCCTGCCATGGACGGCTATACATGGGCGGTAGGGCGTGGGCGGCCACCGCCCGCGTAATTGCCATACACGGCTTAGACTGGTTGAACCGACCTAACAAATATAAATGATTTCTGACTCCGATAGGGAATATTCCATGGAATATTCCCTTTACCGTCGCGCCGGGGGCGCTGCCCCCGGACCCCCACCAGGGGGCCCGCTGGCCCCCTGGGACCCCCCAGCCAGGGGGCCCGTTGGCCCCCTTGGACCCCCCAGCCGGGGCTGCTCACCGCTGCCCCGGACCCCACAATTGGGGACCCTGGTAACTCCCTTTCCTTATAATATCTTACATGGTCCAATATGACCTTCATCCAACATTCAAGTTGGGATTCCCATCAATTGGGTAATGCACGCTTGGCTTCTCCTCATAAAGGGGGCCTAACAAAATGTGCATACAATCATGAGGGGTAGACATTGATCATACTCTAACACTTCTATCACAACTTCTTTTAGTATAAACCTTAAACCTGTTCCACTCTGGTCTACACTACAATATTCTACACAAATCCACATTCCATCTACACACATGACAATCACACCTGACATCAAATTTGGACCTCATCATATCCTTCGTCCATTCTCAACTAATCAAAAAGATCTTCAGCTGATGCTAGAGGTACAAAGATGGGAAAAGAATATATGGCCTAGTGTTGTACCCCAACTTCATGTTCACAGATGGAAATTTCTACATATATATTTCAAGAAATTATAAATCGAATCGACGAATATCGACAATCACTCATTGATATGGAGTATCAACTAAGGAACTATGTTGGGGTAATTTCCAACAAATATCCGCGTGTATGCTTAGTTACTAAAAAGATGAATTTACAAAATAATCAAAGATCTATCTTGACACAAGGAAGTAGCACAAACTGCAGAGGAAAAGATAAAAAATATGGAGAAGGAACTACAAGCTACCAAGGTACAGATTGAAAAACTTAGATCATTAAACAACACACTCAAACATCAAAAGGATATTTAGAAATAAAAAATTGATCTATTTCAATCCCTGATATCGGGTGATCCAAAAGAGGAAGAAGATGTACATAACAGACCAGGAAAAGGGCCAGCAAAAGACTAAATGTTTCTGAGATATTTCATTTTTGCAAGTGTTATAGATTCAATTTTGGACACAGTTTCTTAAATGATCTATGTATTTTCTTTCACAAATATCAATCTATATACTCACACTGCATTTGGTATACAGATGTTCATGTTTATTGGTATCTTTCTCAAATACATACTTCTCTCTAAGACGGAGAGACAACAGTAGCGGGCAACCGATAGAACGTAAAAAGTTGTATTAAGGTAAAAACCTCCATTGGAAGGACTCTGCATATTGCTAGTCGCCCAACTTTCTTGGGCACCAGCACTCACCCAATGAAGAAGGGAGGCCCCTGGACTCCATTTTGAAGAGGGAAAAAATGAATGCTTAATCTCCGAGGGTACCTTCTACTCAAGGGGGTTCTCCTTAGGGAAGTATACCCTATGCTCTCTCAGGCACACACCAAAAAAAAAACAGCAGTTGGTTGGTTGTGCACCTTATTGAAGATTTAGAACAACACGAATTATAGACAAGAATAGGACACTTCTTCCGATACAAGATAATCTGATGACTAATTACATGGACAAGACACAATAGCATATAAAGAGATGAACGATTGAGGGGGTGAGTCCCAACTCACTACTCCGCAAGAAAAGGAAGACATCTTTTCAGCCAAGGAACTTGAGAACTTGTAAGGCAGGCAGTGGCAACTACCCTTGTTCAACTCCACCTGTTGTAGTCAAGTGCCTGACCCACTCCTCCTTCAGAGAGGTCCCAATTCCATGCTTCAATCTTCCATCCACCCCCTGAAGAAGCTGGAAGGGACTCCCCCCTCTACACACTATGTAGAGTTCTTGTGCCTGTGTCTCCTCTTTCTGTCTCTCCTCCCTTGATGGAGAGGACTTCTTATATAGTTTTTCTGGGGCTGGTAGGAGCTGAAGGGTAGCAAAAGGGACAAAATTAGTTTCTTCCCTTTGCACGCTCTCTGACAATTTTGGCACTCTGGAAACTTCCTTCTCGGTTCACTTTTCCTGCACCGTCACTATCTTCCAAATTTTGTTATCTTTCAAATTCAAGTATTCAATGCCGTCCACCATCCATGAGTCCTCTCCATTTAAGTGGCTGAAAATTTAGTCCATGTGCAAAGTCGAGGAAATTTAGTCGCTTTCTCAAGTGAAATAGTAGACTAACTCAGAAGTAGATCATTTTCTTAAAAAATAGACTACTTTACCAAACTGGACAACTTTTGAAGTAAGGAGACTAAATTCATAAAAATGGGCAACGTTTTTGGAGTAAGACCACTAGATTCATAAAATGGGAAACTTTTGGAGTAGGTCGACTAAATTCATAAAATGGGAAACTTTTGAAGTAAGTAGACTAAATTTGTAAAAAAAGGCAATTTTTGAAATGAGTCAACTAAGAAAATGGTCAACTTGGACAGCCAAGGAGTTGAGAAAAATAGGTGACTGAAAAAAAATAGACAACTTTGAAATTTAGATAACTTCTTGGAGAAATTGGCAAAACTTAGGAATTAGAAAATAGGCAACTGAGGAAATTGGGAGTTTGCTCATTCCTGTCTCCTTGATGAACTGATGAACTGGATCCTCTTTTCTCCATCTTAGTCCTCTTGCTTTTGGATCCTCTTTTCTCCATCTTAGTCCTCTTGCTCCTTTGCTTCCGATCTTGCTCGAATCGAGGTAACTTTTCTCATATTGTGCCTTTGCATCTTAAAACATAAAATACATTATTTAAGGGGCATATCAGAGTAACCTGCTACAGCTTGCCCTCCACTTAGACATTCTCTGTCCTCAGAGAGAAATAAAGTACCTTCTTCTCCGTCCTCGGAGAGAAATAAAGTACCTTCTTCTCTCTTTTTTTTTTTCTCTTTCAGTTCTTCTTCTTCTTGAGCTGAGCCTTGCTTTTAGTGATTGTCCAATTAGTTGGCTGCTCCTATCCTTCTTGTTGAATTCTCCCTTGTTGACATGTTGTTGCATTGTAGACTTCAAAGGAAGAGCTCCTCTTCTCTTTAATAAGCTTTGAGTAGAAGTATGTTATTCATAGTTGCTGTACTGAACACTCATTTGCTGCACTGTGATAGCTTTCACAGTGATTCTATTAGTTACTGAAGTCTACTGAACCCGACTTGATCAACTGAAGCCACTGATCTGAATTCTACTTGAGAAAAAAGAAGCCAACTTGGAATCCTCAGAGCACGCACTGGGCAAGAACTGAGTCAAACGCTGAAATCAACCTGTTGTTCAGCAACTTGAACAACGGAAGCCCACTTGAAATCCTAAGAGCACGCATGGGCAAGAATTGAATCGAATGCTGCTGTTATGCTATGTTTGCTACCAAAATCAACTTTTGACTCATACCATGGCACACAATCAACTTATAAAAATCGATCCAAAAGTCGACCTTTTTTTTCAAATTGACCATTACATCAACTATGAGATCGATCAAACAATTGACTAAAAAAAACACCACAAAATTCGACTTCTACAAATCGGCCATACAAATTCCTTCCCAAATTCGACCCAAAGAAATTGGACCCTCAATTTGACAACCTAAATCGACCAAAAAATCGTTCTCAAAATAAAATCGATTGAATACTTAGTACTCAAAACAAATTGACCAAATGATGACAATGGACTACAAATGCAACTTATAGATGACCACAAGATCAACCTTAAAAATAATCATCCCAACAAAACCAAAACATCAACCAAAGAAAATAGACCAAAAATCAGCCCAAAAAATTTCGACCTAAAAAATCAACCTCCAAAAAATAGAACCAAAAAACATTCAACCTTTTTGGTTGTAGAAGAAATTTGACTACTACTACTAAAAATAGACCAAACAAAACATTCAACCTTTTTGGTTGTAGAAGAATTTTGACTACTACGAAATGGGCAACTTCATACGCTTTTAAAAATGGCAAAATGTTGATCGACTTTCTTTCACTTTCTTCTTCAATATCTCAATCTAGTCGATTTTCTTCCACTTTCTTCCTTCAATATCTAAGTATGATCTGGTCAACTTTTAAGTTTTGTTAAAGTCGATTGGCTCTTTAGCACTCTCCTAGGCAACATGGCAAACTTTGCTGAGCTGATGGTGTTTTTTTTCGCGGGGGGGGGGGGGGGGAGAGAGAGAGAGAGAGAGAGAGAGAGAGAGAGAGAGAGAGAGAGAGAGAGAGAGAGAGTTGATGGCTCAAACATGGCAACACTGGGAAACAGAGAGAAATTCTTGATGGCTAGGAGGAACAGTGACCTTGCCATGCTAGCTTTATTAGTTCAGATCTGGGAAAATCCTCCCTTCTAGTAGCTTAGTATTGAGAAACACACATGCAACCATGACTCCCGTTGAACTTTGAAAATTGCAAAAACATTTCAAACTTGCAAGCTCTTCAAATAGCTATCTTCTCTTGGAAACCTCTCCCATCAATGCATGTATCAGTCCTTGGAAATCAGATGTACAACATCTCCCCAAAACAGAACCATGCATTTTCAAGGTTTTGCTCTTGCTGCTTCAATCCTCTGTACATACGAGAGAAAGATCCCACCCAACGTGCCATCTGAAGAAGGGAGACCCCTCGACTCCACTTTAAAGAGGAAAAAATGAATGCTTAAACTCCGAGGGAACCTTCTACTCAAGGGGCTTCTCCTTCGGGAAGTAAGTATACCCTATGCTCTCTCAAGCATACACCAAAAAAACAATAGTTGGCTGGTTGTGCACCTTATTAAAGATTTAGAACAACATGAATTATAGACGAGAATAGGACACTTCTTCCAATACAAGATAATCATATGACTAACTACATGGACAAGACACGATAGCATATAAAGAGATGGACAATTGAGGGGGGAGAGTCCCAACTCATTGCTCCGCAAGAAAAGGAAGACATCTCTTCAGCCTAGGAACTTGAGAACTTGCAAGACAGGCCGTTGAAGCTACCCTTGCTCAACTCCACCTATTGTAGTCAACTGCCCGACCCACTCCTCCTTCACACATCTCCCAATTCCATGATCCAATCTTCCATCCACCCCTTGGAGAAGCTAGAAGGGACTCCCCCCTCTACACAATATGTAGAGTTCTTGTGTCTATGTCTCCTCTTTCTCTCCCTCCTCCCTTGATGGAGAGTTCTTCTTATGTAGTTTTTCTGGGATCGGTAGGAGCTGAAGGGTAGCAAAAGGGAAAAAATTAGTTTCTTCCCTCTACAAGCTCGACAATTCTAGGACTCTGGAAACTTCCTTCTTGGTTCAATTTTCTTGCACCATCACTGTCTTCCAAATTCTGGTAATCTATCTCCCAAATTCTGGTATTCGGTGCCGTCCGCTCAATGAATCTTCCACGTGCAAGTGGCTGAAAATTTAGTCCATGTGCAGAGTTGGGAAATTTAGTCTCTTTTTCAAGTGAAATAGTAGACTAAATTAGAAGTAGACCATTTCCTTAAAAACTAGACTACTTTACAAAAATGGGAAGCTTTTGAAGTAAGTAGACTAAATTCATAAAAATGGGAAACTTTTTTGGAGTAAGTCGACTAAAATCATAAAATGGGAAACTTTCAGAGTAAGTAGACTAAATTTGTAAAAAAATGCAATTTTTGAAATGATTTGACTAAGAAAATGGTCAACTTGCACAACTAAGGAGCTAGGAAAAATAGGGACTAAAAAGAATAGACAACTTGGAAATTCAGACTTCTTGGAGAAATTGGCAAACTTAGGAAGTGGGAAATTAAACAACTTAGGAAATTGGGAGTTTGCTCATTCCTATCTCCTTGATGAACTGATGAATTGGATCCTCTTTTCTCCATCTTAGTCCTCTTGCTTTTGGACCCTCTTTTCTCCATCTTAGTCCTCTTGTTCCTTTGCTTCCGATTAGGCTCGAAATCGAGGTAACTTTTCGTGTATTGTGCCTTTGCATCTTAAAACATAAAATAAACATTTTAAAGGGCATATCAGAGTACCTTGTTACACCCAGCTTTCCAGCACCAACACTCGCCCAAATTTCTTGGGCACCAACACTCGCCCAACTTTCTTGGGCGCCAACCTCAATGAGGGGCCAAGGAAGCCAAACGGTTCTGACAAGACGAGTGGCTCAAAGATTGTGATAAGGAGGCTCAAGGCAGTGATACTGATGGCGAGTTGGGCCACCACTACTCAAGTTAGGCCATCACTGCTCAAGTTGGGCCACCATTGCATGATAAATTCTAATATCTGGCACTTGACAATTGTAACTTCTCAGAGGCCTTAACTCCCCTATTACTCTTGTAACAAACTCTTCTTCTAACATCTTACCCCTTTGTCTATAAAAAGGGAGTTCTTCAAAGAGGGACATACAAAGAGAGACACAGGAAAGTACATAGAGAGATAGACACATATGTCTAAATAAAGGTACTCAGAAAAGCACATTGGAGAAATACTTAAAGAATCTTAGCCAAAGTTAGACATCTTAGCTGAGAAACTCCATCTTCATACTCTTGCCATGAAGCCAAGAAGTCCCTACTAGCTGGTGCTAGCTAAAGGGTACCCTTGGAGCCTACGGGAGAGTTAAGCATATAACTCTTCTTACTAACCATCTCCTGCACTAATTACCTAATTCCAAACATGGAAATCATATGATAGCTCCCACCAAGAAAAAGATGCACAAAGTCCAGACCTCTATGGGACCAGAGCGAGCACTCCTCATAAAACCTGATCGACAATCACCATCCAGGTAATGCCCTCTGAAAGTGTACCTCAAAAGTTCTACCTCAACATAATTTAACACAAATCAAGTCAATATAGGGATATCCTCAACCAATGAGTATCTAATCGTATGCACTGGATAGATTCATACATACTCATAACCCCAATACACCCCAACCTATGTGGCCTCAAGCATCAATCTATTAGAAAGTTCACAGCTCACTATGAAGAATATAGATCATGTGTCATTTGAGTATTAGAAAAAGAATACTAACAAACTCCACTATTCAACAATTGTGGATCTGAACCATACTTTTTGTTTAGTCTCCTTCATCAATAGAATGAAGGTACCGAAAGAAAGTAGAAATCTCTAACAGACATGCCATAACACATGACTCACCCAAAAGGTTGTCCACTAACACGTGAAATAATCAATGTATCTAATAGCACTATCCTATTCCTCCTCGTCCTCCATCCTTGAGGATGTCCTAGCTCGAAGTCCCACAACGCATGTTCTATTCTACATATCATCTTGAATCCACCCATCGGTAACGACCCATTGAACCTCTAGCATAGTGCATCCATATCATGCAGCAATAGGAACCAAACTATGGCCTCTTACTCAAACAACGAAAGTAAAAAAGAATGCAATGAAATACATAAATGCTCCAAAAAAAAGAATGAACCAAGATAATGCATGAATAATGCTATCAAGCATAAACACATCATGAATGCACCTATCTCCAAGATTGATCGAGGAACTGAATTCTTCAATCACATAAGAAATAACCTAACATGTCTACTCGGGATCGTAACCCTCTTCATACACTAGATGTCATCAATGACTCAACTCAGAGAGTATATCCTCTATCACATGGAAGAAACTTAAAGGTGGTCACGGAGAAAAAAACTCTCTCTCACCAAATCATCTCCTTTCCTGATTTTTGAGAACCAATATCCTCTATCTCATGGCTAGAGCCTAGCACTGATAAGCATGTGCCACCATATACGCAAAACAAAAACAAGTGTAGAGGTTCCACTTTCAAGTAGCCTCATGGCATGACAAGGATCATCCCTCATGCCTAGGATCCACTCTGTGGAAGTCCTCTCCGTAGTCTAGTGCATATGGATATGGAGTCTGATAATACATACCGCCTTTACAGTCATCCACTAATCCTGCAACTCATATCTAGATCATCTACAGTGATCAAAAAAAGAGGAACCAACAACCATATTGAAGTATGGATACTATACGTGTCAAAGATCCACACGATGGTTCTACAGGCTACTCCCATGGTTGAGGCCATAAGGATCCATCCTCGATCAATCTAGTTATCTTGGGTCTCCAAAAAATCCTTGGAGAATATCCCTCATCCTAGAGATACATATCATCTTTGTAACCACCAATTACACCACGAGGTAGATAGCTATCTCTCATTGTTTCATAGCAAGCCTATCATCGTGGAAGCGGCTAGTATATTTCTATAGGGGCACCATGTTATCCTTGGTCATCTATCCACCACTAACCATCGAGTGCTAATGTCTTCCACAAAGGCTTCAGATCTTAGCAGGCATAGCCCTCACCAACAATCCTCTCGATTATCTAGCTTCCGTCAAACCATAGAAGGCATCTCCCCACCAAAGGTCTCCTAAGATTTCCAGAGTAACACCCTAAACAATCAAACACGTCCAAAGTCAAACCTAGTGGTACTGCATACCACCCCCTAGAGGAATGCCCTCTCAAGAAGTCCCCACAATAGATCATCAACATGATCTAATGGATTTTTGAGATCATGGATCCATGCCCGTAATCCTCAAGATCCCATGGATATGCATCGAGAGGATACTTCCCAAACGTAACACCATGAGGAGTCTCTCATATGCTTGGACCACATATGTGTCGAGAGGATACTTCCCGAAACTGGCACCATGAGGAATCTCTCATATGCTTGCACAAAAATATTCCCTAAAAAGTCCTAGAAACTCCCACTTGAGGCCTGAGTCATGCCCTCCAACATGAGTGACTGGCACATGTCATATAATCCCATCCAGTACGCAGATCAAGTATTGATCTGGTCCTCCTCCCATTCCCTCGCATCACCCAAAGATTTCTCGGAAGGAATGGGATGGAAAAAACCCCATGGAACATGCAAAGGCTGGTATGCAGATTATGCCTGTGTGCTCAAAGATGGGAAAGTGTCCTCTCTTGAAGTAGCCTATGCAAATTGATAGGTATCGGAGAGGATATCCCCTCCAATCGTGGCTGAATTTTGTTCCATAGCTGGCTGAGAATTGATAACCAGAAAAAAACTTTACCATGGTGAAGTCTTACGAGATGGGTTTAGTAGAATAGGCTTGGAAGAATCTTCTTAGAAGCCTCTAACCCAAAATTGAAGTTTCTTGCCTCCTCTATTTTTAAGGAACCCCCCAAATCCTTAATCTCCTTCCAAATAGCAAGTTTTCCATGTAAAAAGTTACTATTTCTCGTCATAAAAATTAATGAATTAATTTTTTATAACCCCAAAATAGTATGGATTTGTGGAAAATAAATTTCCATAATTAATTGTGGACTTTGAATTCCACCTCAACTCTCAACCCTAAGCCCTAAACTTTCTATATGGGAGCCATGGACATCCAATCATCACCTTGCACCCTTCCATTATGGATCTCTCAGGTCTCTATCACACACGCATGGGCTCAGCCTCCTATGGAGCAAATAGCAGGGTGATGCGTTTTCATGCTGGGTGCAAATGCACATGTGAGAGGTATATTCTCTCAGCCTGTGCCATTATCTTTAGGTGCCAACCATGTTGGAGAAAATTCTAGAAATCCCCCTCCATGGTATAAAGAGAGGGTAACTGCTTCTTCTCCATGCAAGAAAGGGTTTCTCCCTTGAGCGGCAGCAAAGAACTGCCTAGTCAGTCTCTATCATCCCATACTGTTCGAGAAGAAAAGTAAAAAGAAACTGCTTCCAAGATGGGTTGGTCCTTATGAGGTAGAAGAGATACTTCCACATTGCACATGATCCAGTAAAGATATCCACACTAGATATACAAGCTCTACCTCTAGTCAACATTTCAAAGATAAACCTCTACAGAGAGCTTTCAAAATAAGCACTCCATCCTTGATGTCTTGTATATACCTATATAAAGATGGCTTCAATATGATGCTTTCCTTTGGTATCTATGATTCCACGATTATGAAGCACCTCTAGCACTACCTCTAGCACCATCGCTATTCATCACTTGCATCATCTTTCATCAGCAACCACCTTAAAACTCTTCTATTTGTTCTCTCTCTGTTTCCAATGGTGAACATCATACCCCTTGGATAAACACCTAGTCCCTCCTATCCTCCATCTCAAAAATCCTTAGGCAACCACCTCCTACCACTCCCTAAACGACCACTCCCTACCTTCTCAACACCCCTAGGTGAGCCTCCTCTCTACCATTTCACCACTCCCTCAGCGAGAACCCAACTCAAGCATTTTTCTCCCCTTCATCAATCTCTAGGTGATCACCTTTATCACTTTCCCTAGGTGACCACTCTCTTCCATCTCTTCCCTCCTTAGGCAACCAACTCCCACCACCCTAACCACTCCCTAGGCAACCACCCTCTACCATCTTACCTTTCCTTAGGGGACCATCTCCTAACTACCCTCGCCACTCCCTTGGCAACTACCTTCTACCTTCTCATCACTCCCTATGCGACCACCTCTTCTATGCCTTCTACCCCTTCACTACCTCCTAAGCAAACACTTTCTACCCTCTCCCCTCCTTAGGTGACCACCTCTTACCACCTTCATCACTCCTTATACAAAATTCTCCTACCACCCTTCTCACTCCCTAGGTGACCACTCTCTATCATCTCTTCCCTCCTTAGGCGACCACCTCCACCACCCTAACCACTCCCTAGGCCACCACCCTCTACCATCTCTTCCCTCCTTAGGTGACCACCTCCCACAACCCTAACCATTCCCTAGGCGACCACCCTCTACCATCTTAACCTTCCTTAGATAATCACATCCTAGTACCCTCACCACTACTTAGGGGACCACCCTCTACCTTCTCTTCCCTCCTTAGGCAACGACCTCCCACCATACCTAATCACTTCCTAGGTGACCACCCTCTACCGTCTCACCCTTCCTTAGGTGACCACCTCCTACTACCTTCACCACTCCCTAGGCAATCACACTCTACCTTCCTAACCACTCCCTAAGCAACCAGCCTCTACCTTATCCCTGCTCCCTAGGCAACCACACTCTACCCTTTCATCACTCCGTAGGCAACCACCCCTTGCCTTCCTTCTACCTCCTCACCATCCCCCTAGGCAACCATTTCATGGCTTTATACCCCGCTCTATACCCCCTAGGCTTTTACCATCTTACCACTCCCTAAACGACACCCTTTAGTTTTACTTTCCTTCTTCCATTCCCCCATCTCCTTAGGAAAATACCATTGACACTTTCCTCTCCAATCATAAAGCAACCAACTAATGTATCCCATCTGTACCCTCCTCCTCTGTAGGTGACCACCTAGGTTCTATCAACGTGTGGCACTTCTAAAGAAGGCACTCCAAGCTCCCCCATTGGAGATTCAAGCAACTATTGATATAAAGCACCTCAAGATGAAGATGACTCTCTCAATAGAGAGCATCTCAAGAGGAAGATCACTATGAGTTTGCAAGTCTTGAGGAAGAAACAGTGCCGGCACCATAGAAAGAGGTTTGCACTAAGAAGAAGTTGACATTGGCAAAGTAAGAAGCAAAAGTTTCCCCTAGTCCATTTAAACCAAATGACATGCTTCTCAACATTAGAGGTTAATTCTCTTTACATATAGATATGTATGAAACTAGGAAGTTATCCGATGCCTTTACATTACCCCACATGGGCTTAACTCATCCGGGTTCTTGTTATCCACCCACCATTTCCAATAATCAAGTTGTAGGCATGAAGGTTCTTCCTCTATTTAAAACATTCCCAATCCTATCACATGATAAAATTACTCTGGAGCTTCCTGTAGCTTCTATTGGCACAAAACATTACTGCAGATTCCCGAGTAGCTTGACATTTTCTAGGAAAGAACATAAGTGATACCATTTCAGATTGTGTAACTATGTTTATAGCCGACGAAATTGAGCCGAGGCCCGTACTATGGCTCACATTGTTCAAAGAGTACATTCTACTACGAGAAAATATCCAACTCACAAATATATGAATATGTGAGCCCTTGCCTTATTTTGTATATGCTATGCCATTCCTGTAACATAAGTTATGCAACAATCACTAGCAAAAAGGTGAAAGGATCATGTAGAACAGAAAAGCAAAAGAGCACAATCATTCAAGTTATTCGGTGCACCCATGATGCTATGGGTAAATCAGCTTCATTTAAAGTAGATACATAAGCCTCACCCACCTCCACCCATGCACCCTACTACACCAAGAACCTTGCGAAAAAGGACAGGCACACGTGGCAGAAAAAATACTCCCTAGATGACATTGCTGCCTTGCCAAGAGAAGAACAAGGATACGTGGCCATTGAGAATGTCAAAGAAGTTCCTCGTAGTATTGCTTCTTCTGCTAGACATATGTCCACTTCTTCGAGTATAAAATCTTCACGGTCTCGCATTGCTTCACCTTCTCCACGTATCGAATCTCCCCACACCTCTCTCTTGGCTTCTCCTTTTACCCACCACCATCACCCTACACACTTCTTGCCATGAACCAACTCTCTCATTAAGCACTACCCTCATCCATCATCTCCTCCCCAGCCGATTTCACCTACTACATCTACATATGACATCCTATCCAGCCAACTTCATCACAATTCCTTGATGCATTTATTGCATTTAATGGCATCTCGGGATATTCCATGCTTGATGCCCCTGCACAAGCACAACAAGCTTCTATTGCAAAAGAACCTCCTATAACCACTTCCATTCCCACCACTTCTATGATAAGTTATAACCTTCCCAATTTTATCGCACACCAATCCCACTCTCGAAGACTTACCCATGTAGACCAGTAGGGTCTGCGTCCAAATCCTCCACCATGGTGCCACTATGTTCGGATCTATTCAAGAGAGGTGGGAACAAAACCTATGGCCCCCGATCCCATTGCCATACAAGATATAGTGTTGCAGGATATTGTTCCTTCCACGGAGGTGGATCCTAATAATCCTATGTTTGCAAACACATGAGGATTGCTTCTCTAAGTGTGCAAGGGCTTAGCCAACAAGGTAAATGGATTTGTTATGGCATTGGATAGTAAGACACTAGTTGGTTGTAATAGCTATTCCACATAAGAAGCATGATTGTGGTAACTCTATTACTTCCACTAAGGACTATCAGCTTGTATATAATGGCTTACCTTGTAAACATTTAGGATGTTTAATTATAGTCAAGAAAGATCTCCTTTTACAATCATAAATAATGATCACTACATGATATATACCAGAATGAATCCAAGCAAACCCCAAATTCATCCTCAAATGAAAGTGCAACTATAAGCTCATGGTAGTAGTCAACCACAAGCCTATATAGCATATCAACTCCATCATGCATAGTATTGACTCAATCTATGACATCCCCACTAATGTCACCAGTGCCCAATAGTGGGTATAGAACTAAGAATGAATACATGCTCACACACACCCCCCACAATGCACACCCCCTACAATGCACACACACCATGAGCATAACTCACAAGAAGCTCTGCTAACTGAGTTTCTATCACTTCCGGGAGTGATGGGCAAACTCAGCCATAATAAAGCCTATCACAAAATGCAAACAAGAGATAAGAAAAAGTACAGAAAATTGGAATTTGCCTAGATGATCATTACATAATGATCATCCAAGCCAATTCCAATTTGTGATGACTTACTGTCTGAACATAAAATACAAAATCATAAATGTTTATGCATCCAATACTCTTTCTCGGAGATTGGAAACTTGGAATCATATTTTAGACTGTGTTGTAGAGCATGAGATTGTGAAGGCTAATGCAAGGATAATATTTCTTGACGTTTTTAATATGGTCGAGCAGCAAGCATATTGTTCCATTGCCTCATATTTTATAGCCCCTCAGGAGCTTCTTGTTTGGAATGCATTGTTGGATGCTATACAATGTAAAGATGTATGTGGTTATATTCGGGGACATACTCTGAGATATACTTTTCACTCTAAATCTCATGTCCAAGCTATGAGTAGTTTAGATAGATGCTATTAAGCAAAGAGGCTTTGTCGAGTACTCATGCACTTGAAAACTACCATGCAAGATATAGGGTATCAGCTGCAAAAAAGAACAACAGGGAAGCACACATTGAACTCCTTTATGCAGAAACTGACTTAAGCAATCAATTGCTGCTTCTAAAAATAATTGAGAGAACAAATTTAGCATAATGTATGCTTCACAAGCTATTAACATATTTGCAATATTGTTTATCTTACAAAGCAACCATCATGTGTGATCCCGCTGAAGCAATACGAATATCAAAAAGTATAACTTTTTTTTATGTTCCCAAGGTTACAAAGGAAATGGCGTTCATGCTCACCTGGAGACTTGTACTTGAGTACACGTGTGCTGGTAGAAAATCACAATAATCTGCTAGAACTTTAATCTTTGACAATCCACAACTGGTCTTTAGCTCAGCTATACCAATAGGTGTCCTCTTAAAATTAGGTTTATTTGAAAGTATGAATATCTGCTCTACTACCCTGGACTGCGATCTGAACTTCCTGAACTCTGCTGAAGCCCTTTTTTGAAGCAACCCAACTTTTTGAAACTCGGGAAAAACCTATTTAGATATTCATTGCATTTAAATCAGACATCATTCAACAAGATGCCGGAGGAATAGAAAAAGGGTAGAGAGGAACTGGGCAGTTAATATCTCATATGCATGCAAAAACCAAACTGATACTCACTTCAAACATACCAGTTCATTTGGAATACAAGTTTGTGAACCAATAGTAGCAGAAAGAATCTGTAATTGCTCTTGTAAACGCTCAGACAATCTGCTCATTCTTAGATGTGTCTCAGTAAGAACAGATTGAAGGTCTTGAAGAAAACATAAAAGCTGAAGATCATAGTGAAGTTCATCCCTCAATCGTTGCATCAAAACATGATGAATGCCAAGAGTTTGAATATGTAGTTCAATGGCTTTTCTGTATGCATGTATCCTTTCCTCCACACAGTTAGCCTCAGCTTCAACTCGATCCTTCATATCCTTGGCCTCATTTTGAAAATTACATAAAGCATCATTGCTGGCATTACAGCTCTCGTCCCTTGCTCTGTTTACAACATTTACAAATGATAAGTCTAACCACAGCATCACACATAATGATCTTGAATGCTTCATTCATCTATGATTTGAAGTCACGAAGTTTGAATGACATGTAACCTATTGTAAGCCCGAATTCCAGGAATTATGTTTGATAGTTCCTGCAATTGTGAGACTTTCTCAATATCTGATTGATTTATCCAATATAAAAATCCTGTCCTAGGGAAAACACTGTCAAGCGCAGAGCTTATTTCCTCTTCACGGATCAAGTCGAATTTGAAGTCTTCATCCATCCATCTACTCGTCTCCATTATGAGTTCAATTACAAGCTTTTGTAACCTTTCGGCTTCCAGGTTAGCTTCTCTTCTGTCCAACACCTGTAACTCAATTGTTATTGACTGTACTTGCTGCACTAATCACTATTATTCTACAAACAACACTGACAAACAATAATAGAAGAGGCCTTGTAAGATGAAATAAGATTACACACTGGGAGAACTTTTATCTGCATTTGTTCATAGAAAATAGGCCACTCTCTGGTAAAGTGAAATTACTTTGTGAATAAGTTGCCAGATGAAAAAGTCTATCTTAGTTGAAAATAAGCAAACAGATTTTCACTGTCCGTAGAAAAACACAATGAATACGAGATAGGAACACACTTTGAGGAATAGGTCTTGTTTTTTTAATAGAACCCATCACTGCAAATTTAGAGCAGATAAAAGTGTGCTTAAGTGTGCAGGTAAGTATGCAGGAGAAGCAGACGGTTGCCAAGTAGCTGACAAGGTACCCAAGCATATACAAGTGTTTGCCAAAGTTCACATAGAAATGATAGTTGCCCAAGTACTTATGTGGAGTCACCCATGTCTGCTAAGCACAAAGTCGCCCAAAAATATGCAACCAAGATGTTCTTGTACGACCTTTATCATAGGTATCAAGAAGTGTAAAGGTAGCACAACATTCTGACCAAATACCATCTAAAAAGGAGTTGAATTAAGTACCATTTTATAGGCCATCTGATATGCCCAAAGAGTGTGATGCAACTGTTTTCCCAACTAGAATGTTTATTGACCACAAGCTTCGTTAATACCTTACATAGGATCTTATTTGTACTTCTTGCTTGTCCATTTCCTTATGGGTGATATGATGCTGATTTTTTATGAATCACCATGAATAAATATTCAACCACTCATTCAAAAAGTGAGTTCTCCGGATCACTCACCAAATCTATGTGCAATCAATATCTTGTGAACATATTCTCAAACAAGAACTATGCCATCATTTGTGCATCAATTTTCATAGTGGCTTTTACTTCTACCCATTGGGTAAGATAGTCTATGGCAAGGATGATATATTCCACATGGGAACTTCTAGCTGGGGGATTGATAGGACCTACAAAGTTTATACCCCACTTGGAGAATGAACATTCTCCCATCATGGGTCTTACTTGTACCTAAGGATGATGTATTCCACATGGGAACTTCTAGCTCGGGGATTGATAGGACCTACAAAGTTTGTACCCCACTTGGAGAATGAACATCCTCCCATCACCCAAAGTTATGTGAACTCGCCCTATGTGATGACCAAAAAAAGTGGAGTCGCCGGCAGTTCTATCTTAGGGGGCAATCCGCTTACTAGAGAGGCCGCCTGTCCAAGACACGCACATGGACTCACTCAAGACTGCTATGAGAAGTTGCGCAGGTCCAGTCGCCCAAGATCAAAGTCCAATGAACTTGCCAAAGCTGTTGGTCGCCCAAGACCTATACATGGTAAAGGTAGTTGCCTATAATGCCTACGAGCTGTCTTCCAAGCTTAAAGCCAAGACTAGCCTAAATTGTGGTCGCCCATGTTCCTTAAAAGGTGGTCGCCCAGGCTCCCTAAAATGTGGTCATCCATAGGCACCTCATAAGGAAGCCTGCTTGATTATGAAAGTACGTGAAAGGTGAGCATCTGGTACATCAACATAGAGCAAAGAAGCACTGCATACGAAGTCCAGAAGGGAAATGCCCAAGGCAGTTACCTTGGCAGGAGGTGACCTTGGCAGGAGGTGACCTTGGAAGGAGGTGTCCCAACTCCCACCTGCAATTGCCTTGCAATGCGCCTACCCACTGTTCGGTGGCCACCTAATGGGCCACTTCCTCTGCCAAGTGAACTTGTGGTGTGCAGACCTATGTCAATGGGCAGATTCACCCTCCACCATGGATTAGTCCTATATGTGCATATCCATCCAATGGTTTCCCAGTGTCTTTATAAGAAGTGGCCCATCCCCATTTTGTTATACTAGTCCATTTGTGAGTCCTGATGCCGTAAGTTATCCCTTGTGAAGTTGAATTTTGTAGTCTCCCTATGTGCGCTTGACTAATCCCATTTGTATACATGTGTGCAGAGGTAGTCCCCTGTTGTATTCTTGTGTACTGGCGATCCTTTAGCTGCTCTGTGTGCTGGACTGTTGTAATCCCTGCTAGAGGAAGTATCTGAGTAGGTGACCTTTGGTAATGTGGATAAATGGAATTGTAACCTTGCTAGCTGGTCCTTGGGCTAGTTTTATGTGCTATTCCCCTATGTACGCTCCAGTCTATGTATATAATTTGTGCATGTCCTATGCATATTTGGACAAGTTAGGCAAAAATATTGGCTCTAGCTCATTGTCATTTGTACACATTGTTGTTTGATGTAGATGCTTATGGTGAAATATACTAGTTGAACCTCTTTGTATTCGTCTATAGGCTGGACTGCTGTCTATTGTAGTGTGTGCAGTGGCTGATATTTTTGTTTTGGCCAATACTGCGTACTGTAAAAAGTTACTGTTCCAGCACCGGAGGACCAGTTGTAGATACATTTGGAAGAACAATGCAATCATGCAAAAGCAACAGGTTACACAATGGACAGAGAGGTCATGCCTTCCTTGCCTCGTGAAGAAGAGAACTTGTTAAGCTGGATAATGGGCAGCTCAAAATGCTGTACAGTTGAAATACATGAAATTACAGAAGAATAGGACCAGATAGCAAGTCAAGGAGTCTACCCATCTATTGCACCTACCAGCGACTCTTCTGCAGAGAGTTTCCACCATCTTCTGTTGGACAAGAAGTGGTAAGAAAGTGTGATTTTCAAGACTCTAATATGGCAAAGAGTGTACAAGATGTTTGCAAAAATAATCCAGGGTGACCATAAAATTGAAATCTGTCCACTTGACGGAGTAGACTACATTGGGCAGGGGCACCATTTGGACCAACATGGGTAAGGGCACCAGTGGACCAACGCAGGTTGGTGCACCCAATGGTCGAGTTTGAGAGATTGTCTCAGGCCATGTTGGAAGACTCCTCCAGTTTGGGAAAGTTGGGCAAATTGGGCACCTTGGATGGACTACCTCTGGTTAGGAAGACACCTCTCTTGCATCTGGAAAGATATCTCCAGTGCCCCAGTTCAGCTGACTCCTCCAGTTGGGCAGACACCTCTGGTTGGGCAAACATCTCAAGCTAGACAAGTACTTCAAGTTGAGCATATGTCAACTATCCAGTCATCTAGCATGGGAAACTCCTTCAAGATGGGGAATTGATACCACTAGACCCGTCTAGACGAATTTGGACAATTTCATTGCTTCAGCTCAAGAACATGCAGATCAGGGGATGGATTTTAAGCTGAAAGCTCCAAATGACTTCCCACTTCTAGAACTTCCCTGTCGCCGAACCAAGGAGCAGATTATTGGACACAAGTTGAGTGCTTTGCCAAAGTGCGACTTCTCTTGCGAGTGCAACGCAGAGACATTGGTGGAAGAGTTCAGCCCCGGAGATGGTAAGAACCTTCAAATAGTCAATCCCCTGAGCGACATGGCTATTGGAGTACCCTTATTTGCTCCAAACTTCAAAGGTATCATCACTTTAT
Source organism: Ceratopteris richardii (assembly GCA_020310875.1). Taxonomy (NCBI): domain Eukaryota; kingdom Viridiplantae; phylum Streptophyta; class Polypodiopsida; order Polypodiales; family Pteridaceae; genus Ceratopteris; species Ceratopteris richardii. The sequence continues at coordinate 227,243,231 of CM035406.1, forward strand.
ATTTATAAGAAAGCCAAGATGTGGAAGGAAACCCCTAAGATCTTTGACTCCAGTAGATACCACTGGTGGATGGAACTTCACTCGCACAAAGTTCATATTCTCAAACAAACAAAATTAAAGCTAGGAGCAACTACCGTTAGAGCTATTCCAGCATGCCAAACACCAGGAGGGGAATAATAGGTGAAAGTCCCTTTTTTTTAACATATGGTAAAGAAGCACTTTGCCCTTTTCAGTTCATAATCAAGAAGAAGATGGATGAAATTTCTGTGGACAACATTGACCCACACATAAGAAGACTAACAGTCTTAGCAGAATTCAAGGAAATGGTGATGAAAATACTACAGAAAAAGCAAGAGGAGCACAAAAGAGTCCATGACAGACAAGTAACTAAGGGGTCTCTTATCCTAGTACATCAAATTTCCACTTCCGCCAACCAAATCGGCACCTAAGTGGTGAGGTCCCTACAAAGTGATACAAATGCTTCCTTAAGGTGCTCTTAAATTAGAAGCCTTCGCTGGACATATAATGCTTCTGGTTAACATTTTCAGGGTGAATGCCTACTGCACTTGAGACATGAACATGAATAATCACTGCATTGTATGTACCACCGGTTTCATTTCGGCACTCTTCTCTTCTTTCTTTCTAAAATTTGCAGCATGTTTCTCTCGAGGACAATACGCAGCGTATAAGCAAGCCTGCAATGGGATGGTGCAGAGACTTGATGTGGGGGTCTGTAAAGGAGATAAAAGTGTGCTAAGTCTGCATGTAAATTATGCAGGAGGAATGAATGACTTCCCAATGACTTGGCAAGGTAGCCAAGCAAATACAATTGGTCACCCAACTTCACATAAGAATGAATCACCCAAGTAGTGATGTGAAGTCTCCTATGTCTCACGCACTTGGAAGTAGCCAAAAATATGCAGCCGAGAAGTTGCCCAAAGGTATGTGAACTCGCCCTATGTGATGACTAGAAAAAATGGAGCCACCCATTATTGTATCTTAGAGGGCAGTAAATGCTCCCTCAGATACCACTTACTGAGAGGTCTTTGCCAAGGACATGCAAATGGAGTCATCCACGGCTGCTCTTAGAAGTTACCAAGGTATAGTCGCCCAAGATCAAAGCCCAATGCCAAGCAGTTGGGAACCCAAGACCTGCAGATGGTAAAGGTAGTTGCCCATAATGTTTACAAGCTGTCTTCCAAGCTTAAAGCCAAGACTAGCCTAATTTGCAATCGTCCATGTTTCCTAGAAAGTGGCCGCCAAGGTTCCCGAAGATGTGGCCATCCATGTAAGGAACCTCATAAGGAAGCCTAGCAGATTATCCAAGTGAAAGGTGGGCATCTGGCAGATCAAGTCAGAGCAAAAGAGCAATGTGTATGCATTCCAGAAGGGGAGGAAGTGTCAAAGACTGTTACCTCGGCAGGAGGTGTCCCACCTTCAACTCCTTTGCAATGGGCATGTTCCCCAAAATGTGGTTGCCCATGTTGGGCACCTCAAAAGGAAGCCTAACAGATTATTCAAGTAAGTGAAAGGTGCGTAGCTGGCACATCAAGACAGAGAAAAAGAACAACGCATATGAAGTCAAGATGGGGAGAAAGTTCCAAGGGGTTTACCTTGGGAGGAGCAGTCCCATCTGCAACTGCGTAGTAGTGGACAGGTAACCGCCCTGTGTTGGACAACTGCCTAAGGGGCCCCTCCCTCTGCCAAGTGAACTTGCGATGTGCAGGCCTATGTCAATGGATAGATTCACCCTCCACCATGGATTGGTCCTATACGTGCATATCCACCCAATGGGTTCCCATTGTCTATATACGAAGTAGCACAGGGCCATTTTGTAATACTAGTCCATTTGTGTCCTGATGTTTTAGGCTATCCCTTGTGAAGCTGACTATTCTAGTCTCTCTCTGTGTGCTGGACTAGTCCCATGTTGTATCCCTGTGTGCCGGGCTAGTCCCATGATGTATTCTTGTGTACTGGAATACACCCTTGGGCTATTCTGTGTGTTTGACTCTTGTGATCCCTGTGTTATACTCTGGTTGTGTGTCTACTAGTCATCACTGTAAAAGTGGTAGTCTTAGTGTTCAACAACCTAAGAGTGTAACACGAGTGCTGCTTGTGGAAAGAGGTGAAGCCCTAATAGAGCAAGTATCTGAGCAGGTAGCCTCTGGTAAAGTTGATGAGTGGAGTTGTAACCTTGCTGGCCTTTAGGCTAGTTTCATGTGCTGTTACACTATGTATAGGTCAAGTGGATGAGTGGAGTCCTTAGCCTAGTTTTATGTGTTGTTACTCTATGAATAGGTCCAGTGTGTGTATACATTTTGTGTATGCCCTGAGCATATTTGGACAAGTTTGGCAAAAATATTGATTCGAGCCGAGTGTCATTTTTACACATTGTGATCTCTTGAAGATGCTTAAAGTGAGATCTACTAATCGAACATCTTTGTATTTGCGACTTGTCTATAGGCTGGTCAGCTATCTCTTGTAGTGTGTACAGTGGCTGCTCTTTTCCTTTTGGCCACTGCTGTGTATTGTACAACGATATTGTTTTGCTTAGCTTTTAGCTTGTTCGGTAATTAAGCATCCTTTATGGATAGAGTGAAGTATTTTGATAGCAATGCATCTCAATGGACTCTCCTTCTCGATTCTGCTTATTGTTGCCTCCTAAAGCACATAATGTGTTAAAAAGTATACTTCTCCAACGAGAGCCCGTCTTTAAAATAGCCACCCAGCAGGGGCAGCTACAACATAAATTCCTGAAGCACCTACAAGAAGTGAAAGAAAAAGAGACCATCATACCAGTGTCTTCAGCAGACATCCACAGATCAATTGTTTAGGTACTATAGTCAAGGCTCAACAAAAACCTGCCTATGAGGCATGTGACAGTTCTCCATCCATAATAACTCTCTTCTAAATGTTTCTGTGTAGTAGACTGTCTAGAATGAACAATGCTTTACCGTGTTGATCGTCAATATATCAATCATCCTGTTCACTACAAGGATTATTACAAGTGACTGAGTTCTAGCATAGTTCATTATTACTCACACGAAACTTCAATGTTAAAAACAAGCCGTACTTTGAGTGTGCTATCAAACAAGAAATCCAAGTATCATAAAATCCATGATTGCAAATATGATTGAGGTTAAGATGACCTCCTATGTAACAGATAATAGAGCACAAATTATGGGATTCTTCTACTAAAATACTCTTGAATTCATTCTGCTGTATTCAATTCTAGCACTTTACACTGAAGTATGGGTGTGCAAGCTGCCGTGGCTTTGTTGAGGTACCTGTCTAGTACTCATAGAAAGACCTAGGTTCCTCTAACTGTGTCCAACAGCTCTTGTGCAGAGACAGAAGAAGGATGTGTTTCATGAAGGATTCGTTAAGGACCCTACTGTCAAAAATGCATTTAAAGCAAGGTTAGATGTGCAAGATAAATTTGGGATAGCATAATCGCATTTGAGCATAGAATGTTTGTCCTTTGCTTCACAGCAAAAGTACAATCAGTGCTTCAACCTCTCATGAGCTTGGTAGATGGTTCCAACAGCAAATGATGGGGATCATATATTTTTTTCTGACAAAGGGGTATTTGAAAAACCTTCGAAAGCTTAGACGATAGACAAAAGTTAATTGAAGAGACTTTAACATGCTTGTTTAATCAAATGGTTCACATATTTGAATAAAAGCTTATTGGGCACATCAGATAAGAGCTTGCCCCAAAGTGTCTGGCTTGAGTAGAACTTGTTGTTTCTAACCAAGAAAATTAATCTTCTTTTAAAATCATAAAATTTAGAAATTGATCATTTAAAAAGCTAACCAACAAGTCCTTATCCACAGAGCCTGACATATGACATGAATCAAGGAAGCTATGGGAAGATGAAGCAGAAATATTAATATTATGATTTGGAACCCAAAAATCTGCATGCTGAGAAGACTGGATGGTTGAGAAATGTTTTGAATATCTACTCCAAATCATAGGAGTCTTCTTTGTGATAGATCTACTCTTACGAAGGCTAGATTTTCCTTTCAAATTGAAGCCTTTAGGAAAGAAGTATGCAAAATTCGCATCCAAAATCATTCCTTAGGCAAAGTTTCCTTGTGAAACTCTTTAGCGTTTCTAAAATTGCCTTCTATGCGTTCAATAGGAAAACAACGAAACAACTCAAAACCATATTTTGCAATGGATGAATAAAGAGGATTTACGTTTTCAATCAAAATTCTTTTGGAATGAATTTTTCTAGCTTCTTTAACATGCTCTTTAAAAGGAATAAATGAAGTCCGAAAAGTTTGACCAACATACAAAAATGAACTATCCTAAATATTATAGATTGCGTAAATGACTTGTGAACAATGAATAGGACTTAAAAGATTAACTTCATGCAAATGTTTTTTTCCTAAACGCCTTAAACAAAGACGAACTTTTATTAAATTATTGGTATAATGAGTATTAACTAAAACCATTTTGAAAGAGGACCAATGAATATGATCATTATCTAAGCAATGCAAAGAATTTAAATTACATAGCTAAGAATTTGAGCCTTTCTCTTCCACTATTATAAACAGGAGAAGGAATAAAATTAGAAAAAAGAGATTGAAGCACATATGTGGTCAAAATTGAAACTCGAAGTAGATGAGTAACTATTATGAAAAACATCTTTAGTCAAGTCAAGAAATCATATCAAGGCCCGTCTAAAGGCTGAAAATCCTAGGTTAGAGATAGTGCTAACTACACTCCCCATTTGTGTAGCAGGCTTCTCCAATGTAGTGAGGTCCTTAAATAAGATTGCTTATTACACTCCAGAGATCATAGCCGAAACGTGCGATTGAATGCTTGTGATCGTTTGCTATAATCATTACTTAACTTCCTCTGTCACAAGAAATTGTTCACGAAACTATACAAAGAACCCTTGGTCTCAAAAGACCTCTCTCTCTCTCTCTCTCTCTCTCTCTCTCTCTCTCTCTCTCTCTCTCTCTCTCTCTCTCTCTCTCTCTCTCTCTCTCTCTCTCTCTCTCTCTCTCTCTCTCTCTCTCTCTCCCTCTCCCTCTCCCTCTCCCTCCCCCTCCCCCTCCCCCTCCCCCTCCCCCTCCCCCTCCCCCTCCCCCTCCCCCTCCCCCTCCCCCTCCCCCCCTCCCCCCCTCCCCCCCTCCCCCTCCCCCTCCCCCTCCCTCCCTCCCTCCCCCTCCCCCTCCCCCTCCCCCCTCCCCCTCCCCCTCTCTCTCTCTCTCTCTCTCTCTCTCTCTCTCTCTCTCTCTCTCTCTCTCTCTCTCTCTCTCTCTCTCTCTCTCTCTCTCTCTCTCTCTCTCTCTCTCTCTATATATATATATATATATATATATATATATATATATATATATATATATATATATATATATATATATATATATATATATATATATATATATATATATATATATATATAACCAACAACATCAACAAACAAACCAACTAACACACACACACACACAAACACTCATACGTTCATATATATATATATACACACACACAACAAACAAACCAACTAACACACACACACACACACACACATAAACACTCATACGTTCATATATATATATATATATATATATATATATATATATATATATATATATATATATATATATATATATATATATATATATGAACGTATGAGTGTTTATGTGTGTGTGTGTGTGTTAGTTGGTTTGTTTGTTGATGTTGTTGGTTATATATATATATATATATATATATATATATATATATATATATATATATATATATATATATATATATATATATATATATATATATATATATATATATATATATATATATATATATATATATATATATATATATATATATATATATATGAATGTATGAGTGTTTATGTGTGTGTGTGTTATATATAACCAACAACATCAACAAACAAACCAACTAACACACACACACATAAACACTCATACATTCATACAAAACACATAAACTAAAAAGTACAAAATAAAAACGATACAAACAGTTTACTAAATTAAGAAAAAATAAACTAAAAAAGTAATAATGATAAGATTATATATGAATGTATGAGTGTTTATGTGTGTGTGTGTTAGTTGGTTTGTTTGTTGATGTTGTTGGTTATATATATATATATATATATATATATATATATATATATATATATATACATACATACATACATACATACATACATACATACATACATACATACATACATACATACATACATACATACATACATACATACATACATACATACATACATACATACATACATACATACATACATACATACATACATACATACATACATACATACATACATACATACATACATACATACATACATACATACATACATACATATATATATATATATATATATATATATATATATATATATATATATATATATATACATACACATATATATATATATATATATATATATATATATATATATATATATATATATATGTGTATGTATATATATATATATATATATATATATATATATATATATATATATATGTATGTATGTATGTATGTATGTATGTATGTATGTATGTATGTATGTATGTATGTATGTATGTATGTATGTATGTATGTATGTATGTATGTATGTATGTATGTATGTATGTATGTATGTATGTATGTATGTATGTATGTATGTATGTATGTATGTATGTATGTATGTATGTATGTATGTATGTATGTATGTATGTATGTATGTATGTATGTATGTATGTATGTATGTATGTATGTATGTATGTATGTATGTATGTATGTATGTATGTATGTATGTATGTATGTATGTATGTATGTATGTATGTATGTATGTATGTATGTATGTATGTATGTATGTATGTATGTATGTATATATATATATATATATATATATATATATATATATATATATATATATAACCAACAACATCAACAAACAAACCAACTAACACACACACACATAAACACTCATACATTCATACAAAACACATAAACTAAAAAGTACAAAATAAAAACGATACAAACAGTTTACTAAATTAAGAAAAAATAAACTAAAAAAGTAATAATGATAAGATTAAATTAAAACATAAATCAAAACAAATCCAAAGAGAGAGAAAAAACAAGCAAACACACTAACACATACATATTCATGTGGCCGCTCAAATATATACATACACATACATATACACACTCGCATGCACACATACACATAAGCAAACATTGTCACTTCCACTAAATCACACACCCAAACACAAATGTATGAAGAGATTAGTTGTGGGGATATGCAAACCCTTAGGAGATATTCCCAATAAGCTCGCACAATAGGTTATAACTCGGATGAAAATAAAAAGATTTGCATGTCTCCTATGTGACTTTGATATATACCTTCATAAGTTCTAAGTTATCTAAACTTATGAACCGAAGATAGAGAAAACAAACACATAAGAAAAGACACATAAGAAAACACAAGAACAAAAGCAAGAGATCATACAAAAACTAAGATCAATATATGTCATGAAAAATATAAACAAGTAAGAAAACCAATACAAAATGAATCAAAATAAAAATAATAAACAATATTTAAATCTAGAAAATATAAATCTTTAGGGATTTATCATTCAAAGAGCTAACCAAAAGGTCATTAGAAGTCAATCTTCTTGCATCTAAAAATAATCCATTCTTGGATTTACGTATGTACCAAAGAATCTGATATCTCAGCTAATCCATCATCCATATGCAAATAGGTTTGGAAAGTATTGGCACAAGTACTAATTCTCGGCAGCCATGTGTGCAGGTAAACAAAGTTCATGACACCAGTCCTTGATACAGTTTCAGAAGGTGTGTTTCATAGCCACTTTGGGGCAATAAAAAGTGATACGTGAAGGCCTGTGACGCATCATAAACTGTCCTGATTTCATGCAGCCCGATGTAACTCCCTGTAAGAATATGTGATGTTGCTAAGGAGCATGCACGTTCCATATATCATAGTACTGGAGAATAGTGACTTGTAAATTTTAGATGTACTGAAACACCAAACGATACAATACAGAGAAGGCATGATAAGGAGCAGAATCCTGCACTTCATCTTATATTTGGATAGCAAAGCTGTGTTCTTTTCACTGGTCATAGAGAATCAGAAACCAATTTAGGACGTAGATTCATACCTGAATGCTTAAAATGCTACGCAAAATTGCTTCCCTTTTAGTCATCAATTCATGTTCTTCCTTTGCTAATGCCATTTGCTCAGTGAACATGTGCCCATGTATGCTGAACTGACAACATTCAACATAATCTGTTATAGGAAACGCCAATCTTTTCAGATTGATAGCAAAAAGCACAAAGTATAGAAAACTCTTGCCTGTAGTTGTATAATCTCTAAAGCAGGACAGTCCTTCAATTTCAGAAGTCTATCACATCTCTTGACCACTTCAGAAGTTGAACCAGCACCACATCTGCATGAAGTCAAATGCCTCAGAATCATGAAGTTTCAGAAATAAGTATCATAAAAAATTGTTTGTGTTCATGTGTTTCATTGCATTTAGATGCATGAAAGGCGATGTAAGTATAGAAATATGCACATCATTTTGAACGATAATGCATGTGCATATGCACGCATAGGTACACACATAACTCTTCTTGCTTATTTCTGATAAGGAAAATGTGCTTCTTATCTATGTATTATGTACCAAGATCATGGTCATAGTAACTCTCATAGGCAATTCCTGCATGGGCATGCGTCTTCAAGAACGGAGCAAAAATTCCAAGATTCTCCACACCATAAACACATTATCGGCTGCTTGGGCCCATTCTTCCAAGGTGTTTTCACTGGCCATACCTGGTTACTAGTCTTGCTGTTCGTATAGCAAGTAGTGGTAGCTGGGAGGCGAGGTTGTCCAATAAGAGAAGACTAGTTTGGCTCCATCCATTGTACATTTGGAGCCTGGTTTTGGACTTGACTGGGGATTCCTAACCCTTTGAGGAAATAACAGTCCTTAGCCTCATGTCCCCCTTTCCCACAAATCTGGCAAATAGTTCCCCTTGGACACTCTTGGATGGAGTCACCTTGGCTAGCATAGAGAGTCTACCATAGACTCCTATGTACCTCCTTGAGAGCTTTGAGCTCTTGGAATTCTTGATTTATTTGTGCCAAGTCATTAGAGTCCTATTTTAGTGTAGCCTTCTCTTCCCTTCCATAGCTTAAGTGTCTCCACCTATCTTCGTAAGTGCGATGGAATCCTTGCCGGAAGAGATGCTTCTGCCTTCGAATGCTCCAACATGGATTCTAGCCTCTTAAATGCATCTAGCAATTGAATCAAACTCTTTAAACGATGCAAATAGTGGAAGAACCTCCATAAGCTTCTGTTGGGATGACTTTGAGAGAGCCTTCTCTATCCACTTCTTGATCATGAACTTTGGGATGGTCGAGGAGTCTTTCCATGAAAGACAGGCCCTGCACATAAGTTTAGAGAAAGTCTCTCTTGCATGCACTGTCAGATTTTTTTCAAGTTCACCTAGAGTTTTTTCAGTTGAGTTACCTACTCGGAAGGTGTGTGTAAACTTCGTCCTCAGCCCTTCCCATGTCTTCATCATATCGACTATACCAATTATTAGAAATCCCTTCAAGGGTGGATGGGAAGAATGCCAAGAATGCATCTTCTCTTTGTTGAAGCCCTCGGCTCTTACATAGAGAAAGAAACCTCTAGACATGGTCATTTGGTTCCTCATGGATGCCTCCTCAAAATGATGGAAATCTGATGTTAATTTCGTGACAAGAGGGCCAAAAGGGCATTCCAGGGCAGCACTGGATACTTTCTGCCTCTTGGCTTCTCTACTCTTCTATAAGTCTCAGTCATTCCTCTGATTCAAGGCTAATTTTTGTAGTCTCTTGGACTCCAACCCATGTGGGCCATCTACGAAGCGCATTCTTTTTTTGCCATTTTCTTTTCTTTGGGTCTCTCTAAAATTGACCCTGGTATTGCATGCTTCTCTTCTTCATAGCTAGATCTTGCAGTCGAACCTATGGAAATTTGTACTTGCAAAGAATCAAGGACCAAGTGTGCTTGAATTTCTAACTCTATTCGTTCTTCATTCTTCAATGTCAATTAGAACTCTCATTGTTGATTTGCATGTTCTTTTTGCCACCATCTCTCTAGCGGTACTTTATTCAGCTAAAGTCGTGGAGACTTCTCCCCTGGTATCCTGTTCCTGAGCTTTTCTTTTTTGAGATATCGCGGTTGACCTACTATGATTATGTGCAAGGTAGGCAGAAGCATAGATTTTGTAAACCTCTTTAGACATCATTGCTGGTTTTAAGGAATCGAATTGTTCAAACATGAGTCAATTATTCTTGTTAATGCTACTTCCGACCAAAAAAGTCAGGTTTTTTGAAGAACTTAGCTCCTAATGGAGCTACCTAAAGATTAACCAAAAAGTCGATACTTGATTCCGGATGGTCCACACCATGTAAAATGGAATATAAAGTCCTTTTGTGTGGAACGCTGTACTGCTCCATATGCATGAAAGTAAAATATGCTTGGAACAATGTAACTGACAACTCAACATCTAGATACTGTATCAGGTGTACGTCTCTCTCTCTCTCTCTCTCTCTCTCTCTCTCTCTCTCTCTCTCTCTCTCTCTCTCTCTCTCTCTCTCTCTCTCTCTCTCTCTCTCTCTCTCTCTCTCTCTCTCTCTCTCTCTCTCTCTCTCTCTCTCTCTCTCTCTCTCTCTCTCTCTCTCTCTCACACGCATGAAACGCACGATTGAGAGAGCATACAAATCTGGAAATCGAATGCAGGTAGATTGTACGAGAAACCAAGCGACATGGCTAGCGAAGGGCCGAAGCGGTGAGAATTGTTCGAGGCGATACGACTGCATCACCTCCTGAACGATAGCAGCCACTCTCTCCTCGCACTCCATCGCAACAACAGATCGTGTGACGGCCAGGCTTCTTTCTCGCCACCTTTTCTCGTACGTCGCTATGCTGCATAACTTCGAGCTCCTTAATTAACATCCTCATTTTCGAAGCTCACGCACATAGGAAGTATTTTTTTTTAAAGGAAATTCGGCCGTGGCCTATTCTCCCGGACTTTAATTAAAATAAAGCAGAAAAGTTAGAAGTGAATGGGATTACTCCCATGGACCCCCAAATCCCACAATGGAGGGCACATGTTCGGAAAGCTAGAGGGCATTACAAATGAGACGGACAAATCTATCAGCTCCTTCATGTGGGACCTATTTGGGTTTCAACTTGTTATTTTTGAGGAGATAAATACAATGATGTCTAAATGGTGGAGATCTTTTATCTCGGGATATTCTTTTACCTAGAAGAAACAAGGATTTCTCAATCGACCATTCCTTTGGAGTTTGGCCAAAATTAACAGCACATCGCTCCCTCCAAATCTTCCAAAGAGTCTCACCCCTGATGGCATTCCACAGCCTTGAAGAGCAGCCAACCGCCTCACCCAATAGCGTCTGTTGCCAATTGATTTGGATCGTGAGTCTCAACACCCGCGTCACGTGATGCCAGATAACACCAGACTTGGGGCAATCGAAGAAAATGTGAAGTAAACCTTCGATGCGTCGATGGCAGCGCTTGCACCATGGAGGCACACCACAAATTTTATTAGCCCTTGCATTGGACCAGATACTCTTATGCAAAATCTGCCACATGAGAATAGACCTTTTGATCTCAATCACGGGGGTGCCAAATAGACATGAACTTTACTTCGCATCGAAGTTTGGTCCAAGATAGGCACCACCTCTTGTTAAGGGTGTGATGAACATCTAAGTTCTCTTTGAAGATGGGGATTCTGTATAGTTTCTTACCATTGCTCCATTTGAGGCCCTCCAGGCAAGGCAGATCCTGTCCACAGAGAAGGCCGGTAGTTGAGCGGTCCCAAGCCAAACACCTGTCTAGAAGAAGAGTCCATTCCTCGAGGCCAACTCTATGTCTCGGTTCTAAGTCTGAACCTGATCCACTGACCGGTCTCTTGTTTCCACAGCTATTTCCACTGTTTGAACCCCTTGTTCCATAGCCGCTTAGCAGTTTGGAGGTTCCAAGACTCCATCCCCCTTATGACGATGATCGGGAACTAGATAGAGTCATTTTGTCTTATCCTAGCCGCCCACTTCCACTCATCACTGATTCTGATGAACTGTTTGGCCTTGTTCCAACTTCTCCATAAGGAGCACACAAGGCTAGAGCCTTTAGGGAACACCGGGTGGGGGGAGAACAAAAGCATGAGGATCCCTATGTCCTTCCAACTAGGATGGCCAACTAAGGTAAGGTCTTTCATGTTTCTGAAGATCAATTTAGCCCAAGAGGACTCACTATTGCTCCAAGCTTTGATAAACCACTTTGCCGCCAACTTGTCAGCCAACCCAGCGATATCCAAAATGCCCAAGCCCCCCGATTCTTTCGAGCTAATGCAAGTTTCCCATTTGATTTTGGGAATCCCCCTGCTATTGGGGTCCCTAGTCCAAAGGAAGTTTCTACAGATTCTTTCCACTTTTGCCAACTCTTTCTCCTTAGGTCTCCAACACGAGATAAAGTCAATGGTCGTAGAAAGCATAAATGTGTTCACAACCATTGCATGTCCTGCCAAGTTAACTTGCATACCTTTCCAATGATTTAGTTTGTTATCTAGCTTGGATAGCACCTAGTTCCACCGTTGGTCCATTGAGATGTCAAAGCCCATCGGAATATCGAGGAGATGAAAAACTTGACCTCTAGGGATAATTTGACACCCTTGATCTAACAACAGTTGGGGTCGAGGTCCACGGATTGCTCTGAAAGCAATTTTAGCATGGTTGATTTTTGAGCCTGACACCACACAAAAGGTGTCGAGGCAACTCTAGAACACCTCAATGCTGTTCATATCATTATGTACAAAGGCATTCATGTCGTTGGCAAAGAGTCTCGCAACCAATTGGCCATGACCTAAAGATAGGGAAAGACCTATAAGATTGCCAGCATCCATGTGATGCTTTAATAGGCGACTGAGGCCATCCGAGGCGATAGCGAAGAGTAGAGGAGCAAGTCGGAAGCCTTGCCTAATAGATCTTTTTAAATGTATGGGCTCAGAGAGCTTACCGTTGATATTTATTTTTGTTGAAGCGTTTCCGAGTAGAGTGGAAACCAACTTCGTGAACTTTTTGTTGTAGCCAAGGTCTTTCAATGATTGAAGAATAAAGTCCCATTCCAATCTGTCAAACACTTTGTCGAAGTCGATCTTAATGAAAACCAAATCTTGTGCAGACTCCTCAGCAAACGCAGGACCTTCCCAAATATCGACAATTGCTTCAAGTATAGATCTACCTTTGATAAAACCTTTTTGGTCCTCACAAAGCCATGACTTTAAATGGCAAGAGATTCTGTTGGCGATAACTTTGGCAATTATCTTGTATCCATTTTGGAGCATGGTGATCGGCCGCCAGTTTTCAATTTTGTTCTTCTCTCCCCTTTTGTGAATTAAGTTGATGACACCATTATGAAGACACTCAGGGAGGGCACCGAAGGAGAGAGCCTCTTGCCATACCAGACGCAGCGGGGTGGCCACCACGTGCTTAAAGGACTTGAAAAACTCATTGGTGAGGTTCTCAAGACCCGGGCTTTTTCCATTGGGAAGAGCATCAATAACCTCGATAATTTCATTCTCGAAAATGTTAGCATCCAACAGAGAGTTCATGTTCTGTGGGATTCTTGATTGAGCAACCCTTGATATGGTTGCCATGCAGTCACGCCTGTGTGGGGAAAGAGGAGTTGAGACCCCGAGAAGATGGGTAAAGTGCTCGACAATGATAGATCTATTCTCAGCTTCTATGCTACATTCAATCCCATTGTTGTCAACCAAGAAGGGGATGGCTTCCCTAGCTTGTTTCCTTTTGAGGATGTTACACATCTCTTTAGATGGTTTGTCAAACTTCCCAACCCACCAATCTTTGAAGAATATTTGCAAATTTTTTCTTTGAACCTCTTCCTCGAGTCTTAGTCTTCCCCTAATTTTCAGAAGCCCTTGTTGGCATTGCAAGTTACCTTTGTTCACTTCTTCTTCAAGCCGTTAGAGCCTCCCATATGAAGTATTTGGATGGCGATGCACCACACTGGACTCTCCTTCTCGAGAGCTCCACGACGATATGCTCGGAGTAGAAAAACGAACTCTTGACGCCACACACAGTACTCCGCACAGAGGTTGTACAATACGCAGAAAACGCAGTATACAGGGAGCACGAAGACAGACTTCTTAGGTCTTACAAAAGCGGTCGAACTTACAGTCTGTGACTGACCAGGCCACTATATGTTTTATTAAAGAACATATACAAAGAAGTGTCCGGTGGCCATTTGGCCTTTCACATGGACACTAACGGTAACAATCTCCCACTAAAGGCCAATATGGCCAGAGTAACTATGGGAGAAAAAAGAAAGAATGATAAAGAATACCTGAGTGTAAGTATACAAACTATACCTCCCACCTGATGGGCATGTTACACAGTATACAAGTGACTGTGTAAGATCAAGAATCAAGTAACCCCCATCAAGTGACAACAGTGTCGAAAGCTATCCTGTGGTAGAGCTTTAGTCAAAGCATCTGCAGCATTATCTCCAGTGTGAACCTTCTCAAGAATAATGCTCTCAGTGGCTAAGCAATCTCTAATGAAGTGATACCTCACCTCAATGTGCTTGGTCTTTGCATGATAGACCGGATTCTTAGCCAAAGCAATGGCACTCTGACTATCACTGAGCAAGTGAGGTACATGCTGAGGCAAACCCATATCGCAAGCAAGACGAGAAAGCCACAATGCTTCCTTACATGCCTCACTTGCTGCAACATACTCTGCTTCTATGGTGGAAACAGCTGTACATTCTTGAAGACGAGATCTCCAAGAGATAGCACCTCCAGCAAAATGAAAAATGTACCCTGATGTAGACTTACGATTGTCTACACAACCAGCATAGTCAGAATCTGTGTAACCAATAATGGATGCTTTCCCTCTACCTAAGCATAGACACTTGTCCTTAGTGCCACTCAGATATCTCAAAATCATTTTGACCGCTTCCCAATGTTTCTTGCCAGGATTAGACATATATCTGCTCACAACTCCCACTGCAAATGCAATGTCTGGTCTCGTAGCTACCATAGCATACATGAGACTACCAACAGCAGACTGATAGGGAATTTTGGTCATGAATTCCTTTTCCTCATCTGATTTGGGGCAGTCATCCTTGCTCAATTTCACATATGTGGGTAAAGGTGTACTCAATGCCTTTCCACCCTGCATATTGAATCGATGAAGTACTTTGGATATGTACTCACTTTGAGACAAGTATATGCATCTTTTACTCCTATTACGAGTAATGCGCATGCCAAGAATATGTTTGGCATCCCCCAAATCCTTCATATCAAATGTCTGACTCAACTTCTTTTTGAGAATTGACAAATCATAAGAGGACTTCCCAGCAATCAACATATCATCGACGTAAAGTATCAAGCATATCAAGCTGCCATCAGAACATCTCTTTGTGTAGAGACAATGATCCTCATTGCTCCGAGAATAGCCTTGGGACTTCATAAAAGCATCAAACTTTTGGTACCATTGTCTAGGAGACTGTTTAAGTCCATACAAGCTCTTCTTGAGCTTACAAACTAGACTTTCCTTGCCAGGAACTACATAACCCTCTGGTTGTTCCATATAGATCTCATCTGTAAGATCTCCATGCAAGAAAGCTGTTTTCACATCCATTTGGACTAGCTCTAAGTCCTCCATTGCAACGAATCCAAGCAACATGCGCAAAGTAGTCATCTTGACCACTGGAGAGAAGATTTCCTCAAAATCAACACCATGTTGTTGCTTAAAACCCTTTGCAACAAGTCGTGCTTTATATTTTGGAGAAGCACTATCTGATGTGAATTTCAGCTTATATACCCATTTACATGGTAAAGCTTTCTTGCCCTTTGGCAAAGGTACTAAGTCCCAAGTACCATTCTTGTGAATAGAATCCAACTCACTCTTCATGGCACGCTCCCACTTGACATGATCCTCTGTCTGCATAGCCTCTTTGTAGCAAGAGGGCTCACCGGCATCTGTTAGCATAACAAAATCCAAACCTGGAACATATCTATCAGGTGGATATGAGACACGTGCAGAACGTCTCAATGGTTGCTGAACAGGAACATGTGCAGACTGATCTGAATGGACATTCTCTTGAACATCCCTATGTGCAGCATTTTTATGCATGCTCAAACACCACTCTTCTCACTTCAACCTCCTTAATCGGCTGTTTATGCATCTTAGACTCATTAAAAATGACATCACTACTTCTGATCACTGACCGTGTTTCAGGATCCCATAAGCGATATCCAAATTGTCCTTCTCGACCATATCCAAGAAAAATGCATTTCTTTGACTTATGGTCCAACTTCTGTCTAAGATTCTTGGGTATATGAACATATGCTTCACACCCAAAAACTCGAAGATGATCATAATATGGTGGTTTCCCTGTCCATAACTCTTGTGCCACTTTCAGACCTTTGGCAGTACTAGGTGAAAGGTTAATCACATGAACTGCAGTCAATACTGCTTCTGCCCAAAAACCTTGTGAGAGGTTTGCATGATGCAACATAGAGACTACTCTATCTTGAATAGTTCTATTCATCCTCTCTGCTACACCATTCTGTACTGGGGTATAAGGAGCTGTAAACTCTCTACGAATCCCTCTACACTGACAGAAAAGGCTGAATTCATGTGAGGTATACTCACCCCCATTATCTGAACGTAAAGCCTTAAGCTTAGTTCCTTTTTCAGTCTCAACTGAAGCAAGCCATTTTCTGAAAGTAGGGAATACATCATCCTTCGATTTGATAGGATATACCCAGACTTTTCTAGTAGCATCATCTATGAAAGTGACAAAGTAAAGAGAACCCCCTAAGGACCTAGTGGGCATAGGACCACACACATCTGTATGAACAAGATCTAAAGGCTGAATTGAAGAGTCAATGTGCGTTTTATGCACATTTCTGGTTTGCTTTCCATATTGACAATGCTCACAAAATGAAAAATCAGAGAAAGATAACACAGGTAAGTAGCCAGAACGAGAAAGATTTTCCATTCCACTACGAGATATATGGCCCAAACGACCATGCCAAATACAAGCCATAGGCTGTTCAGTAACAGCTAACAAGTGTTCTTTCTGTGATACAAATAAAGGGTAAAGTGAGCCAACTTTCCTTCCTTTTGCAATAACCATATTGCCCTTTGATATACGAAAGGACTGAGCATAGAAGACCACCTTGTAACCAAGGTCATCAAGTTGACCAACTGACATCAAACTGCGTGATAACTGAGGTACATGGCGTACATTATGCATAGTAAATTTTGAACCGTCAATGAACTGCACAACCACATCTCCAATCCCCACAACATCACACTGGTAAGAGTCACCAAGTCTCACGGTACCAAGAGACTTTGCTGCATAATTAGAGAACCATTCTCTATGTGGTGTCACATGGAAAGAAGCACCAGAATCTAGCAGCCAGGTGTGGGAAAGAGAATCAGCCATAAGTGCCTCAGATGGCACAGTACTATCAAGTGTCAACACATCAGCATCATCAGAAATAGCATTAATTTCTTCAATCTTCACAGTCGAAGTAGATGGTGCAGGTAACTGTTTAACATGCCCATCAACATTCTGTCCTTTACCTTTAGCATTCTTTAATGCATAACAGTCTTTCTTCATGTGTCCTTTCTTATGACAATAATGGCATTCAATATCCCTCTTCCTTGATTTACTTCTGCTCTTATTCCGTTGACCATTCTTTTCCTTGTTCTTGCTCCTGCCACGTTGTTGATTCTTTCCTTGGTAAGAATCACGAACATTATATGCATCTCCACTCTGAGTGCCAACCATAGATTTTCTACGAATCTCCTCACTCAAGAGTGCTCCACATATGTCATCATAGACGAGTTTACCACCTGGTGCACTATTGCTAATAGCTGTGCAAAATGTATCCCATGATGATGGCAGGGTGCATAACAGCAATACTGCTTTCATTTCATTGTCCATATCCATTTTCTGAGCCTGTAACTGGGAGAATATGGCATCAAACTCATTTAGATGAGCAGCAACACTATCTGTGTCCTTCATACGAAGGTCGTATAATTTTCTCATCAGATATACTTTATTTGATGCCGTCTCTTTTTCATATGTATTGCATAACTTCTTCCAAAGCTCCTCTGCACTTTCACAGTCTAATACTGTAAAGTAAACATTATCTGCTAGGTGCAAGCGAATGGTAGACTTGGCCATTTCATCTAACTCATCCCAATCATCTTCATCCATGTCAGCAGGCTTCTTTGAAATCCCATTTACTGGCTTCCATTGCCTTCTTTGAATCAGCACATCTTTAATCTGATTCTTCCATAGAGCAAAGTTTGTGCCATCAAATTTTCGGATCTCAAAATGGTCTTTGCCCTGCAAGTTATAGCTCCTCCTCGGAACGCTAGCACTAGACCCTGATCCACCGGATGTGCCTGAGACCTCTGATGCCATGATCGTAGAGAGCTGAATAGAAGAGTCCAAACACCAACAAATAAGTGTATCAAGGAGTAAATCGACCACTATATAGTTGACTAAACCAGAAATCTGGAAAAATTTTGCCAGAGTATCCTCTGCAATATTAGAATATGACCAGTGTCAAAGTATCATAAAACTGCAAGTACTGACATGTCTACCTGCATAGTGAATCACTGACTCCACTGCATATAATCAGTTACCCAATAGAAGCCAACTAGGCTTATCGAGCACCTATGAACAACTATCATACATCTCCTATGGCGAGGCTGGGTAAGTCTTCCACCTGCATCACCGAAGAGACCCCGACATCTGGGTGTCTCCCAGTTAAGAAAACCTCACCACGACCCTCTTTATCAAACATAAAAGGCTTTATGCAAAGAACGTAACCGCCATATCAATGCCCACATGGACGTACATAAGCGGTATCCACAGAAGCGTACATGGTGTGTATGTGCTCAATATATGCAGTAAAATGACACTGAAAGGCTGAATACATAGCCCAAAAACTAGCCAATAACACCTGCAAGTGTCTGTCACCTCTGATGTTTTAGGCTTTAAAAAACCTGCATAAATTTGCAGCGACTGCTCCCACCAAAACTGAAAACCCCTCGAGAAACCTGTAGTTTTACGAGTGTGGCTGAAAATACAGCCCCAAAGGTTGATATTTACTGTCTGAGAAGTACAAGGAACACTCTTCTTGATGTTCTTGGACCTGTGTGAAGAGAACTACGTGCGAAAGTACTCCGAAATGGCTCCAAAAACACCCCAAAATTGCTTCAGAAATAGGCTTTAAAAGCAAAAATGAAGCTTTGAGGGACCAAAACTTGTTCAAGGTAATGTCAACCTTAGTCTTTCCCCTTCTTCAAACACCACAAGAGTGTAGCTTAGTGGCAAGAGATTGCCACGGTTAAGCGAGCTCTAGGGGGAACAGTACTGGGATGGGTGACCTCCCGGGAAGTACCGGGAACCTCTATATTCCTTGATCGTTGAGGTCCTCCCTCGCGCGCAGCCAACGGCGCCAACGGTGACTCGGATGACAAGGTATGCCAAGGTCTATGCCTTGGTCGCCGCCTTAGTCGCCGCCTTAGTCGTAAGCCTTAGTCTCTTCACTTTCTTCAATGACTTCGTTGGCTTCATTTTGTTTTCTAACTTGCTTCAAGTTCTTCATAATCACCAATTAGGGATTGCTTTGCTCCAACATATACACACATGCATGCATGCATACACACACGCATATACACACATGCATACATACACACACATATACATACACACATATATACATACACATACATATGCATACATACATACACACATGCATGCATACATACACACACATGTACACACATGCATACATACACACACATATATACACACATACATATGCACACATACATACACACATATACACACATGCATGCATACATACACACACACATGTACACACATGCATACATACACACATACATACACACACACATGTACACACATGCATACATACATACACATATATACACATGCATACATGCACACACACATATACACACATTCATGCATACATACACACACACATGTACACACATGCATACATACACACACATGTACACACATGAATACATATAGACACACATATATACACATGCATACATATACACACACATACACACATGCAAACACATACACATGTACACACATGCATACATACACACACACATATGTACACATGCATACATACACACACACATATACACACATCCATACATACATACACACATATACACACATGCATGCATACATACACACATGTATACATACACACACACAAACATACACACACATGCATACATACACACACACATGTATACACATGCATACACACACACACATGCATACATACACACACATACACACACACATATACACACACACATACACACACATACATACACACACATATACACACATGCATACATACTTACACACATTTATACACATGCATCCATACACACACACACATACACACATGCATACATACACACACACATATACACCCACACATATACACACATGCATATACATATGCCTACATATATACACACACACACACATAATCAAATATATTAAAAATAGGGATTTACGATTTTCGAATTAAATTAAATATATATAACAAAAAGAAAGATAAAAAATTAGAATCTAAAATTAAATATATATAAAAATAGGATTTCAGTATAGATAAATTAGAATCTGATTGATTGTCTCATCCATGAATGTATGTCCTATGTTTTTCTTACCCCAAAGAATTGGATCATTTTTCACATCAATAATTTTTTCGTTACTTCCTTGGGGTAATGGTTGAGCTACGGGTTTGATTTTTTTGTCTACAGTTTTGTACTTTGTTTCAACTAAGGCATCATGGGTTTGGATCAATTTTGAGCACTTGTCAAGATTGAGAGAATACTCTTGGATTATAGCATACTCATCAAGGGAAGAAAGAAGAATAATATGAGAATTAGAATTTTGCTGAAGACATAACTCTAACTCCTCAAGAGTAGAGAAACAATGAGATGTCTCAATCACATGCTCAATGTTCTCATCATGTTCCATGATTTTGTTGGTTTTATAATTTTTTTGGGTTTTTTGGATACAAGACTTGGACATTTGAATCTTATGAAGAAAATCTAATCTAGAATGTGGAGGTGATCACAATCCGGGTGGATCAGGTCTGGTCGCGGCACATGCACAGTGTATGAAGCTAGTGAGTGTTGGATGGTTTATGTGATAAAAAATGTGAAGGTGAAGATGAAGTTGGGTATGGGGAGGAGAGATGTAATGATTTGATTATGAAAGGGGAACATATGGATGTATGCATGATGAGAACAAAACGAAAACCACACACATGAATCAACTTTTGAAAGGAAGAATGGTCCACGAATGGAGCTTCTTATACACTTTTGAACATTCATTCATAAGCATGGGTTCTTGTGGATGTATGCATGATGAGAACAAAAAGAACACCACACACATGAATCAATTTTTGAAAGGAAGAATGGTCCAAGAATGGAGCTTCTTATACACTTTCAAAACCAAATCATATGCATGGGTTTTTGTGGGTGGTATGAATGCATGTGGGTCATGATGTAAAAATGAATAGAAATGTTTCTCTCAACCTCAATGGATCATCCTCACTACTTCAACGCATGACTACGGAGCCTTCTCACACATAGAAAAAGATAGAAGACATGTAAAAACATATAAGAGACTAAGAGACATGAATTAGAAGATATTGTTATGACATACATATACATGAATGTTGTGAAACATCAAGCTAAGCATTCTATTGGTCAAAGGTGGTCTGCACAACCCTCTCACCATGAGAGTTCAATCGAATGTCACATGTAAGAGGATAGGTTCCACTTCATTGACCCTATGTCTTTTTAGGATCGTAATGTGTTTCTAAAGAAGTCGAAGACTCATAAATCTAGCTCTAACTCACTCAC
The DNA here is from genome assembly GCA_020310875.1 of Ceratopteris richardii. Taxonomy (NCBI): domain Eukaryota; kingdom Viridiplantae; phylum Streptophyta; class Polypodiopsida; order Polypodiales; family Pteridaceae; genus Ceratopteris; species Ceratopteris richardii. Next base: position 227,265,298 of record CM035406.1, read on the forward strand.
ACGCTCCACTGAGGGTGAGCAAAGAAAGAGAAACTGGGTTTAGGAGCCTATCCTAGATTGGAAGTCTAAATTTTTTTTCTAAAAACTCTGCTGTTACTAGCCCACCTTGGATCCTCATATGCTTAACTGAGGGTGATCGTCTCAAGGAAACCATGTGCTAGCAAGGGCCCTATAGATGCCTAACAATGATGTTCTAGGAGTATGGAGGGGTTTTATATAGTTTTTTGAATGAATTTGGGCCCTTGGGTCTAGAGAAATCAACTCTTAACCCTAAGATCAACTGCTTTTCATTACAACCATTGGATTTATCAAATGGATGGCTAAGATTGGTTCTTTATATGATATCTAGGGAAAAGGGGGGGAAAAATAGGCACCTTCATTCTCCACCATTGGATCTGGGGCTTATCTAGACCGTCGGATCAGTGCTGACATCAATTTGGATAAGATAAGCCACTATTTTTGGAGAAACTTTGCATTATTGATCTTTGATCATCAAAAAAGCTTATTGGTAGAAAAACTCGTGGATCCTCCTTCCTTTATGCTTTAGTGCATCTCCACCCTTGAATGTGAGCTCATCTTGATCGTACAACATGGTTCAATCATTGTTTGCCATATGACAGCCCTTCATGCCTTCAGTTTTCTTA